>CM055208.1:1012361-1017361 GCA_029224185.1 Karalla daura | reverse complement strand
GCCTCTGGACCGCAGCCTGAGAGGAGGAGAGGAGGTGGAGCTCCTGGCCAGGCGTCTCACCTTCGCCTTGACGGCCTGCCAGACTCGCCTGCTGGTGGGCACCAGGGCGGCGGCCAGCGTGCAGACGGCGGCGGGGAAGCCGCGCTCGCCGCAGAAGTGTCCGCGCGCCACCGCGCCGAAGATCTGGTCGATGGAGGAGCTGCAGGGCAGCGTGCAGTTAAAGACGGAGAAGTGACGCTTCAGACGCTGGGGGATGTCGTTACGCCCACCACCAGGATGGATCATAGCTGCAACCAGCTACCCACACACACACACACACACACACACACACACACACACACACACACACACACACACACAGACACACACACACACAGACCCTCACACACACACACACAGACACACACACACACACACACAGACCCTCACACACACACACACAGACACACACACACACACGCTGCTCATTAAACTCACACCACCTCCTGGACGCAGGGTAAATGAGCTCTGGCAGGTTTCTGCGTGTTTGTAGGAATGTTGTTCGTATCTAGGGTTAGTTGACGGCCGACTATCTATTCTCTAACCAGTCGTTCATGTATTCTCTCTGATTTTTGAAATGCAACTTCAAAATATGTTCCTCCTCAGGTTCCTCCTCAGCCCCTGGTTCCTCCTCAGGTTCCTCCTCAGGTTCTGGCTCCAACATGTCAGGCAGGACGTGGCTGTTCCATAGCCTCTACGTTAGCAGCAGAGAAAGCTGCTGGGCTGGAGATGATGTTACCTGAACGTCCACCACAGTGAGGAACTCTCCTGGACGATCCAGGCTGTAGAAACCTCCCTGCTCCATCAGCTGACGGACTATCTCATTGGTTATCTGAGGGAGAAGTTTGTGGAAAACAAAACAAATCCAACAATGATTTTAAAGAAGCAGGGCAATCGAAAGGGAGCAGCTGTCGGAGAGCGTGGAGCCGACCTGGTCTCCCCACTCGTTGATGACGGGCATGTTGATGTCGTCGATGAACACGGTCATCCTGCGCCCGGCCGGCGGCCCGTAGGTGGCGCCCATCCTCTTGTCGATGTAGCTCTCGATGGTTCTCTGGAACATGCTGGGCAGCGTGGCCGACGAGAAGTTCAGGGTCTTATTGAGGTTCAGCTCCGGGTCCAGTCTGCTGGTGTAGCCCTGCAGGGGGCGCCACAGGGGCATGTTAGCATTAGCATTAGCATCAGCATCAGCATCAGCATCAGCATCAGCATCAGCATCAGCAGACCGGTCACCTTGACCATGACGGTCTTGGCGGTTCCCTGCTCCCCGATCAGCAGCACCGCCTTCCTCTGCTTCAGAACCGTCTGCATCAGGAAGTCCGTCCTCACGTTGTCCACGTTGGGGACCAGGATGGACGAGTAGTCTGGGACGTGGTCTTTAGGGTAGACGTAGTCCGGCACCTGCATCAACATCAAGAAGTGCAAGAGTGCAAGAATTCAGAATATCCATCCCAGTTTCCTCAGATTTAGGTCGTCTGGCACAGAAATTCATCAACTGCTGCTTGTAATTCCGTCCTTTGATCAGCGGAGCCTCAGAACAGAGGTGCTAGCAGATGATGCGAGGGGCTCTCAGACGGACAGGTGCCACACAGCTAGGGAGGACCTTCTCCTGTCTCCTCTCAGCTGGAAAATGTCCCAACGTTAAAAACTAAACGTGTGTGAATCACAGCGGAAACAAAGAGAACTCTGTGTCTGAGGTGAGGGAGCAGAACCTTCAGTTCTCCAGTGTGAGGACCTGGCAGGTGCTACCTTGTTGGACCAGTGCTCCCAGTGCCCCTGCTGGTTGACAGTGAACTCAAAGATGGTCTGATCGTCCTGCGTGTGCGGCAGGTCCAGGGACGAGCCGTGCTTCTGCAACCAAACGTGAGAGACACAGTCACATCTGTGAACCAGTCTAAAACGTGCTGCTGGATCTACTTTGGTTGTACGACATTCATTTTGATCAAACCAAAGTAAAGTGAACTCAGTTCAACTGTGTTGAGTTGACTTCACTTGCAAAATGAATGTTGTACATACAAAGAGTGGAGGACCAGGACCACATGGTACCAGGGTTATTATGGAATGGAGCAGGACCACATGGTACCAGGGTTATTATGGGATGGACAAGGACCACATGGTACCAGGGTTATTATGGGATGGAGCAGGACCACATGGTACCAGGGTTATTATGGAATGGAGCAGGACCACATGGTACCAGGGTTATTATGGGATGGACAAGGACCACATGGTACCAGGGTTATTATGGGATGGAGCAGGACCACATGGTACCAGGGTTATTATGGGATGGAGCAGGACCACACGGTACCAGGGTTATTATGGGATGGACCAGGACCACACGGTACCAGGGTTATTATGGGATGGACCAGGACCACACGGTACCAGGGTTATTATGGGATGGAGCAGGACCACATGGTACCAGGGTTATTATGGGATGGACCAGGACCACACGGTACCAGGGTTATTATGGGATGGAGCAGGACCACATGGTACCAGGGTTATTATGGGATGGAGCAGGACCACATGGTGCCAGGGTTATTATGGGATGGACCAGGACCACATGGTACCAGGGTTATTATGGGATGGAGCGGGGACACATGGTACCAGGGTTATTATGGGATGGAGCAACATTCTCTTGATAACTCACAGACCTTCAGAAAGGTCTCCATCTTGGCTCTGTCGTCCAGCTCCAGCAGAGCTCCCACCGACCACATCACAGCAAACACAAAGAGCCGCCCCAAGTCAACATGGCCGCCCTGCCGCTCCTCCGGCCCCGGCAGCAGACCCTCGACACAAGAAGACAGAGCTCAGTCCTGCACCTCCTGGAGGACAAACACACCAGGCTTCTCCACGTCCCCTGACCTACCTGCAGCAGGTCAATGGTCTGTCTGATGTACATGCACTCCAACACCTGCATCTTAGGACAGACGGCTGTGGACACAAAGTCCAGCAGGTCCTGCAGGACAACAAACCACAGCAACACGTCTTTGAGTTCACGACGGGAAAGAGACGTGAAGTTTTTGCTCATTGTTCACATCAGTGTGAACAGTCTACAGCCCAGAAGCAGGAGCAGAAGGTGTGTCAGGGTGTGATGTAATGTGATTTACAGTGATTTTATTTGACTTCACGTGACTGTGTGAGATTAGGTGACCCAGCATGACTAACTTGTGACTAACTTGTGACTAACTCAGAGCTGTGACCCCGTCAGACTGTGATATGATGCTGTCATGTCAGCGTCTGTGTCCTGAGGTTGTTGTGTGATCCGAGCCCACAGCACCAACGTCCGGCCTGCAGAGTGCAGGTTCTGGACGCCTCGGCCTCTCACCTGGTAGCAGCTGTGGAAGCAGGTCTTCAGGTGGTCCGCCTGCGGCTGAGGCAGCGTCTGCAGCCAGGCCTGCAGCACGGAGCTCCAGCCCAGCACCGACGAGCTCATGAACACCATCCCGTTCCTGGAGACCGTGGCCGGGGACGCGTTGTCGATGTTGTGAGGCTCAAACACGATCTGCAGGTGGTCAGAGAGAACCTGAGCTTCAGAGGAAAGCAAGCTGCTGCTGAAGCTGCTGAAGCTGAAGCTGCTGAAGCTGCTGGTCTCACCTTGCAGCAGGGAGACATGGGGATCCGGTCTCCGTTTGCCAGCGTCAGAGTTTTGTTGTCGTCCAGAACTGAGTTCAGATTCTCGATCCAGATGGCATCTACTGGACCATCCAGCACGATCCAGATGTACTCGCCCTGAGAGACAGACAGAGAGAGAGAGAGAGAGAACCTCCAACTTCAGATCCTCCAGACCTGATGATCTCCACACACAGCTGAAACAGGCTCCTCAGAAGCTGGAGATCTGATCAGAACATCCTCCCACCTTCTTGGCCTTCAGGGTTTTCCTCCACAGGGTGGAGAAGATGCCGTCGGTCCAGTCGTTGGTGGTGACGTCCAGCGTGCCGAACATCTGCGACGCCGTGATGGCTTTGGGGTTCATCCTCATCTCCCGGTGTGGAGCTCCACACTCTGACATGGCCTTCATCAGCGTGTGGATGCAGCTCGTCTTCCCAGCACCGCTCGGACCCAGCGCCATCATCCCTGAGCACAGGACAGCTCAGCTACACCTGATGGCGTTCAGGAGGAGCTACACCTGCTGGCTCCACCTGATGGCGTTCAGGAGGAGCTACACCTGCTGGCTCCACCTGATGGCGTTCAGGAGGACCTAAACCTGCTGGCTCCACCTGATGGCGTTCAGGAGGACCTACACCTGCTGGCTCCACCTGATGGCGTTCAGGAGGAGCTACACCTGCTGGCTCCACCTGATGGCGTTCAGGAGGAGCTACACCTGCTGGCTCCACCTGATGGTGTTCAGGAGGAGCTTGACCTGCTGGCTCCACCTGATGGCGTTCAGGAGGACCTACACCTGCTGGCTCCACCTGATGGCGTTCAGGAGGAGCTACACCTGCTGGCTCCACCTGATGGTGTTCAGGAGGAGCTTGACCTGCTGGCTCCACCTGATGGTGTTCAGGAGGAGCCAGACCTGCTGGCTTCACCTGATGCTCAGATGGAGGAAGTAGTTATTACTATTACTACTTACCTGTCATATTAGACAGAATCTTATCTTATCTTATCTTATCATACTGTCCTCACAACATAGATCTGTGACCCTAACTTTAAACTCGTCTTCCTTAAATGAATAGAACATAATCAGACCAGCCTCCAGGTCAGAGGAGGAGGAGGAGGAGGAGGAACCTCCCTCTGCTCCGTACCATGCCGGACTCTCTGTGTCTCATAGAGCTGCACCAGCTTGAGGACCCAGGGAGGGTGAGGGATCAGCCCCGCCTGCTGGGCCTGAGAGACGATGGATGCCTCCAGGTCTGGGTACCCGGCCTTACTGAGTACTGAGAGGAGGAGAGGAGGAGGGGAGGAGAGGAGGAGGGGAGGAGAGGAGGAGGGGAGGAGGAGGGGAGGAGAGGGGGAGGGGAGGA
>CM055208.1:954861-999861 GCA_029224185.1 Karalla daura | reverse complement strand
AGGAGCTGCTGGGTGGGGGTCAGGAGCTGCTGGGTGTGGTCAGGAGATGCTGGGGTGGTCAGGAGATGCTGGGTGGGGTCAGGAGCTGCTGGGTGGGGTCAGGAGCTGCTGGGGTGGTCAGGAGCTGCTGGGTGGGGTCAGGAGCTGCTGGGGTGGTCAGGAGATGCTGGGTGGGGTCAGGAGCTGCTGGGGTGGTCAGGAGCTGCTGGGTGGGGGTCAGGAGCTGCTGGGTGTGGTCAGGAGATGCTGGGGTGGTCAGGAGATGCTGGGTGGGGTCAGGAGCTGCTGGGTGGGGTCAGGAGCTGCTGGGGTGGTCAGGAGATGCTGGGTGGGGGTCAGGAGATGCTGGGGTGGTCAGGAGCTGCTGGGGTGGTCAGGAGCTGCTGGGTGGGGGTCAGGAGATGCTGGGGTGGTCAGGAGATGCTGGGTGTGGTCAGGAGCTGCTGGGTGTGGTCAGGAGATGCTGGGTGTGGTCAGGAGCTGCTGGGTGTGGTCAGGAGCTGCTGGGTGGGGTCAGGAGCTGCTGGGTGGGGTCAGGAGATGCTGGGTGTGGTCAGGAGCTGCTGGGTGGGGTCAGGAGCTGCAGGTGGGGGTCAGGAGCTGCTGGGTGGGGTCAGGCTGACCTGCTGAGCGTGGCGGCTGCAGCCTGCGTGCAGCACAGCGTCTCCTGCAGCAGCAGCTCCGGGGACACGGCGGCGTCCTCGGGCAGCAGCAGCAGGCGGCAGGACGCCATGGAGCGCAGCAGACGCCCGATGCGGCACTCCAGCAGGTCTGAAGCCACCTTAGATACCTGGCCGAGGTCCTCCAGAGCCAGGTACACGCTCTGTATGACTGCACAGGGAGAGAGGAGCTGTGACTGCAGCCTGAAGCTCCACGGCTCAGCTCCACCCAACGTTCTGCACAGACTCTGTGCTTCACTCTGGTCACATGACTGACAGACAGACTGTAAGGTCTATTAAATTCACAACATCATCTCCTCTCTTTCTCACTTGTCCCCTTAAAAGACTGAACTGGACTGAACTCTGAACCAGCTCAGAACTGAAATGGCTTGAACATGATCTATCGAGCTCTAATCTACGTGCAGCGGAGGAGGCACCGCCCCGGTTCTCTGTCCTCTGTGTCCCCGAGCCTCACTCCGTCCTCTCGTCTACGTACACGCCTCGGTGTTGAGAGACGTCCAGGACAGCGTGGTGAGACCGGGGGACAGAGCTGTCTCCACGCGGCCGACGAACGGCTGCATCAGAGGCCGGAGGACGGACGGGATCCTGGACACCACGGAGCTGTAGTCCTGCAGCAGCTCCAGCAGCCTGCAGAGGACAGGGACAGGGACAGGGACAGGGACAGGCTGAGCAGAGACGTCCTGGTTGGACAGGTAAGCAGCTGCTTGAGGAGGCCCCTGGTTCATGGTCTCACTGCTTGTGCAGAGCTTTGATCTGAACTTCTCTGCAGCTCATCTTCATCACGACCTTCGGCACCGTCACTCCCAGCTTCCTCATCCACCGAGCCTCCTGCAGAACCTCCAGCACCACGGGGTCCAGGTTCACCAGCAGCTCCTGGAGGGACAGGATCCAGTCTCATGTTTAACAGGATACATCTGAACAAACCGTCCAACGCTCCAGGAGACGTGAGGACAGGTACAAGACAGCCTTCAGTTTTACACTCTGAGGACGAGTGTCTCTGATCTAACATGCGTGAATACTTCTCCTCATCGTCCTCTAAAACGTGCTTTGGACTCTAGAGTTGAGCTCTAGGAGGAAACTGATCTTGTTGGGGTGTGTTTGTTTGTAGTTGTCGATCACCGTGCAGTTCTCCTGTCTGGCCAGCAGGGCGGCGCTCAGGCAGGGCGGGGCGCTCTGCGCCGCCTCGCTCCAGATGTGCAGCTGCAGCAGCTCGAACTGCAGCAGCACCGCCGCCAGCCTGTTGTAGCTGAGGACCACTCTGCTCATCTCTGGACCCTGAGACAGACAGACAGGCAGAGAGACAGGCAGGTAGGGAGACAGACAGACAGACAGACAGGCAGGCAGACAGGCAGAGAGACAGGCAGGTAGGGAGACAGACAGACAGACAGACAGACAGGCAGGCAGACAGGCAGACAGGCAGGCAGGCAGAGAGGAGAGGGCGGCAGAGGTCAGAGGTCATCACAGCCTACATCCTCAGCTGACATGATGGCCGAGGTCAGAGGAGGCACCTTGAGGACGTCGAGCTTCTCCTTCAGGACCATCATGGGAGCCTCCAGCTTCCTGAAGAGCTGCCGACTCCACAGGATCCTCCCTGCCACCTGAGACAGACAAACCACCCAGTCACACCTGCAGCCTGACCTCTAACAGCTGGATCAGAGCCTGTCTAACAGCTGGATCAGATTCTGAGGCTCAGGTGTGAACAGGATCACATCACTTCCTGTTTTGGCTGTGAGCCAATCACAGGCCTGGGGATGTGTTCCCCAGGGGCCCGGCCCCACCCTGGCCCTGTGTCCCGGAACTGTGTCCTGTGGTCAGGGACCCTGGAGGACTCCACAGAGTCCGGTCCATCCTGCCAGTCCCTGAGGTACCGCCCCCTGCTGGACGCCCCCTGCTGGACGCCTCCTGCTGGACGCCCCCTGCTGGACGCCCCCTGCTGGACGCCCCATGCAGGACACCCCATGCAGGACACCCCATGCAGGACACCATTTGCTGGACGCCCCCTGCTGGACACCCTCTAATGGACGCCCCCTGCTGGACGCCCCCTGTTGGACACTCTCTAATGGACGCCCCCTGTTGGACACCCTCTAATGGATGCCCCCTGCTGGACGCCCCCTGCTGGACACCTCCTGCTGGACACCCTCTAATGGACGCCCCCTGCTGGATGCCCCCTACTGGACACCCCATGCAAGACACCCCATGCAGGACACCATTTGCTGGATGCCCCCTACTGGACGCCCCCTGCTGGACACCCTCTAATGGACGCCCCCTGCTGGACACTCTCTAATGGACGCCCCCTGCTGGACACCCTCTAATGGACGCCCCCTGCTGGACACCCCCTGCTGGACACCCCCTGCTGGACGCCCCCTGCTGGACGCCCCCTGCTGGACACCTCCTGCACCACTGGAGCCACCGGCTTCAACCAGGGACGTTGCTGGGTGGACATGTAGCAACAGGTGACAGAGCAGAGTGAGTCTGTCTCAGACTGAGACTCAGAGACAGACGGAGCAGTCACCGGCGGCAGGTTGCGGCCGGTGGGCGGAGCCTCCCGCTGCCTCTGGAACGTCCTCCTCAGCTGCTCCTGCTCCCGGCTGTAGCGCTGCAGCAGCTGCATGTAGTGTGGCTTCAGGTCCAGACGAGAAGCTGGACCAGCCTCGAAGACCTGCAGCAGCTCCAGCATCCGCCCCGTCTGACACACACACACACACACACACACACACACACACACACACACACACACACACACACACACACACACACACACACACACACAGATAAACCTGAGCCTGTTCTGATCTGGTTCAGGTTTCAGACTTTGAGCCCATCATGCCTTGACTGGTTGAAGCTACCTCAGCCCATCATTTCCTGTTTGGCTTTGTACAGTATCTGTATAGTGACTCATGGGATGTTTACTTCATGATCCCTACTGTGCCTCATGACTGGCATCCTACTGACCATCATGTCAGCTTCACAGTTACTTGATCTTTTCTTAAAAAACACATTCGTTATGGTGGGAAGTCCCCAGCGTTGCTCAAGCTTCACATGTAGCATGGGACTTCTGTCTCTCCCCAGGTATTCTACTGACCAGTATTTGACCAGCGTTGAGCTTCTTTTACGGTTTATTAGTATTATTATTTATCATTATGACTTGAAGAAGAAGAAGGTTTTACCAGACTCGTTAGACTCACAGTGAGAGGCTGCTGGAACCAGGAGTCCAGCAGAGACTGAAGAGACTGGAACAAACCCTCCACCTGCAGCTGGAAGTCTGAGTAGTCCCTGTCGAACTGACACACACACACACACACACACACACACACACACACACACACACACACTGTCAGTTGCGTCCACACAGGGCACCCTCTAGAGATTGACTGAGGGTTACCTCCAGCTTGCGGTGGTCCAGGATGTCGTAGGTCTTGGACTTGGTGCTGGAGACGATGTTCTGGTAGCGGGCGTAGATCTTCTCAGCTCCCTCCACCTGCAACACGCCACAGCTCAGTGTACACCCAGACATCCACCTGGACCTGAGGCGGGTGGTGTTTGACATCCAGAGCGTTTCAGGATCTGAACGTTCGGTTGAGCTGGAACAACCTTCATGTGCTGGAGAGCAGCCAGACTCTCCAGGGTAGACGCCATGTCTGAGATCTTCTCCAGACGCCTGCAGAACGCATCGAACTTCCCAAACACGTAGTTCTCACTGAGAGAGAGACAGACAGACAGAGAGAGACAGAGACAGAGAGAGAGACAGAGAGATGAGAGCAGCAGGGTCAGGGCAGCTGCATCTGCAGCTGCTGCATCACTCTCGTTCACCTGAACTCAAACTGTCTGTTTCCAGGACTCTCTCTCAGTTTGTCTCTGACGCTCTGGAAGCTTCTCTGATACTCCACGTTCAGGCTGCAGCAGTCAGAGACACGCTGCAGCAGCTCCGGCCTGAGACACAGAGACACACCGTGAGACGCAGAGCTGCGGCTGCTGCAGCTGCTGCAGCTGCTGCTGCTGCGTCTCTGCTGCTGTCACCTGCTGAGGTCCCAGAGGTGAGCGACGTCCTGCAGCAGGTGTCTCCTGCAGGTGCTGATCATCTGGTTGGTGACCTTGAGCAGCAGCGAGGTCATCCTCTCGGCCGTGTTGTAGAACTGAGACACAGAGTGGATCATCTGGATGTTCCTCATCAGGCCGGGGAGCTGCTCCAGCACGCTGCGCTGCAGCACCAGGACACACACAGCTTCAGCTGCAGCTCCAGGCCACTGCTGCTGGACAGCTGCAGCCTGGAGCTGCAGCAGCTCGTATCCAAGAGGGTCCCAACACACACTCCTCAGCCCCCCATCACAGGCTCAGAACACAGTGGCATAAAACAGAACATAAATGTAGAGATCATCATATCAACAAGTTACACTGATCAGTTCCACGGCTCAGCTCACAACTGAAGGAGCAAAGTGAACCGCTTTGACTTCTGCTGAAGAAACTAGAAGAAGAGGAGAGGAGAGGAGAGGAGAGGAGAGGAGAGGAGAGGAGAGGAGAGAGGAGGAGAGGAGAGGAGAGGAGAGGAGAGGAGGCATCAGCAGCAGCATCATGAACATACCGGGGTGCACCTGCCCAGAGGTCCAAAGAACTTGTCCAGAGTCTGGAGGTACTTCACGTTGTCCTTCGCCTCGTTTGCCACCACCGTGATGTCTCTGTCCTGCAGAGACAGTCACGACCACGTCAGAACCTCATCCCTGTCAGGTAAAGTCACGTTCAAACCACGTTCAAGTCACGTTCAAGTCACGTTCAAGTCACGTTCAAGTCACGTCAGTTCCCACCAGCTCCTTCCAGCCGCGCAAGACCCGCGACCTGCTGACCTGCAGGACGCCCAGAGTCCTTCTGACATCAGGACGCTTCACCTCCTCCAGCAGGCTGACACACACACACACACGCACACACACACACACACACACACGCACACACTCTAATAAGCCTCCCTGACATTATAAAGCCACAACAGAATAATAAAATGACATCATGTCAGACTGTGTGTCTCTGCATGTGTGTGTCTCAGTGTGTGTGTGTGTCTCAGTGTGTGTGTGTGTCTGTGTGTGTGTGTGTGTCTCAGTGTGTGTGTGTGTCCACCTGCTGAAGGTGGCCCTTCGTCTCCTCCAGTGCTCCAGCTCTGCTGAAGGTCCCACGTCGTCGGCCTCCTTCCTCAGCTGCTCGCTCTCGGTCAGCACCTGCTTGATCTGATTGGTCCAGGCCGAGGCCACGCCCTCCAGCTGCTCCACCAGCTCGCTGCTATTGGCTGAGAGCACAGACCTGCTGACAGGCTCCGCCCCCGCTTCTTTACATTGGTTCATGTTATATCTTTGTCATATTTACAAACATTTAAATGACAAGTTGTATAACAATTGTTTTATAACAATTTTGTCACTGCATTTCCGTTCATTCCTATTTGTATATATATATATATATATATATATATATATATAGAGAGAGAGAGAGAGAGAGAGAGAGAGAGAGAGAGAGAGAGAGAGAGAGAGAGAGAGCGAGAGCGAGAGCGATAGATAGATAGATAGATAGATAGATAGATAGATAGATAGATAGATAGGCAGACAGACAGACAGACAGACAGACAGACAGACAGACAGACAGGCAGACAGACAGGCAGGCAGGCACACAGACAGGCAGACCTGCAGCTCTGTAGTCTGCGGGGCTGCTCAGCTGATCCAGGGCCTCGGGGAGGCTGACGTTCTGCAGCTGGAACCTGGTCTCCACGTCTCCTGAAGCTGACCTCAGATCAGCGATGAAGGTCTCCACCGAGGACAGGAAGCAGTGGACATCTGGACTGGAGCCTCCGTCCTGCACCGAGCCCCAGGTCTGCAGCCAGAGACAGACTGAGACAGGGACAGACTGACCCCAGACCAGCCCCACCCAGCAGCTCCAGCTGGTGATCGATCTGTTATTGATCATTTTATTGATCATCCATATGTGAAGCTGATCCCTCTTGTTTTGTAACTACAGCACCTACCTGTATCAACCTGCCAGTCTGTACCATACACATTCCTATTGTATTGTTATTGTCTATAGTTTTACTGTTTACTGTTTGCATGGTTCTCTTTAAACTTTCTTGTACACTGATTGTGTGTGTATGCTGCTGTTATGTCAGCCTTTCCCAGTCTGGGACCAGTGAAGTGACTCTCTCTGGGTAGTGGGCAGACTGGTTTCCAGTGTGTGACTGGAGGTGAGTGCTCCTCCTCTCTGTGGACCAGGGGCTGGATCACCTGCTGTGCCCTGAGGGCCGGGAGCATGACGTGGGCCAGCAGAGTGTGCAGACCGCCCAGGAGGCCGCCGCGGCTGGCGTCCAGCACGCTGAAGGTCACCTCCTGGAGCAGAGCAGAGACGCGGTCACACGATGCAGACCTGGCAACCGCCGGCTCGGCCCCAGGCTGCAGACCACAGACCTGCTGCACGTTGGCCGGGGTGATCGCTCTGTCCGTGGTCCTCAGGAAGAACAGACACTTCCCCAGCAACGGCTGCAAAACAGGCAGAGACGGGCTGAGAGCTGCAGCCTGGACCTGGTGTGATGGAAGCATCCTCAGCATCTTCATCATGGTCTCCTACCTCTGAGGTTCCTGTGGTGAGGAAGAGCTTCCTCTGAGCTGAGGTCACAGTGTCCATGCAGGAGGAGAGGCTGGAGGTCAGATCCTGGAGGAGAGGAGAGGAGGAGAGGAGAGGAGAGGAGGAGAGGAGATGAAAGGAAGAGGTGAGAGGAGAAGAGAGGAGAGGAGGAGGAGTTGAGAGGAGAGGGGAGGGGAGGAGAGGAGGAGGACAAGGAGAGGAGGAGAGGAGAAGAGGAGGAGAGGAGAAGAGGAGAAGAGGAGGAAGAGAAAGAAGAGGAGGAGGTGAGAAGAGGAGGGGGAAGAAGGTGGGGGGGGACGAGGAGGGGGTGAGAGGAGAGGAGGAAGAGGAGGAGGGGGAAGAGGAGAGGAGGAAGAGGAGGAGGGGGAAGAGGAGGAGGCTGGAGACCAGGCCACCCTGGGAGCAGCAGCTCCAGGTCAGGCTGTTGGTACCTGCTTCAAACCCTGGTAGAAGAACATCAGCTTCTTGGATCCGTTAGCCGCGAAGAAGTCCTCGACCAGATCGAACTGGAAGAAGCAGCATGATCAGAGCGACCAGTATGACCAGTATGACCAGTAAGACAAGTATCACGTGTTTAATCTGACATGTTAAACATCCACAGTGTTCCAGGCGTGACATCTAAAGGGTCAAAATCTCTGTAAACGACAGTGAAAGAAGAACATGATGTTCATCTGTGATATTTTTAAAGCTTAAACTTTACTGAACATGTTTACTGTAAACCTCCAGAGTGAGAGGATAAAAGAAGCAGAGGAAGAGAGGAATGTGGGAGCTCCTGGCCTGTAGGGAGGCTCAGACTGTGGCGCCACCTTGTGGTCGGAGACCAGAGCGTCCTCCAGCTCGGCCTGGCTCAGGGCCACGGCCCCCAGCAGCCGGCCCAGCAGGTATCTGTGCCTGGGGTCCAGCCCCGCCCTCCGCTCCTCCCTCAGGGCCTTGGCCTGCCGGGCCAGCTCCCTCCTGGCCTCGGTGGACAGCTGCACCCGCCTCCCTGACACCTGCCAGGAGGAGGTCAGGAGGAGAACATCACCATCCTGGAGGAGGAGGAGGAGCAGGAGGAGGAGGAAGAGAAGGATCTGATCTGATCTGATCTGATCTGATCTGTCCTGATCTCCTCTCATCTGATCATCTCAGATCAGCTGTTCCACAAAGAGCCGGGTGGCTGCAGGTCTTTGTTCCAGCTCTTCTCCTGAGCTGACCTCAGTCTTCACGCAGTTCTCTGGTCAAACGTTGGGCCCTGAACGGGTTGGAACAGAAACCTGCAGCCACTCAGCTCCTTGTGGAACATCTTGGAGAGCCCGCTCTGCAGTTCTGAAGGAGAAGCTCACCGGGGTGCTGATGGTCGGGGCAGGAGCAGCTGCTGGAGGAGATGGGAGGAGAACCGCTTGGTGCTTCTGGCCTCCTCTCCGCCGGCGTCCTCCACCAACAACACCTGAGGTCCCAGGAGAGAAGATGGAGAGAATCATCCATCCATCCACCCATCCATCCATCCTTCCTTCCATCCATCCATCCATCCATCCATCCATCCATCCATCATCCATCTATCCATCTTCCCATTCTTCTGCCTCCCAGTGAGGAGATCCTCTCTCTCCTCCTGGTCCTGGTCTGGGTCTCTACCAGGAACACCTCCCTAGGAAGGAGTCCTGGTGGCTCCTCAACAGGAGCCTGAACCTCCTCAGCTGCTCCTCCCACAGTGAGTTGAATCCATTCTTTTACTTTACTACAATGTGAGCTGACTGAGGCACCTGGACGCTTTTCATTTTAACCAAAGCATGGAAGGAGCCTCCTGGTAACATGAAGGTGAAGCTTCTGTTCCCTCACTAAACAACAACCCTAACTCCTCCGCTCAGGACAACGACCCCCTCCTGCAGGAGGCACCGCATCTTCACCTGAGCTTCCATGGTTCAGCAGAGACCTGCTCAGGTCAGTACACCTCGCACTGTACCTCTGTGGAGCTGCAGCTGTGCAGGTCTGGGCTCCCCATCCTGGACTCCCTGCACCTTCTCTGTCTGCGGCTCCTCCGTCTGCATCTCCTCCACCTGCGGCTCTGTGTCTGGAGCAGGGGCAGATCTGTTCAGCTCGGCTCCCTCAGCCACCTGACCCTCAGTGAGAGCCGGAGGGTCTTGATCTGCCATCTCAGAGCTGCTCTTCAGCAGGTCTGTGGAGTTCAGATTCTCCTGAAGAAGAACAAGAAGATCAAGAGGAGACCAAGCGAGAGAGTAACGACGTCTTTGTGCAAAAGATCCAAACCACGTGAAATATGTGAAAGAGTCGGGACAGTCCTGAAGAGACCGGTCTGTGATTCAACCTGAGAAGGCGAGAGAGAGAGGGAGGGAGGGAGGGAGGGAGGGAGAGAGAGAGAGGGAGAGGGAGGGAGAGAGAGAGAGAGAGAGAGAGAGGGAGGGAGGGAGGGAGAGAGAGAGAGAGAGGGAGAGGGAGGGAGAGAGAGAGAGAGAGGAAGAAAGAGAGAGAGGGAGGAAGATGGACCCTGACCCCCCAGACGACTGAAGTTTACCTGTTGTTGTGGGAACCAAAGTTGTTTGAATGTGACCAAGCAACTAAACGCAACACAAAATGTTTTTAATTCTTTGTGTGTTTAAGTATAACCTATACACACACACACACACACACACACACACACACACACACACACACACACACGAGTGTCACGTTTCTGTTTGTTTCTCTTCTCATGGCAGCAACGTCTGCTGGGTCAGCTCAGTGTGGTGGAGCTACAATAAGATGTTAGAGGACAACATACAAGATGAGATAAGGTGATGAGACAGTGGGGGACAGGGAGGGGCAGTGGGGGACAGGGAGGGACAGTGGGGGACAGTGAGGGACAGTGAGGGGCAGTGGGGGACAGTGAGGGGCAGTGAGGGACAGTGATGGACAGTGAGGGACAGTGGGGGACAGTGAGGGACAGTGAGGGACAGACACTGCAGACTTGGCTGATTCTCTTTATTTGTCCAGCAGGTAAACAGGCATGTGCTCACAGGCTGAGATGCAGAAGGTTTTCTCTGAGACAGACACCCAGCAGATCCAGCAGAGCAGCTGACCTTCTGCTCCTTCCCCTCCACAGCTCACACCTGGAGCTAGTCTGCACCTGCACTCACAGCCAGCCAATCAGAGCCAGCCTGGGGCAGCTGGAGCTCAACCTGCTGTACGGGCTGACTGCTTTTACTGTTGTTCAGAACGTCATATAAACAGGAAGTGAAATGTTAACAACAGATCCAAACAGATGAGCTTATGCTGCTTCCCTCTCCTTTCCTCTGCTCTGTGGTATCTGCCTCTGTGAAATAAAACTAAACGTGAACCTTAGGAATGCTGAACACTGGAGTCCAGAGGCGAGGCAGACACTGTGACCAACGTCTCATTACAACTCCCTCTGTGCGTCTGTCGTTTATCGTCGTTTTTTAGCGTTTTTCAGGCTGCAGGCGGGAGCTGCTCCTCTTCAGTCAGACCCCGACTGGTGGACGTCACTTCCACCTGAGGACAGAGGACATGACACCAGTCACACCAGTACCACCAGTATCACCAGTCTCAGTCACACCAGTCTCACCAGTCTGTGTAGAACATGTTGAGTGTGACTGATGGGACATGGAGCAGCACTAACAGACCTGAGGTCAGCCACACAGTACCTCTGCCTCCAAGAGGGGGCGTACCTGAGCTCACCTGCATGCTGCCTTCAGGGGCTGTGGGAATTCTGGCTACTACCAGCAACAGATTTCCACTGGACAGCTGGGAGATAGTCTTCTTCATTTTATTTCAATCATTTTGATCTGCTATCGATGTAACGTTCTTCCTTGGCCAAATATGAACTTCCTCTCTGACCTCCCCAGTCCTCACTGGTGGCACGGTACGGGAGCGTTCTGTCCAGCAGGCCTACCTCAGAGTGTGCAGGCTGCAGCCTGGACGCTGCTGGAGCTCCTGCAGCAGCTGCACGTGCGCCTCCTGCAGCTTGTTGTTGGTCAGCTTCAGCTCTCTGAGCTGGGAGGGGCTGGTCTTCAGAACACAGGCCAGAAGGTCGCAGCTCCTCTCTGTCAGCTTGCACCAGCTCAACCTGAACATGCAGCAAATGAAGACATTTAATGAAGAACCGGGCCTGGTGGGTACCAGTCAGAAGCACTGCCCCCTCCTCACAGGGGACACAGTGGGACCCAGGACTGGTCCCTGGGGGACGCCACCACCCGGAGACAGCAGCAGGGCGGTGGAGCAGGGGTCTGACCTCAGCCTCTCCAGTCTGCAGTGTGGACTCAGCAGGAAGTCGCAGAGCAGCTGCAGCCCCAGGTCCTGCAGGCTGTTGTCGCTGAGCTGCAGCTCCACCAGGTGGGACGGGTTGGACAGCAGAGCAGCGGCCAGGAGAGCACAGCTGACCTCCGTCAGCCCGCAGTCACCCAGCCTGAGCACAGGAGCATCAACGCCACTTCAGACAGGAAGTACAGTGATGACATCATCATGTCCTCCTCTGAATGTCTCCAGGTGTCTTCACTGCAACGTCCTCAATCAAACCAGCAGCTCTGAGCCTCATTTTACTGCCACTACGAGAGGGTTCGTAATGCATGATTAGCTTTGTGTGGATCTTATCTTTCATCCTGATTTACTGTGAGAGGATTTTATTATTGACTTCCATTACAACCATTTCCTTAATTATTCTACATTAACCATGGAGTCTGACCTCAGAGCCTGCAGTCTACAGTGTGGAGTCTCCAGGAAACCACACAGCTCCTTCACTCCTGAGTCCTGCAGCTGGTTTCCATTCAGCTTCAGGTCTCTCAGACGGGAGGGGTTGGACCTGAGAGCGGAGGCCAGAGACGCACAGCTGACCTCCGACAAGCTGCAGTAGTTCAACCTGTGGGAAGGATAAACTGTAAGGTAAGAGTGAACAAAGCTGCAGAGGGTTTAAAACGTAGAAGGTCAGACGTGTTCGGGGTTTAGCCGCTGGTCCTGGTCTTCAAACATGAAGACGTAAAGTTTCTGAATAAAGAAGAACATGGAGTCTGACCTCAGAGTCTCCAGTCTACAGAGTGGACTCTCCAGGAAACCACACAGCTCCTTCACTCCTGAGTCCTGCAGCTGGTTGTTGGTCAGCTCCAGATGTTTCAGATGGGAGGGGTTGGACTTGAGAGCTGAGGCCAGAGGAGCACAGCTGGTCTCTGACAGTCCACAGTCCCTGAGCCTGAAATAAAACAAGCATAAAAACCTTCAATGGATCTATTCAGAGCGGTTCTACGTCTACCTGTGCAGCTCTGCATGGCTCAGACACCACAGAGGATAGAACCCTGCACAGAAATCTAGAGACTTTACCTGACCTGAGTGTGTTCTACGTAGCTTCAAGCCCCAACAACACTGACTGTGGGCCGTGGAAGTGTTTCTGAGCACCTGTCAGTCTGTATGGATGGGATCTGTTCTGCTCTCACTGAGCCAGGCAGGCAGGTGGTCACACCCCTGAGTGGGCAGGTGCAGCAGCAGCTGGACTGACCTCAGAGCCTCCAGGAGACAGCGCGGCCTCTCCAGGCCTGCTGCCAGCAGCTTCACTCCCGAGGCCCTCAGCTTGTTCTGGGTCAGGTCCAGCTCGGTCAGGTGGGAGGGGCCGGCCCTCAGGGCCGAGGCCACCACCTCACAGTGGGTGTCTGACAGTCCACAGTCACAGAGGCTGTCACGACACAACATGTGGATTAACATCAAAGGAAAGATGCCGTGTGGGCTCCAGCCTGGGGCTGGGCCGTCCATCACCTACTGATAATCATTACTCACCGAGCCTTCCTGCAGTTCCTCACAGCTGGAACCAGCCTCAGTCGTCCTTCAGCTGATGTGTTGTACTTCTCCAGGTCCAACTCCTCCAGAACCTCCTCTGACATCTGCAGCATGTAGGCCAGAGCTGAGCAGTGGATCTCTGAGAGCTTCTTCTCTGATCTGTTCTCTGACTTCAGGAACTCTTGGATCTCCTGATGCACTGAGTGATGGTTGAGCTCCATCAGACAGTGGAAGATGTTGATGCTTCTGTCAGGAGAGATCTTATACATGTTCATCTTCTTCAGGTTGTTGATGGCTCTCTGGATGGTTCCTGGACTGTTCTCTGAGGGACCCAGCAGACCTCCTAACACTCTCTGGTTGGACTCCAGAGAGAGGCCATGGAGGAAGCGGACCAGCAGGTCCTGGTGGCCATTTCTACTCCTCATGGATTTCATCACTACTTCCTTCAAGAAGACGTCCAAAGAAGAGTCAGCTTCATAAGAATGACCATTTCCACCGTCATCATCATCATCCTCACTGCAGGACTCTTCTTCATCCTGGAATGATCCAATGTTCTGTCTCAAGTCTTCCCTGAAGAAATCCTCCAGAACTTTCTCCTTCCTGCTGGTGAAGCAGTGGAGCATGTAGACTGCAGCCAGAAACTCCTGAACACTCAGATGAACAAAGCAGTAGATGTTCCTCTGGAAGATCTCACACTCTCTCCTGAAGATCTCTGTACAAACTCCTGAGAACACCGAGGCCTCTGAGACCTCCAGACCACAGCGCTGCAGGTCTTCTTGGTAGAACATGATGTTTCCTTCCTCCAGATTTTCAAAGGCCAGCCTCCCCAGCTTCAGAAGAACTTCCCTGTCCTCCTCCGTCAGCTCCTGTGGACTGGTCTCTGGTTCCTCCTGGTACTTCTGCTTCTTCCTCCTGGTCTGGAGCAGCAGGAAGTGTGAGTACAGGTCAGTCAGGGTCTGGGGCAGCTCTCCTCTCTGCTCTGATGTCAACATGTGCTCCAGAACTGTGGCAGTGATCCAGCAGAAGACTGGGATCTGACACATGATGTGGAGACTCCTGGATGCCTTGATGTGTGAGATGATGGCTGTGGCCAGACCTTCATCTCTGAACCTCTTCCTGAAGTACTGCTCCTTCTGCTCCTCAGTGAAGCCTCGTACTTCTGTGACTCTGTCCACACATCCAGGAGGGATCTGATTGGCTGCTGCAGGTCTGGAGGTGATCCAGACCAGAGCAGAGGGAAGCAGCTTCCCCTGGATGAGGTTTGTCAGCAGGACGCTGACTGAGGTCTTCTGGGAGACATCAGACACAACCTGATGGTTGTGGAAGTCCAGAGAGAGTCTGCTTTCATCCAGGCCGTCAAAGATGAAGAGCAGCTTCCAGAGGGAGAGCTGCTCTGCTGTCACCTTCTGGAATGTTGGATGGAACACCTGGAGCAGAGAGAGAAGACTGTGCTGCTCCTCTCTGAGCAGGTTCAGCTCCCTGAAGGAAAGAACAATCACTGCACTGACATCTTGGTTTCCTGAACCCTCTGCCCAGTCCAGACTGAACTTCTGCACCGAGAAGGTTTTTCCAGCTCCAGCGACGCCGCTGGTCAGGACCACTCTGATGGAGCTCTGCTGGTCAGGTAAGGCTCTGAAGATGTCCTGGCACCTGATTGGAGCATCATGGAGGATCTTCTCCTTCTTGGAGGTGGTCTCCAGCTGCATCACCTCATGTTGGGTGTTGACCTCTTCACTCTGTCCCTCTGTGATGTAGAGCTCAGTGTAGATGCTGTTGAGGAGGGTTTCTCCTCCTGCTCCTTCAGCTCCTTCAGTCACACGTTCACATCTGCTCCTCACACTGATCCGATGTTGATCCAGAAGCTCCTGCAGACCTCCATCTAGAAGCTCCTGCAGAGCATCAGTCACTGAGCATGAGGAGAAGCACCATCTGCAGAGCTCCAGGTCATCACCACATAAAGAAGAGGATGGCTCCTCTTCCACCTCTTCCTTCTTGTCCTCTCTGTGGAGACACATGATGGTGATGAGAAGCCTGCAGCATGAGCATCTTCTGTCTTTGATAGAAGCCTCAGTTTTCATTGTGCTCAGAGTCCAACACACCTGCAACGAATCTCTGCAGGAGAGGGTGGAGGTTCAATACTGAAGTAGGGAGGTGACTGCATGGAGCAGCTGCTCTTCACATCCTGTAGGTCTGGACCTGCTGACGCGGGACCTGCTCTGTGGAACAACACGCTGGACTTCAACAGTAGCATTGTGGTGTAGAACATCAGAGACCATTAACATCTGGATCTGCTCACTGTGAGTGTGAAGGTCCAGGTTCAGCCTGGTGGTATGGGGGTGACCGTCCTGGACAGCACCTCAGCATCTCTGGTGGACAGCGTCCCGCCACGTCCTCACTGTCACTCATCCTGGGACACGCCTGGAGGAGACGCACTGAGACACACAGAACACAGTGAGGAACTTCTGATTTATGGGACATTAGAAAATACAAATCCTGTGAACTTCACAGAGTCATCATGATGCTGATGGCCTCCACAATCAAATCATGATCATCTGTCTCTCTTCTTCACCTGTCTTCTACTCTGCAATGAACAATGACCTCTGTGACCAGCACGAAGCTCTGGATGCTGCTGACATGGGAATGGAGATATGTGGAAGAAGCAGGTGAACCAGTGGAGGAGGAGGACACGTACTGGTCTGAACCAGCGGAGGAGGAGGACACGCACTGGTCTGAACCAGTGGAGGAGGAGGACTCATACTGGTCTGAACCAGTGGAGGAGGAGGATACGTACTGGTCTGAACCAGTGGAGGAGGAGAATACGTACTGGTCTGAACCAGCGGAGGAGGAGGATACGTACTGGTCTGAACCAGCGGAGGAGGAGGATACGTACTGGTCTGAACCAGTGGAGGAGGAGGACACGTACTGGTCTGAACCAGTGGAGGAGGAGGACTCGTACTGGTCTGAACCAGTGGAGGAGGAGGATACGTACTGGTCTGAACCAGCGGAGGAGGAGGACACGTACTGGTCTGAACCAGCGGAGGAGGAGGACACGTACTGGTCTGAACCAGCGGAGGAGGAGGACACGTACTGGTCTGAACCAGCGGAGGAGGAGGACACGTACTGGTCTGAACCAGCGGAGGAGGAGGACACGTACTGGTCTGAACCAGCGGAGGAGGAGGACACGTACTGGTCTGAACCAGTGGAGGAGGAGGACACGTACTGGTCTGAACCAGTGGAGGAGGAGGATACGTACTGGTCTGAACCAGTGGAGGAGGAGGACACGTATTGGTCTGAAACAGTGGAGGAGGAGGACACGTACTGGTCTGAACCAGTGGAGGAGGAGGACACGTACTGGTCTGAACCAGTGGAGGAGGAGGACACGTACTGGTCTGAACCAGTGGAGGAGGAGGACACGCACTGGTCTGAACCAGTGGAGGAGGAGGACACGTACTGGTCTGAACCAGTGGAGGAGGAAGCAGCTGTGTTGCTACAAAGCAGCAGAACTCTAGCGGTAGAAGAACAGACGTTCGTCTCCTAAAGCGGGCGTGGTCACGTGACGCTGACGTCATGGGCGGCTCTTGGTTTGAAACCGGCTGGTTTTAAACGTAGGAAGAGCGTGGCCCAGGTTCAGGTGTGTCTCTGAGTCTGTCTCCGTTTCACAGGCCCTGTTTGCCTGCCTCAGATATCCCGGAGTCCGTCATTTACTTTCACTTTCTGCCTCTCTCTCTCTCACTCTCTCTCACTCACTCTCTCTCTCTCACACACACACACACACACACACACACACACACACACACACACACACACACACACACACACACACACACACACACACACACACACACACACACCCGGGGGGAGAGGGAGAGAATGAGTATGTCCACCTGTGTCGGTCTGTGTCCTGGCCCTCGTCCTGACTCCTGGACCTGAGTCCGTCCGCAGGATGAGTCGGAGAGTGGACCAATCAGACCACAGGACCAAAGTACGTTCCTCTGACGTCATCGCCATCATCTAACCTGCAGCGCCATCTGCAGGCTTCATGGGCTCAAACCCTGTCTTTGTGTTTGGATGAATATGAACTTCAGGAGGAAAATCCAGATTCTCTTCACATCGTGCTGGGTCCAGTGCTGACTTCCTGTGTGCTCATGCTCTGGCCTGCTCACCTGATCTCACCTGATCCCCCCTGATCTCACCTGATCTCAGCTGATCCCCCCTGATCTCACCTGATCTCACCTGCTTCACTGCATGTACTGCATGTCTCCTTGCAGCGATGCAACATAATTTCATGTTGCATCACAGTTGTATTGTCATTTTGTTTAGTTTTATACATGTATTTATTTAGACAAGCATGTCTGTTATTTCAGGTAAAGCGTAAACTGTCATACATTAAGTAATGCTCTAGCTTTGTTTTGTAGGCTGGCAGTTAACGTCTAGTCAAGGCACCGATAGCCACCTGGCTAACCTGGCACGCCTACCGTAACAGTGATCAATGCACATGAAGAAGTCCTGGTTAACATGTGCCCCTCATTCAGTGTAACCAGTCAGCCAGTGCAGGCCTTTCTTTAGAGAGGAACTTCAGGTCATTAGATATTGCACATCAACAGCAGCTAAAGTGCTGTGTTGGCAGAAACATGCGGGGGGGGGGGGGGGTTCTGTTCTGGGAGGTTTCTGAGTGCATTATTCAGAGTGGACGTGGCTCTGGGGAAGGAGCTGCTAAGAACCAGGCCACAACGTCTCAAAGAGCTGACGAGCAGGACCTCGGAGTCTTTGAGGATAGAATCAAATATGTTCTGTGAATTATTAAAGCAGTGAGGAGCTGGTGATGTTCACAATAATGTTACCTCTCCAAACTGTTCATAAACAACTGGACCAAAACAAGCTGCAGTCAGAGACGGAGACGCAGACAACCTGCTTTCCACGGTTAGAAAGCTGCAGGAGGAGCAAACCTTCTGGGCTGGACAGAGGAGAAGTAGAGGAACACCTCCAGCAGCAGGTGCTGGTCAGGACCAGGGAGGTCCGGGACAGGTCCAGCACAGACTCCATGAGGTCCTGAGAGGAGAGACATTCCTGGTTCTTCATGTCCAGGTCCATCAGCAGAGGTTTAGGCAGGAAATAAACAGAGAAATAAAACGTAACAACAGGTACGAGACGTTTACCTGGAACATGCCTGAAAGCTGTTGAAGTCCTGAAGGACGAGGAGGAGGAAAGACTTTGTAGACCAAAACAGCAAACAGGCAGGTGGAGGACCAGGAGGAGCCTCACACGGTTTGGAACATTTATTACAGACACTGAGGACAGCTCGGCTCCAGTCAGCTGAGCAGCAAACAACAACAACATCACCTCCATCAGAACAACATGCCCGGTTCAGCCCTGGGCTCAGATCTAACCACGTCAACAGTCAGTTTGCTCCAGAAGCTTCCTGGGATGCCAGGGGCGATCAGTCTCTGCTTTGAGCGTCAGGAAAACGATCTGAGCAGCTTTGATCTGGACCTCCAGGCTCCAGCAGCGTTTTCCTTCCTGAAGAGAAAAGTCCCCAGGACGACTGGAGCTCAGCCTCTACAGCAGGTCCACAGGAGGCAGCTCAGGGTCCAGGCCCAGGCCCGGGTCCGGGTCCGGGTCCAGGCCCGGGTCCAGCAGACGGGTGGGGTGTGGGGCTGAGCTAGGCCACGGCAGGGATGAAGTACTGCAGCGACACGTCTTCGTGCAGCAGGATGAGGTGGAGGACGGAGTCCTGGACGATGTCTGAGGAGAACAGAGGTGTAGGGTATTCACACCTCAAACAGGTCTGAGAGTTCATCATGTAAAGGTCTACTTCATGTTCACACACACACACACACACACACACACACACACACACACACACACAGTTAGCATTGATAGTTTCCCTACAATGAAAAGACAACGAAAGAGATGACGAGCTAAAGCCATCACAGGTGAGTGTCTGCAGCAGTGCAGGGGCGGGGCTATGTGGTGTGGGCGGGGCTGGGATACAGGAGGCGGGGCTACCCAATGTGGGCGGGGCTGAGACACAGGGGGCAGGGTTAGACTGTGTGGGCGGGGCTGAGGAGCAGCACTTACTGCACATGGCCTTGCTGGGGTTGACCTGCTGCCCCATGAGGAACTGCTGCAGCTTCCTGATGTCCACCCGGGCCTGAGCCCAGGCCTCCAGGTCCTGGCTCTGAGAGGCCCGGCCCTGGGAGGCTCCATCAGCTGCAGGGAGAGGGGACAGTCTGTGAGGACCTGGACCTGGACCTGGACCTGGACCTGGACCTGGACCAGGACCAGGACCAGGACCAGGACGGCCAGAAGACGAGCACAGACATGAGGAGACATGTTGAGGATCTCAGGCTTTACCCCATGGAGGGTTCCCCAGGTCTTTGAAGTGTGTGGTGACAGAAACCAGGTCCGTCTCAATTTTCAGGTTCATCTCCCCGTTCATGTTGGCCTCTATCACCTGAGACAGACAGACAGGAAAATATTAAGAAGCTCAGATTGGATTTTCCCCCCAGTTTCTTAAAAGCCCCTCTCAGACTGATTTATGTTGTATAAAACTAAAATCATCTGATCGATTATTAAAATAATCTCATGCAGCTCTCTGGTGTGCTTCAGCCTTAAGCTGCTCCGACAGGAAACCTCCTCCTTCACAATAAAAGCACTGAACTCAGACTGTGACTTCTATGGACCAGCTCCAGGTGGATGCTGTTATTGTGGCAGCTTTGGAGGACCAGGAGAACCAGGAGGACCAGGAGAACCAGGAGGACCAGGAGAACCAGGAGGACCAGGAGAACCAGGAGGACCTACCAGGAAGTTGGAGAGGTTCTTCATCCTGTCCACGACATTCTTCATGGTCTTCAGAGGAGGCAGGTAGATGCTGACCTGCAGGGACAGAGCACATCAGCTGCTGAGCTGCTGGGCTGCACCTGCTGGGGTGGGGTGGGGTGGGGGCGGGGGCGGGGGGGGGGGGGGGGCGGGGGCGGGGGGGGCAGGGGGGGGGGGCAGGGGGGGGGCTACCTACATGGAAGTCGGGCATGTCGGGCTCTTTGAGCTCGTGCCAGAGCCTGCGTGGGATGATGTCCACCGGGACGTCGTGGGTGACCACGCGGCTGCTGCTGCACATGGTGGGCTGCACACAGAACACCACAGTGTTACAGATGGCCTGACGGGCCCTGAACGCACCACGCCTCACAGGGGCGGAGCCTCAGCTGTGACTGATGTCATCTACGGGAGCCCAGAGTGGCCATGTAGTTCTGTTGCTGTGCTGCCATCTCCTCATATCGGGTTATTACTTCACTAACTCTGTTTGGTGCCACCCCTACCAGGAGGAGGCCGATCAGTGATCAATGAGAGACGCTCTGTGATCTCCTCCCTCAGTCCTATGTGCTATCTGTGATGGTCTGTGGATGTATGGATCTATGGGGGTGGGAGGGTGTCATTTAGACCAGAACAGTCTGAACCTGGTTATCGTTACCTAGCTCAAGGAATCAGTACGTGAGCAGTGACTCCCCAGCCCTGCAGCAGGCGGTGCTCACCAGCTCGGCGGCCAGGCTCAGGCAGGGACAGTGCTTCTTGGTCAGTTTGACTTTGAGCGACTTGGCGTTGTGCAGCGTCCGGAGGGCGCGGGACAGGTTCTCTGGAACCACCTCCAGACAGATCTCATTGTCCTCAGAGGACACACCCTCCATCTGGTACTCATCAAAGAAGTTAGCCTGCAGAGACCCAGAGCACGCACACACACACACACACACACACACACACACACACACACACACACACACACACACACACACACACACACACACACACACCCTTAAAAAGTGTCCTCCAGCTGAAGCTCTCTGTGGGACATTGACCATCTATCATCTCCCCCTCTCCTCCTTCTTGCCTTCCTGCCAGTACTGCCTTTCCCCCACCTCCCCATCTTTCTCCTCCTCTTCCTCCTCCTCCTTCTCCTCCTCACCTGTGACAGCTCACACCACATGCTGACTCCTCCGTTGGCCACTTTTCCCGACAGGACGAAGAACAGGTTGTCTGGAGTCAGACGCAGGACGCACATCTTAGTCAGCTTGGAGATGGTGGTGATGACTCCTGAGGAGGAGGAGGAGGAGGATGTGGAGACAGGAGGAGGAGGTGGTGGAGAGAGGAGCAGAGAGGACGAGCAGGAGAGAGAGAGAGAGAGGAGGAACCAAAGGTTGGAACAGTCCGTTTGAGTTTGTTTATTTGTCGGGTACAGATCCTGGTCTAGGACTGGTGTGAGCAGACATTCAGCCCTGGTTCACCCGTGTGTGTGTGTGTGTGTGTGTGTGTGTGTGTGTGTGTGTGTGTGTGTGTGTGTGTGTGTGTGTGTGTGTGTGTGTGTGTGTGTGTGTGTGTGTGTGTGTGTGTGTGTGTGTGTGTGTGTGTGTGTGTGTGTGTGTGTGTGTGTGTGTGTGTGTGTGTCCTCACGGCTCAGGTGGTTCAGTCCCGCCACGTCCACGATCTTCCCCCGGAACTTCATCCCGGAGCTTCTAGAGCCTCCTACAAACCTCCAGAAGGTCCCGTCAGGTCCTAGAAGGTTCTGGCTGGTCCTGGCAGGTCCTAGAAGGTTCTGGCTGGTCCTGGCAGGTCCTAGAAGGTTCTGGCAGGTTCCTACAGTTCAGGATTTGGGCTCCGCTTCAAAAGCGCCGCCATCCTGTCCGGCAGCTCTTCCTGTCCTCCGGAAACAAGCGCAGCCTCCAGGGTTCCGGTTACCGCAATGTACAGCTCCGCATAGATAAGAAAAACAAATGTATTAAATCCATTATTAATAATATCGATACTTACTACTTGTAATAGGAATAACATGCTATGCCTGTATGTTTTTGTGTTCTGTTGCTGGATTGGACAAAGCGCAGCTCGCGATTGGCTGATGCTCCAGATGTCAGCAACCAATCAGAGGCAGCGGTATAAGTAAGAGCAGCTCACGGCCTCGCGCGCAGGTGCAGCTGTGATTGATCAGCTGATCGAACAGGTGAGGTCGAGATGGTGCTGTTTGTGGAGTCAGGACTGAAGTACACCAAGAGTCTGCTGCCAGAGACGCTGCTCAGGTGAGCTCCTCCACAGACCCTGTGTCACCTCACACACACACCTGCACATGCACACCTCTACACACCTGTCCTCTCCTCTACATACGCCTGTCCTCACCTGTCCTCACCTCTACACACAAATGTACACACACCTGTCCTCACCTGTTTTAACCTGTTCTCCCCTGTACAGACCTCTGTCCTCACCTGTACACAGGCTCTGCTCATGTGAGCTCTGCAGCCTCACACTCATCTGTTCACACACCTGTCCTGTCCTCACCTGGACACTCACCTGTCCTAAACCTAACAGTCTGCACTAACTTTACATCTCTGAGCTTCCTCCTGCAGAGCTGCCAGGTGAGTCTAACATGTGACCTCTGACCTGTCAATCATGTGGCAGGGGCGTGTCCTCGGTGCAGACTGTGGTCTTCCAGCGCTTCCTGTCTGTGGCTCCGCCCCGCAGGTTCCAGGTGTGCACCAGCAGCCGCAGGTGGAGCAAGAACCTGGAGGCATCTTCTCTGGAACATCTGCTGCAGCAGGTGAGGGAGGGGGTGGGGCCAGAAGAAGGGGGCGGGGCCCGTCAGCTGTGACCCCTACAGGAATGTGACTGTGTTGCTTCAGGTGGCAGTGGTGCTGACCTCTGACCCCCAGAGCCTGGTGCTGGAGGAGGATGGGACGGTGGTGGACTCAGAGGAGATGTTCCGGACTCTTCCTGGAGACACCAGCCTGATGGTGCTGGAGGACGGAGACCAGTGGAGCCACAGTAAGGTCAGCTGAGACCGTCTGACAAAGTAAAGGCTTCAGAGATGGAGTCAGTCATGCTTTTGTTTTGGAAGGTTCTCAGCAGGTTTACCTGGTGTGTTTGTAGTCAATAGGTCAGTTGTGTTCTCCTCTAGTAGATTAGTAGTTCTAAAAACTGTTCAAAAAGTGTTGATTTGTGTTTCTCAAAGTCCTCAAACACCTTGTTGTGTCCACAGCTCAGACGGCTTTAGTTTGCTTCACAGAAACTAAAGGAACCAGAACATATCCACATTTAAAGAGCTGAGCTCGGCCTCCTGGGACGGACCAGGAACGGTCTGTCACGTCCTGCTACGTTAATCATTCTCATTTCATCTTGTTTGCATCATTCTTGCTGCATAGATGTTGTTTTGATGGAGAAGCTGTTTCCAGCTGTGGAGGAGGTGAAGCTGCAGCTGCTCCAGCAGGGGGCAGCAGCTCCCAGCTCTTCAGTCTGTCCTGGGGCTCCCAGGGTCTCCCTGTGACCTCTGACCCCTGACATCACGTCCTGCCTGTTTCAGGAGTCCCAGAGCCGGAGTCAGGCCCAGAGGAGCGGGCTCATCGAGCTGACCTTTGACCTCTACCGGCCCGAGGACGTGCTGTGCTGCCTGGCTGTCAGCGCCACCATCCTGGAGTCACACACACTGAGCTGCTCCATCAGCTGCAGCCGCGCCTCCGATCTGCCCAGGTGAGGGGGAGACACTCACTCACTCACTCACTCACTCACTCACTCACTCACTGTCACTCTGAACCTCTGTGTGTGTGTGTGTCTGTCTCAGGTCTCTGCTGCGCTGCGTCGCCTCCCTGAGCAGCTTCACTGGTCAGCTGCTGCTCTACACGTCCTCCATGGTACTGCACTTCACTGCAGACCACGACGACTAGGGTGTGTGTGTGTGTGTGTGTGTGTGTGTGTGTGTGTGTGTGTGTGTGTGTGTGTGTGTGTGTGTGTGTGTGTGTGTGTGTGTGTGTGTGTGTGTGTGTGTGTGTGTGTGTGGATTCTTTCAGTCCATCGGTCTGTGTGTAAATAACAGAAAACCTTCAAATGTTTTATCCTCTTGTTCTTCTGTCCTCCTGTTTTATCTGAACTGAGCTGCCTCCGTGTGTGTGTGTGTGTGTGTGTGTGTGTGTGTGAGGCTGTAACTGATGGATAAAGCTGTGAATAAAGTTCTGTATGTGAGACAGTCTTGAGCAGTGGTTTTCATTTGACCTGAGAGCAGAGTTTGTCCCTCTGATCCCCAGGAGCAGACAGTGATGGTAATAAACTACTGGTAACTAGTAATCTACTCTGGGACCAGAGCAGAACCTGGTCATTAAAAACTATCTAGAAGTATTAAGCACTATTAGCACTATTATTATTAAGCAGTATTAGGCACTTAAAAAACAGATTTCTTCTTTTAGCATTAGTTGATCCGGTTGGATTCTTCGTGGTGAACAGCAGTCAGTCGCTGTTGTGGGTGTTCCACTGATTCTTTGCTTGGTTCCGTCCCAGCTGCTCTCAGGTCTGTCCTGTGGTTTGCTCTGTCGCTGTGACATTAAACAGGAAGTTAGAGATGTGTCGCTGGTTCCAGCTGGAGGTGGAACGCGTCGCTGCGGGAGTTACCGTGAGGACTGCTGCAGATCTCCTGGGTGGAGCCTCCTCCTCAGCTCCTCCGGCCTCCTGCTGACCGTGCACACCGGACCCTCGGGGCGTGGCCTCGTGAGCGCGCGCAGCGGAGGAGATGAAACCCGGCGCGCGCTCCCGGGAAGCAGACGCTCGAGACACAGACACGCACAGACACACACAGGGAGCAGAGATGAGGGAGATCGTTCATATCCAGGCTGGACAGTGCGGGAACCAGATCGGAACCAAGGTGAGTGGGGAGGGGGGGGGGGGGGGGGGGGGGGGGGGGGGGGCGCGGGGGGCTGGAGCGCGTGCAGCAACTTCTTAAAACTTTGCTATGGATCAGAGCGGATAATTTCAGCCTCACTGTATCTGTGTGTGTGTGTGTGATGTTGAAGCTGCAGAGGTTCAACCAAAAAAGTATGAACTTTTATCAAAATGATCAAATTATTGAGTGATTGATAAACTACTGATCTAATCAAATATCTGGATCCGTTAGTTTAGCAGAGAGCAGAGCTGCTGCAGGACTCTCTCACACACACACTGACTCACTGAGCTCTCTGTAGACCCAGCATCTATCTTTCTGTGTCTTCTGCTCTGTAATGAACCACTGGACGGAGAAGTGAACGACTCAGAGACTATTCAGGGAATCTGTCAGAGCACACACACACACACACACACACACACACACACACACACACACACACACACACACACACACACACACACCACACACACACACACACACTCACAGTGACTGTGCTCTCTGCTGTCAGCAGTGAGTGTGTTTTCCTGGAGAACCCACTGACACACGAGATAAAGGAGCAGTTACTGGGTCCACATCCTGTAACGACACAAAGGATTCTGGGTAATGAGGCCATGGTGACACAGCCTCTGGAACAAAGCTGTAAATGGAAGAGGAGACAGAGGGAGACATCCTCTGGAGCCTCGGCTCAGTCAGGGGTCCTAACCCTGCCCCCTCCTCAGCAGGTCACCCTACCTGAGCAGGTGCCCCTTCCTCAGGAGGTGCCCCCTCCTCAGCAGGTGCCTCCTCCTGAGCGTCTCCTCTGTGTTTCAGTTCTGGGAGGTGATCAGCGATGAACACGGGATCGACCCAGCAGGAAACTACGTGGGAGACTCGTCTCTGCAGCTGGACAGAGTCAACGTCTACTACAATGAGGCCTCCTGTGAGTGTGTGTGTGTGAGTGTGTGTGTGTGTGTGAGAGTGTGAGTGAGTCACTCACACCCTCTAATTGGCTGCTGAGTTTTGAATATGACTTTCATGGATGCTCTGATTGAATTAAATTAAACTCTCCTTAAAATCACAATAAGTTTTGTTGCATCTTTGAGGGCGTGGCCAACACTGTGTGTGTGTGTGTGTGTGTGTGTGTGTGTGACACCCTGTCTGCTGTGTGTGCAGCTCATAAGTTCGTGCCCCGGGCCGTGCTGGTCGACCTGGAGCCAGGGACCATGGACAGCGTGCGTTCAGGAGCCTTCGGACAACTGTTCAGACCCGACAACTTCATCTTCGGTGACTGACCGCCCCGTGCTTTTATTCTGAAAGGTTCCGCAGCAGCTGGTCAAACCCAACACGGACCAGTCGAATGTTCAAGATAAGATAGGAGTTCTCAGCTGCTTTCATGTCAAACTCATGGTTTAATCTGTGGGCTCATAATGGTCACACATTGTGTGTGTGTGTGTGTGCGTGTGTGTGTGTGTGTGTGTGTGTGTGTGAGAGAGACAGAGAGAGAGAGTTTGTGCAGTAAACACTGACTTGACTCCAGAATTTGTTTTATAAACCAATGTCTTGGTTGGAGAAGAAGCAGGGGACTGTAGACTAGACACACACACACACACATGCGCACACACACACACACACACACACACACACACACACACACACACACACACACACACACACAGAATAAGATCCAGCAGCTATGTCGTCCTCTCCCAGACTGAGAAATGTGTCACCAGTTGAACGTGTGTGTCTGAGTGTGTGTGTGTGTGTGTGTGTGTGTGTGTGTGTGTGTGCGTGTCTGCTCAGACATTCCCACCTGTTGTCCACTCAGTTTACACTTCACAGACTTGCTGCGTGCTGATTGGTCGTCTGCAGGTCAGACAGGTGCGGGGAACAACTGGGCCAAAGGTCACTACACGGAGGGGGCGGAGCTCGTCGACTCGGTGCTCGACATCGTCAGGAAGGAGTGCGAGCACTGCGACTGCCTGCAGGTGAGCCGGCCCCTCATTGGCCAGGAGCTGAGTGGGCGGGGCTAAGAGCCCCCCCCATGTCTGTGGAAGCATAAATGATGTTTTGACGTGAAGCTGCAGGATTGTTCAGTTTCAGGCTTTATTGTGGATTCCCGTTAATCCTCACTTTAGTGAAGACTGCTCTCTGCTCTTCGAAGGTCCAGACACTCATACAAACACAATGTCGTACGGGTCATTTCAGAAATGAGCGAGTAAAATTCAAAATACAGGCCAATATAACCAGTACAAAACCGATATATACTAAAATATCAGTCCAAACACCTCCAGAATATGACTTCAGCGTGCTCGTTGAAGTTCAGTTCCTTCCAGCCCTGGCTCCATGTGATGGAAGCTGGTTCCAGTCTGTCACTGCTCTACACCACAGCTCTGCTCAGTGTCCACCTCAGAGGGACGTCAACACTCTTTGCTCGTCTGCTCGCATAGCCAGGTCTGTCATCTGTGCACTGGAGCTGTAACAACAGATTATTAGGTTCTCCCACATGATAATAGGAGCAGACATGACCAGACCAGCCAGTCTTTGATCTCCTGTCATCCCAGACATCTCCATGCATCCTCTGCATTCCTCCTCCCAGAGCACAGAGCCAGTCTAGCTGCTCTGTGCTGTGTGATTTGGAGTTTTGAGGCTGTTTTGATGTTCATAGGCTGTATTATATATATATGTGTGTGTGTATATATATCTGCAGGGTTTCCAGCTCACTCACTCTCTGGGTGGAGGAACCGGCTCTGGCATGGGAACGCTGCTGATCAGCAAGATTCGGGAAGAGTATCCCGACCGGATCATGAACACCTTCAGCGTCATGCCCTCACCTAAGGTACGAACACGCTCTGCTGCTCCTCTGGAGCCCCGCCTCCTCTAAGACCTGCCAGCAGATCCCAGTGTTAGGCCTGTGAGCGGCTCTCAACCATGGAGAGGTGATTCAGGAGGCTTGGTCGATTGATTTAAGCTAAAAGTCAGGATGTGTGTGTGAGAGTGTGACCAGTCCGACCTCCAGGTTCGGCCTCCGGTCCGACCTCCAGGTCTGATCTCCAGGTCCAACCTCCAGGTCTGATCTCCAGGTCCGGCCTCCGGTCCGACCTCTAGGTCCAACCTCCAGGTCCGATCTCCAGGTCCGACCTCCAGGTCTGATCTCCAGGTCCGATCTCCAGGTCCGGCCTCTGGTCCAACTTCTGGTCCGACCTCTAGGTCGTACCTCCAGGTCCGATCTCCAGGTCCGACCTCCAGGTCCGGCCTCCGGTCCGACCTCCAGGTCCGACCTCCGGTCCGATCTCCAGGTCCGACCTCCAGGTCCGGCCTCCGGTCCGACCTCCAGGTCTGATCTCCAGGTCCGACCTCCAGGTCCGGCCTCCGGTCCGACCTCCAGGTCTGATCTCCAGGTCCGGCCTCCAGGTCTGATCTCCAGGTCCGACCTCTAGGTCCGACCTCCAGGTCCGATCTCCAGGTCCGATCTCCAGGTCCAACCTCTAGGTCCGACCTCCAGGTCTGATCTCCAGGTCCGACCTCCCGGTCCGGCCTCCGGTCCGACCTCCAGGTCTGATCTCCAGGTCCGACCTCCAGGTCCGATCTCCAGGTCCGACCTCCAGGTCCGATCTCCAGGTCCGACCTCCAGGTCCGATCTCCAGGTCCGACCTCCAGGTCTGGCCTCCGGTCCGACCTCCAGGTCCGACCTCCAGGTCCGACCTCCGGTCCGACCTCCAGGTCTGATCTCCAGGTCCGACCTCCAGGTCCGGCCTCCGGTCCGACCTCCAGATCTGATCTCCAGGTCCGACCTCCAGGTCTGATCTCCAGGTCCGACCTCTGGTCCAACTTCTGGTCCGACCTCTAGGTCGTACCTCCAGGTCCGACCTCCAGGTCCGGCCTCCGGTCCGACCTCCAGGTCCGACCTCCGGTCCGATCTCCAGGTCCGACCTCCAGGTCCGGCCTCCGGTCCGACCTCCAGGTCTGATCTCCTGGTCCGACCTCCAGGTCTGATCTCCAGGTCCGACCTCTGGTCCAACTTCTGGTCCGACCTCTAGGTCGGACCTTCAGGTCTGGCCTCCAGGTCTGATCTCCAGGTCCGACCTCTAGGTCCGACCTCCAGGTCCGATCTCCAGGTCCGATCTCCAGGTCCAACCTCTAGGTCCGACCTCCAGGTCTGATCTCCAGGTCCGACCTCCCGGTCCGGCCTCCGGTCCGACCTCCAGGTCTGATCTCCAGGTCCGACCTCCAGGTCCGATCTCCAGGTCCGACCTCCAGGTCCGATCTCCAGGTCCGACCTCCAGGTCCGATCTCCAGGTCCGACCTCCAGGTCCGGCCTCCGGTCCGACCTCCAGGTCCGACCTCCAGGTCCGACCTCCGGTCCGACCTCCGGTCCGACCTCCGGTCCGACCTCCGGTCCGACCTCCAGGTCTGATCTCCAGGTCCGACCTCCAGGTCTGATCTCCAGGTCCGACCTCCAGGTCCGACCTCCAGGTCCGGCCTCCGGTCCGACCTCCAGGTCTGATCTCCAGGTCCGACCTCCAGGTCTGATCTCCAGGTCCGACCTCTGGTCCAACTTCTGGTCCGACCTCTAGGTCGGACCTTCAGGTCTGGCCTCCAGGTCTGATCTCCAGGTCCGACCTCTCGGTCCGACCTCCAGGTCCGATCTCCAGGTCCGATCTCCAGGTCCAACCTCTAGGTCCGACCTCCAGGTCTGATCTCCAGGTCCGACCTCCCGGTCCGGCCTCTGGTCCGACCTCTAGGTCCGACCTCCAGGTCTGATCTCCAGGTCCGGCCTCTGGTCCGACCTCTAGGTCCGACCTCCAGGTCCGATCTCCAGGTCCGACCTCCAGGTCCGACCTCCAGGTCCGACTTCCAGGTCCGGCCTCTGGTCCGGCCTCTGGTCCGGCCTCCAGGTCCGGCCTCCGGTCCGACCTCCGGTCCGGCCTCCAGGTCCGACCTCCAGGTCCGACCTCCAGGTCCGACTTCCAGGTCCGGCCTCTGGTCCGGCCTCTGGTCCGGCCTCCAGGTCCGGCCTCCGGTCCGACCTCCGGTCCGGCCTCTGGTCCGGCCTCCAGGTCCGGCCTCCGGTCCGGCCTCCAGGTCCGGCCTCTGGTCCGGCCTCTGACTCTGGTGGCGTGTTGCTGCAGGTGTCGGACACGGTGGTGGAGCCGTACAACGCCACGCTGTCGGTGCACCAGCTGGTGGAGAACACGGACGAGACGTACTGCATCGACAACGAGGCGCTCTACGACATCTGCTTCCGCACGCTCAAGCTGACCACGCCCACCTACGGCGACCTCAACCACCTGGTGTCGGCCACCATGAGCGGCGTCACCACCTCGCTGCGCTTCCCGGGCCAGCTCAACGCCGACCTGAGGAAGCTGGCCGTCAACATGGTGCCCTTCCCCCGCCTGCACTTCTTCATGCCGGGCTTCGCGCCGCTGACGGCGCGGGGCAGCCAGCAGTACCGCGCCCTCAGCGTTCCCGAGCTCACCCAGCAGATGTTCGACGCCCGCAACATGATGGCGGCCTGCGACCCGCGCCACGGCCGCTACCTCACCGTGGCCACCGTGTTCCGGGGACCCATGTCCATGAAGGAGGTGGACGAGCAGATGCTCAACGTGCAGAACAAGAACAGCAGCTACTTCGTGGAGTGGATCCCCAACAACGTGAAGGTGGCCGTCTGCGACATCGCGCCCCGCGGCCTCAAGATGGCCGCCACCTTCATCGGGAACAGCACCGCCATCCAGGAGCTCTTCAAGAGGATCTCGGAGCAGTTCTCGGCCATGTTCCGCAGGAAGGCCTTCCTCCACTGGTTCACGGGCGAAGGCATGGACGAGATGGAGTTCACCGAGGCCGAGAGCAACATGAACGACCTGGTGTCCGAGTACCAGCAGTACCAGGAGGCCACGGCCAACGACGGGGAGGAGAACTTTGAGGACGAGGAGGACGAGATCGTTGAGTAAGGAGGTGAAGTCAGAGTCAGACAGGGTGCTCACAGGCTCAGGTCGTGTGAACTCGCGTTATACCTGCCCCCATTCTTCTGACCTCCTCCTCTATATAGACCTACGAATCCCAAAACGCCCCCTAACTTTACGCTAAGGTTGTAAGCTAAGATTTAAGCTAAGCTAACTTTAACTCTAACTATGTTTGGGGTTTAATTACTGCAGCTTCAGCTTCCATGGAGGGGCACGCGCCGGACACTGAGATCGGAGCAGAACCGAAATGTTTTGATAATCATGGCGATCTTCACCCCAGCTTTCACAGTTTGATCATGAGCGTGCTTTGACGTAGATCCTGTGCCGTAGACTCTCACAGACGAGGGAGTCGTTGGGGGAGGTTAACGGGGGCTAACGCGTGTTTGCTGCACTGATTCAGGCTCGTTAGCACATTAAGCAGAGACTGAAACAGCTGCAGAGGAGCCATGAAGGCCACTCTAACACCAGCACCTTCATGGAAGCTGCTGAGGCTTTGTCTGTGTGTGTGTGCTCAGCTGAATAGCTGAAGCGAACATTGTGTGTGTGTGTGTGTGTGTGTGTGTGTGTGTGTGTGTGTGTGTGTGTGTGTGTGTGAGAGAGCAGGGTTTTGTGCAGCTCCACAGAGCTCGGCTCAGCGTTAATCTCTGTGTCAGACTTGATTCCCCAGCACTTCTGTTTGTGTGGAGGATTAGCGGCGAGCAGCGAAAACCGCTGGGCTCAGGTCTGCGGCCGCCGCTGATCCCCGGACACATTCTACACCTGCTGGATCTATTCTCCTCCCACCGCAGCCCAGCTCAGATGTGACACGTTCCGACCAATGAGGGTCTGAGATGACAGCCGTCACCTCGGACCACCTCACTTTAGAAGTAGGAGTGACTAGTATGTCAGTGTAGATCAGGTGGATATGAACAGATAGACACAGACATACAGGCATACATGCATAGATAGATAGATAGATAGATAGATAGATAGATAGATAGATAGATAGATAGATAGATAGATAGATAGATAGATGATGAAGATGACGCGTCCTCCTTCCTCAGCGTTGGCTGCTGGTTGTTGGCGGTAGTCCTGAGATCTGCATGTTCTGTGGTTTGATTGGTTGTTTCTCAGTGTTATTGATCCTGATCTGGGACCAAACCAGATCTCAGTGTGTTTCCTCTTAGTTTTAATCATCTTCTGCGGTGGCTCTGATAGTGACTCCTCTGGAGGAGCAGCAGCAGGAGGAGGAGGAGGAGCAGGAGTCTGGGCCTCCTCCTCAGGTCCTGGACTGACCCATGTCTCCCTGTCCTGCTCCTGCAGGAGCTGGAGCGCAGAGCAGCAACTCCGGGAGCCAATCACAGACCAGCAGCAGCTCCAGGAGCCAATCACAGACCAGCAGCAGCTCCAGGAGCCAATCACAGACCAGCAGCAGCTCCAGGAGCCAATCACAGAGCAGGAGAGCGACTTTAATCCAATCAGTTAACGGCAGAGGAGGCTCGTCATTGACCCTGCAACGCCACCACTTTCCTTGAGTGTGTGTGTGTGTGTGTGTGTGTGTGTGTGTGTGATCAGACAACTTTCTCCTCCTTCTCTAACAGTGACTGAACTGTGATTGGCTCATTAAACTGCTCGTTCTGAACCTCTGTCCAGTTGTTTTCAGTTTGTGGCTCAGAACAACTTCCGGTCTGATCAATGATCAATACGTCTCTTTCCTGTTTGCCGTGTCGTTGCCTGAACTACCCGGCTCGTGGCGCCCCCTGGTGGCCACAGCCAGCCCTCGCATCACATACACGGACCTGGATATACATAACGTCTCTACGGAAGCCGAGAACAGCCACGTCTTTATTTTGATGTGACAACAACACAAGTTAACAATGTTTTTCTCGTCATAACTCATTAACATGCACCACTTCGGGCTGCTCTGTTGAATCCACACAGTGCAGATTCTATATCACTATTCATCATTCCATAAATAAAGTTTTTATTGGTTGATACATTGATAAATTCATGTATTCACTTATCTGGTGGAATCTGGATGATGGCCTGAACAGTGACATATGATATGTGGGATAAGGAGCTAAATTAATGAGAAAAGTCACGAAATAAAGTTTGTTTTACAGAGATGTAACGACATAAAACAGCAGCAAAACGAGGCTGCTCTCAGCCTCGTGGGCTGCTGAAGGCTCTAGCTCCTCTGCTCCTCCTCTGCTCCTCCTCTGCTCCTCCTTGCTCCAGCTGTGAAGGTGTACACTGTCCTGGTCCTGACGGAGCAGAGACGACGCAGCCGAGCCCACCTGCTCTGACGTCATCACACCTGCGACGGGGAGCAGCAGCCGCCAGGTGGCGCCGCATCACCACTCTGTGTGTGTGTGTGTGTGTGTGTGTGTGTGTGTGTGTGTGTGTGTAAACGCCTCCCGCTCGCGCTCTGATGAATAATTCCTCCTGATTATTTTCTGGTTTCCTCTTCTCTCCAAAACGCACACTGAACCTTGTAGGGCTTAGTCAGCACCTTCTCTGTGCAGGTGTGTATATGTGCGTGTATGTGTGTGTGTGTGTGTGTGTGTGTGTGTGTGTGTGTGTGTGTGTGTGTGTGTGCGTGTCTGTGTGTAAATGTCTGTCTGTGTGTTTCAGTCAACGTGCAGGAAGATAACAAGCAGTGTCCATTAATTGGCAGCTCAGCAGGAAGAGGCTGCTGAGGAGAAGGAGGTGGAGCAGGAACAGAGAGGAGGAGGTGGAGAAGGAGGTGGAGGAGGAACAGAGTGGAGGAGGTGGAGGAGGAACAGAGAGGAGCAGTAAGGCTGAGCCAGGTAAGAGACAGTGAGGAGAGGCGTTGAGATGTTCTGTCCTGCTCTGTCCTCCAGGGTCAGACCAGAGTGTGTTCACGTTAGGGCTCAGAGAAGATGAACCTAGACTGGGTGTGACTCTGCAGACACACACACACACACACACACACACACACACACACACACACACACACACACAGACAGACATACGTGTGTCCAGATGTTCCAGATGATGAACTGTGAAGAGAAACATCTTCAGTCCCTGCATCAGAACCATCTTTCTGTGCAGCTGGAATGTTCTCCACGCATAGGTTTCACAAAAATACAGCATCAGCTGAGTAGAGACTGAATTACTCCTCAGTGTGTGTGTGTGTGTGTGTGTGTGTGTGTGTGTGTGTGTGTGTGTGTGTGTGTGTGTGTGGCAGCTTCTCAGTCCTGAGGAGGAAAATGAAAAATGAAATGAAGTTTTTCTCCTTTATCTGCCCCCTGGTGGCCACACAGACCTGAGCACAGCTTTAAGTAAAACTAACACAGCTCCTGCAGAAGCCATCACACACACACTTAAACTCTCTCTCTCTCACATACACACACACACACACACACACACACACTCATCAAACATTTCTCTGCCCTGTGGCTTCGATGCAGAAGTTTATTGGCAGCTCGTACAAATGGGGCAATCACCAACACGCCCCGCGCCTGCAAGCTGTTTTTATTGGAGTGCTCGCTGTGTACAGCACAGGACTGAAGTGTGTGAGTGTGTGTGTGTGTGTGTGTGTGTGTGTGTGTGTGTGTGTGGAGGGGGGAGTGGGGGTGAAGGAGTGGGGGAGGGTGGGGGAGGAAGCAGGGGCAGTCAGATGAATTGGAGGGGGAGGACGGGGACTTTAATTTGGTGAAGTTCAGTGAAGCTGCATATGAGGACTGAACCTGAGCAGAGCTTTGCTGCCCTGGTAACGGGGTGGGGGGGCATGTAGGGGTGAGGAGGGGGGGTGAAAAGGGAGAGAGGGAGAGGGAGGTACAGTAGCATGTAAATATAGGAGAGGGGTGAGGACAGGGGGAGGGGGAGGGGGAGGAGGGATGGGGGAGTCTCCGGTTAGAGAGGAGGGGACGCCGGAGGAGCCGCCTCTGTTCTCCCTGCGGACACACACACACACACACACACCCACACACACACACACACACACACACACACACACACACACACACACACACACACACACACACACACAGTGTAGAGAACAGAAAGGAAAAAGCAGCAGCAGAGACTGAAGGAGCGAGGGAGAGGAATGGAGCTCAGCTAACAAGCCTGAGCGCGACTCTCTCTCCCTCTCTCTCCCTCTCCCTCCCTCCCTCACACACACACACACACACACACACACACACACACACACACACACACACACACACACTCTCTCTCTCACTCTGCTCAGCCAGGCGGTGAGCAGCGTCAGAGGCAGAGAGCGAGGGAGGCAGCAGCAGCTCAGAGCGGAGGAAGCAGAGCAGCGTGGTGGCCTGACAGACCAGGAGCAGGGCTCCCCACTGCGTCCCACTCTCCTCCCAGCTCTCCTCCCAGTTCTCCCAGTCCTCCTAGTTCTCCTCCCTCAGACCTACTCCCTGCAGCAGGTGGAGCGATACCTCCAGCCAGGATCTCATCCTGGTCTCCACTGGAGGATGACCTGATGCTGCACTTGGATTCCCTGGACCCAGAAGGAGAAGAAATGAAGATAACGTATCAGGAGTGAGTTCATCCTGCTCCTTCTTCTGGTCCTGCTCTGCTCCAGGTCCTGGTCCTGGTCCTGGTCCTGGTCCTGGCAGGTCTGCACGGCCTCAGGTCTGATTCCAGGAGCTCCAGACTCTCTCTCTGAAGGTTGTGGATCTGCAGCCTCAGGTCCATGTGGAGGACTCGGTGAGTGAAGCAGACCTGCTGCTGGTCTCAGGGGTCAGGGGTCGGGTGGAGGTCCTCAGGTCCTCAGGGTCTGTCCTCGTCTCTGTGTCTCTATCATTGTCCACTCTGATGTTGTGTTACGTGGTGTCTGGAGGCGGTTCTTCACTTCCTGCTGCATCTTCTCTCTGTGACCTCTGACCTTTGTGCTCAGAGAGCTCTGAGGCGACTCCTGGTGCTGTCTGAAGCTCTCATCACACCCTCAGAGATTTTCTGGGCGGCCAGCGACAGTCTGAGCTCGTGGCTTTGGAGCCAGAACAGGAAAAAAAGCAGCCGGAGCCGAGAGTTTTCCACAGGGCTGCAGGACAGACAGCAGGCTCTCCGCCTGTCACACAATTAAGATGTTTAGAGCAGGAAATGGAAACAGCAGACCAGGGACCGAGGAGCAGCTCCGAGGAGAGAGGATCTCCTCTAAACGCTGACGGTGTTTCCATGGTAACATCAACATCCTGGTGGTAACCAGCCCGAGCCTCTACGGACCTGTCAGACTGAGCCTCAGGCCGAGGCAGCTGGAGGGCCCAGCCTCGGCCACAGGATCACACATGGAGACACCTTCCACCCAGAAGAAGGAGGAGGAGAAGAAGTGGAGCTGGACGCTGATCCTGGTCCGCCCTGTGGCGGGGAAACAGTGAAACGAGTTTCATGAAATCATCAGTTTATGTGGAATGACTTTGATGTCCAGAGTGGAGGAATCATCCGGCTTCACTCTTCTTCCTTCTATTCAGAGATCTGCTTGAGTCATATCAGAAGCTAAACATCTAAACATCCAAACATCTAAACATCTAAACATCTAAACATCTAAATGCCTCATGCAGAGCAGTCTTCTTCTGGGGGACGCTGCAGACAGAAGGTTGAGGAGTCACAGGCAGGAGGAGGTGCAGGGAGGAGAGGAGAGGTCCACCCACTGTTCAGAGGAGGATCCAGTGCCAGCAGAGTAGAGATGGAGACCTCTCCTCCCTCTCCATCTCCTCCTCTTTCCTCCTCCTTTTACTCCCTTTTCTCCTTTTGTCAATAAACGATAAATGACAAATCACGTTGAAACTATAGTAGAAATGGGAAAATTAAATAAACTAACAAAAAATATATATGATGTCTTACATGTATACAAATAAATACGTATATTAAGATTACAGAAATACTTTCAATTTGGAGTAAATGTTTCGGGCTTGCACAGCTCTCCTACTGTGAGAGGTAGAGATGGTGTGTGGAGCTCCACCTCCTTTCTAGAGGAGAACAGAAAGTTTTTTAGCATCTTACACTTCTGGATGGAGGAGTGGAAAAAAAAGCAGAGGGTGAAAATAAAGGAATCTCCTTCTCCTTCTCCTTCTTCTTCTGGTCCTCTTGTCACAGCTGTTTGACAGCTGTTCTCTCCTCCAGAACATCTCTGGACCGCTTCCTCCACCCGTGTGTGTGTGTGTGTGTGTGTGTGTGTGTGTGCGTGTGTGTGTGTGTGTGTGTGTGTGTGTGTGTGCGTGTGTGTGTGTGTGTGTGTGGTGTCGCTCAGTGTCGCCCCCTGTCTGTGTCTCCACCACCAACACTCTCTTCTTCTCTGCAAATCATTTCCAGCCTCAGCCTCCTGTGAGCGCGACGGCGTGATGACCACAGAGACCAGCGACGCCACGAGGAGGTGACGCCAGGGCGGCCCAGCGCGCGCGTCTGCGTGTGTGTGCGTGTGTGTGTGCGTGTGTGTGACTCCAAGAGAAAGAATGTGGAGTTGTGTGTATGAATCTGGGTCTAGACTCCAGTATCTGTGAGTGATAGTGTATTTGAGGGTCTGTGTGTGTGTGTGCGTGTGTGTGCGTGTGCGTGTGTTTGTGTGTGTGTGTGTGTGTGTGTGTGTGTGAGTGTGTGTGTGTGTGTGTGTGCTGCCCAGCCACACACTTGGCTGCTCACAACTTCCTGCTGCTCAACATTTATTGACTTTGAGGAGAACAGCCATGCAGAGACTGCCGTCCTGCACAAGCGCACGCAGTTCCCTGACACGCTGTGAGGTGGCGCCGTCGAGCCGCCGAGCCGCAGCTTGGCCCCGCCCACTCGCTCTGGAACGAGCTGCTCTGACCGGATGATCCTGGCTCGCTGGAGGATATTCGTCTCGTGTCGCACCTTGCGCTGATGACATCATCTTTTTTTTTGTAACTTTTCCACTTTTTTTCGGAGCAGATCAGTTGTGCTCCTCAGCTCTGTGGGACTGAACGTTGGGTCTCAGAGGGTCTCAGAGGGTTCTGCTCCTGCTTCCCGCACCTTTCTTCTACTCCGGCCCCAGGATGCTGCCAGGGGGCGGGGCCGCAGGAGGAGGTGGGCGGGGCGGGGGGCGGGGCCTGCTGCGCTGGCTGGGCCTGCGGCTGTGGTCGCGGCGCGGGACGCTGGTGTTTGCGCTGCTCTGGTTCGGATCCTGGCTGGTCCTGAACGGGCTGGTCCTGGTGCACCACAGCATCCTGTCCGACTACTGCACCGACCACAAGAGCAAGAGCATGCTGCGGCGCCTGGTGAGTGCTCCCATCAGCTCGCCTCATCTGAGGGGGGGGAGTTGAAGCTGACTCCGCCCCCACAGGAAGTGGAGTTAAATTCAATGCAATTCATAGAAATTCCTGATAAACAGGACAAATCTGTCACATCTGACAAAGGTTTTGGATTCAATACTGAAGAATACTTAAGCACTACGATCCCCCCCAGGTTAAATAATTTGTCTCAATCGTTTGTTTGAAATGTGTAAATGTAACAGTCACGTAGAGAATTTCCTCGTCTTATTCATTATTAACTGGAATTTCATGGAATTTCAATTCTACTTCCTTCAACTTGAATTTGATTGCAACTGTGCTTCCTGTTCCTGAAAGTGAATTGGAAGTTGGGAAACGTTCTGAATTCAGCTGGAATGTGTCATCGATTGATCTCCTTTAGTTGGTGGGAAAAGGAAAAGTTCAGCTCTTCACTCGACATCCTGTCAACCAGGATACACTCACACTCAAGACCATTTTAACTGCATTTCCCAAAATCATTCTCAGATTTCCTCCAAATACTTCAGTCAGCTGATCAGTTACTGAAATAGTTCTTGATTATTTTTGATTTTGTTGAATGGTTGCAGCTCTACTCACAGTCCTATGAAAACATTGATTTCCTTTGAACCAGGTGTGGAGAAATGGCTTGTGGTTGTGCACATGTGCAGAATGACACAACGATGCAGCAGCTCTGCACTGAAAAACATTTGCAGGATGAATTTTGGCAGAAAAGTAATTTTTCTGTAGCTTTGACTAATGAGCTGATTGAGGTGATTCATTCAACCGATGTTTGTTTCCACTGATCTGAGAGGCTTTGACTCATAGTTTACCCAGCTGTGTGTGTGTGTGTGTGTGTGTGTGTGTGTGTGTGTGTGTGTGTGTGTGTGTGTGTGTGTGTGTGTGTGTGTGTGTGTGTGTGTGTGAGACAGAGAGAGAGGAGCTCGGTTCACTACATCCTCTGATGCTTGTCTCAGCCTGACTGTCAGTGTTCTGTTATCAAAGAGTCCTTGAACGCACCACAGGCAGTTTTTCTGGACATGAAATCACAGCAGAGGCTGATTGGTCTGGGTCTGTGTGTGTGTGTGTGTGTGTGTGTGTGTGTGTGTGTGTGTGTGTGTGTGGAGGGTCTGATTGGGTAAAAACTGAAACTCGAGCTGTTTCTCTGTCTCGTGTCTCTGGAGACGCTGCAGCTGAGCGATCGTCTGCAGGACAAACAGTTTGTGTGAACCGGACGTTTACAGTAAACAGACCGGAGGAGGAGGAGGAGGAGGAGGAGGAGGAGGAGGAGGAGGAGGAGGAGGAGCAGGAGGCAGATAAACTTCCACAGGTCCATCACTGTCTTATCCTCTGCACCATCTCCCAGTGCATTGTGGGTAAAACGCTGATAAGGAGCCTTGGGCTCAGCTCAGATCTGTGTGTCCGAGCCGAGCAGAACGTTCCAGAGCTCCGTGCTCCTCTAGCTCCTCCAGCTCCTCCGGCTCCTCTGGCTCCTCCAGCTCCTCCAGCTCCTCCAGCTCCTCCAGCTCCTCCAGCTCCTCCGGCTCCTCCAGCTCCTCCAGCTCCTCCAGCTCCTCCAGCTCCTCCAGCTCCTCCGGCTCCTCCAGTTCCCCCGGCTCCTCCAGCTCCTCCGGCTCCTCCGACGGGCGGTTTGTGGCCTGAGCAGAAAGCTGAGTTTTACTCTGAGCCGACGTAAGAGTGGCAGAAAGACAGCTGGCAGCGAGAGGCCGGGAACAGGAATGGAACAGGAAACCAACTGGATGTTCCTCCAGTCGTCGTCAGACATCACTCACCTGGAAACTCAGGCCTGGAAAACTGGAACCTGGAACCTGCAAGTCTAGAACCTGGAACCAGCTCAACAAATGCTGCTGCCACTGTTTAATCAAAATTAATCAAAAGACACACACACACACAGACACACACACATAGACACACACAGACACACACAGACACACACAGACACACACGCTGAGCATGTGACGTCACCTCCCCTCCCCAGCGATATTAAAGCTTTTAAAGATCCAGTGGAAACTGATGAAACCTCAGATAAACGCTGGGATCAGAGTCAGACGCAGCGTCATGTTTGTGTCTGTGTGGCTCCATCAGAGTCTGAGACGTTCTCCAGGAGCTTATCTCCATCTGGAGGCCATGCTGCTCCAGATGTTTCTGAAGTGATGTTTCAGAAAGGTCGATAAGCTGCTACTTTCATGTGTCCCCAGTAACTCCAGGTAGAGTGTGTTCCTGCTCCATCCCATAATAACCCTGGTACCATGTGGTCCTGCTCCATCCCATAATAACCCTGGTACCATGTGGTCCTGCTCCATCCCATAATAACCCTGGTACCATGTGGTCCTGCTCCATCCCATAATAACCCTGGTACCATGTGGTCCTGCTCCATCCCATAATAACCCTGGTACCATGTGGTCCTGGTCCTCCACTCTGAGGAAGATGGACGTCCAGAACATAGTTTTCTTAGATCTTTGAATCAGATGTAGAAACAGTTGAGTCTCCTCCTCTGTCCATCTGGTCTGAAGGGAACTGGTCATGTGACCCCTACGTCAGGTCACGTGACCTGGAGATGTGAACAAAGTGTTTCCATCACACTTTGAGATCAGCTTCTGGATGGACACGTGTGGAGGAGCAGCTCAGGAGAGGATCTGGCTGGAGCTGGAGGATGTTGGGGTTGAAGCTGAGCTGTGATTGGTCAGGACGTGGCTGTGTGGAGCTTCCTCCAGGACGCTGAGGGACGAAGATAAAAATAAACTCTGTAAACAAACTGTTCAGAGTTCAGGGAAACTCACTGATGCCATCTGACGACTCAGCCCAGAACGTCCTCCAGTCTGACCTTCATCCTCCTCCTGGTGCTCCTCCTGCTCCTCCTGCTCCTCCTCCTCCTCCTCTTCCTCCTGCCTTTTATTGTCTGCTTGTACAGGAATCAAAGACGAGCAGCCAACCCTGCGCCTGATGCCAATGTTACATCATCAAACCGAGCCATGATGTGAAATTCCTTATCATGTCTGTGTTGTTGTGTGTGCGCATGTGTGTATGTTTGTATGTGTATGTGTGTGCGTGTATGTATGTTTGTGTTTGTGTGTGTGTTTTTGTGTTTGTGTGTATGTGTGTGCGTGTGTGTATGTTTGTGTGTGTGTGTGTGTTTGTGTTTGTGTGTGTGTGTGTTTGTGTTTGTGTTTGTGTGTGTGTGTTTGTGTTTGTGTGTGTGTGTGTGTTTTTGTGTTTGTGTTTGTGTGTATGTGTGTGTGTGTGTGTCTGTTTGTGTTTGTGTGTGTGTGTGTTTGTGTGTGTGTGTTTGTGTGTGTGTGTGTGTGTGTGTTCTGCATCTCAGACTGCTCAGAGACACTGAGAGAAGATGAAAACAAACATGTGGAAGAAGAGTTTCACATTGTTCAAAGAAACAAAGTTTCAGATCAGATCATTAACTGACTATGACTGATTGATTGATTGATTGATTGATTGATTGATTGATTGATTGATTAGCAGTCCGTGCAACTGCAGCATCTCCAGAAGTTCATAGATCAGTTGTGCGTCCAGAGTGACAGGGAGCAGATCTGGACCTGGTTCTGGACCTGGAACAAGCTCAGCTGATGTAGAACCTCCTCTATGGTTGTGGTTCTGGTCTCTCAGAACCCTGGTTCTGTCTCCATCTCCAGATGGGTGATGGCAGGGAACCTCGGAGCTCTGCAGCTTCTCTGTTTCCTCTGAGAGCCCAGCTTGGTTCTGGTTCTGGTCTGGTCCTGGTGGAGACAGAACCAGGCTGCAGCCTCAGACCTGGAGCTTCTGGATCCTCTGACTATTTATGGTGGAGCAGCCGAGCAGAACATGGGCTACATGTCTGTGACATTCCTCTCTATTTATGGCTGCGCTGCAGCTCTCACAGGCCGCTGCTTCCACTTTGTTCGTTATCTTCGTCGTTTGTCTCCGACTGAGACTGAAGCTTGGTGTCAGTCTGACACACGTCTGTAGTGTCCCTCAGATCTTTTTACTTTGGTGGATAAAAGATGGTGTGGGCGCGGCCTGAGCTCAGGACCATACATGCCTAACCCTACAGAGGTTGACAGATGCAGCAGAAAGACAAGAATTCATGAGGAAACAGATACAAAGTGTGAACCATGACCAGGTAACACACCTATCAACACATCCACAGTCCAGATAAAAACCTGCTCCACTGACTGGATCTGAACGGGGGGGCTGAGGAGGAGACCTGAGGGGAGGAGACCTGAGGAGACGTGAGGGGAGGAGGAGACATGAAGACGCGAGGAGGTCGACAGAGTCGTCTGTCGCCTCCGGCAGGAGCACGGGGGGGATCAGAGGAGCTGAAGAAACACTATGTGGAGGTCAGGACGTTTGATCAGAGAAGCTGCTGGAGTCAGAGCTGCAGAGCTCAGAGCTGCAGTCAGAATCAGGAAGTGACAGGAACGGTTTGGAGCTGAGCTCAGACCTCAAAGCTCCAGATTCTGTTCTACCTCCACACAGGCCTCAGCAACGCTGTTCTGCTGCTAACGAGGAGCTAAGGTGGAGCCTGGATCTGACCTGACCTAGTCTGATCTGATCTGATCTGATCTGACCTGACCTAGTCTGATCTGATCTGATCTGGTCTGGTCTGGTCTGGTCTGGTCTGGTCTGGTCTGATCCAATCTGTTGTGATCTGATCTGATCTGATGCGATCCACTGCGATCCACTCTGATCCCTTCTGATTGGATCCCTTCTGATCTGATCTGATCTGATCTGTTCTGATCTGTTCTGATCTGTTCTGATCTGGTCTGGTTTGGTCTGGTCTGTTCTGCTCTGCTCTGCTCTGCTCTGCTCTGCTCTGCTCTGCTCTGGTCTAGTCTTGTCTGGTCTGATCTGATCTGGTCTGGTCTGGTCTGGTCTGATCTGGTCTGTGCTGGTCTGGTCTGTGCTGGTCTGGTCTGGTCTGGTCTGGTCTGGTCTGGTCTGGTCTGGTCTGATGTGAGTTTAGGTCAGAGAGAGACATGAACAAAGAATGAAGCTGATGAATTCATTCATCTCGGGAGTCAGCTTCATCTGTATTCAGCCGAGTGTGCTGCTCAGGGAGTGTGTGTGTGTGTGTGTGTGTGTGTGTGTGTGTGTGTGTGTGTGTGTGTGTGTGTGTGTGTGTGTGGAGGGGGGTTTGGAGGTCAGAGAGAGGAGGAGCACAGATAAGATCAGAGAGGAGGAGGAGGAGGAGGAAGGATGAGCTGAACTTCTTGTTCACGTTGAACCAGAATGATCTCAGTCTAAAGCTTTGATCTGCTCAGAGCAGAACCTGATCATCTGTTCAGAACCTGATCGATCCAGAACCAGCAGGTCCAGAACCAGCAGGTCCAGAACCAGCAGCTCAATAACAACCAGATCAATAATCAGCTGCTTCGCCACACTGACCCACTGTTTGTCATCTGTCTGAGACTGGTTGGTGCAGACAGCATGTGTGTGTGTGTGTGCACGTGTGTGCGTGTGTGTGTGTGTTCTCCTGGCTCTTTTGGAGCTGCAGAAACAGAGCAGCTCATCAAATCATGGTCGGAGGACCTGTGTGTGTTTGTGTGTGTGTGTGTGTGTCTGTCAGAGGAGCAGCTCAGTGTGAGGTGTGTGTGTGTCCTCTGACATCTCATCTCCTGGTGCAGGAAGCAAGGCATGCTGGGTAAGAGGGCGTGGATGATCAATCCATTGATCATGAACTGAGATGACACCACGCACCCTCACCTCTCTGCTGCCTGCTCATTGGACGGTTTGGACGGACAAGTTTATGAGTGTGTGTTGGAGGTAAAGTATGTGTATGTGTGTGAGTGTGTGTGTGTGTGAGTGTGTGTGTGTGTGTGTGTGTGCTCTGTCCTGTAGTGAGCTCCAGTGTTCCGACCTCGAGGTCCACCGGTCCACCCACACTGTGAGTGTGTGTGTGTGAGTGTGTGTGAGTGAGTGTGTGTGAGTGTGTGTGTGAGTGAGTGTGTGTGTGTGTGTGTGTGTGTGTGTGTGTGTGAGTGTGTGTGTGTGTGTGTGTGAGTGTGTGTGAGTGAGTGTGTGTGAGTGTGTGTGAGTGTGTGTGTGTGTGTGTGTGTGCAGAATGCAGCCTCTCGGCCCACACCTCTCTCTCTCTCCAGCCTCTGAAAGTCCCTCCATTGTTCAGCTCAGAACAACAGGAGCAGTGACTGCTCCGCACCGCGGCATCATGGGAAATCTGGAGCGACCTCTGACCTCTGACCTTTGGTCAGCGCTGACCAATCACACGCTCAGGCAGTCGCTGCTCACTTCCTGTGTAACACAGTCCTCCTGAGCTCAGAGTGTCTGTCTGTCTGCCTGTCTGCCTGTCTGTCTGTCTGTCTGTCTGCCTGTCTGTCTGAGGAGGAGAGGATGGTGGATGTGAGGTGACATCACAGGAGTTTGTGTGTATGTGTGTATGTGTGTGTGTTTGTGTGTGTGTGTGGTCTCATGTAGGAGGTAAACTCCCATGATGCACCTGTGCCGCAGCGTCTCCTGGTGAGAGAGGGGGCAGACAGAGGAGGAGAGAGGGAGAGGAAGGAAATATAGACAGAATGAAGGAGGGAAGGAAAAGAGAACAGGAATAAACACACACACACACACACACACTCACACACACACACACTCACACTCACACACACACACACTCACACTCACACACTCACACACTCACACACACTCACAGACACACTCACACACACACACACTCACACACACACACACACACACACTCACACACACTCACACACACACACACACATACATACACTCACAAACACACACACATACACACTCACACACACACACACACACACACACACACACACACACACACACAGGGCCACTGTGGGAATGACCGTGGAGAGCTGGGAGCAGCTGGGAGGCGAGGCAGAGGAAATCCAGGGAATTATGAGGATCTGTGTCAGAGGGAGCAGCTGGAGATGTCCTCCTCCTGGAGGAACAGCTCCTCCTCCTCCTCACCTTCTTCCTCTTCCTCATCTGCATCCTCATTTATCCTGCTCCTCCTTGTCTTGCTACTCCAACTCCTCATCTCCTCCTCCTCATGAGGGCCTGGACTGGGAGACGTTGGTGCAGGAAAAGGAACTCAGCTTGCTCCTGTTCTCAGCTTCAAACAGCAGAGAGAGGAG
>CM055208.1:933998-947261 GCA_029224185.1 Karalla daura | reverse complement strand
AATCAGATCAAAACAAACAACAACAAATCAAAACAAACAGGTTGTACAGGGTGTTCAGGGTGTGGTGGACAGGTGCAGCTCTGACCTCACTGCTCCTGCTTGTCTGCAGGTGGAGCTGCAGCGCGCCGTGCAGGAGTGCCTGGAGACGGACGGGGCTGAGGAGGAGGAGGAGGAGCAGCAGGAGGAGGAGGAGAAGGAAGGAGGTGCAGGAGGGGAGGAGGCTCAGCCTAGCGGGGGAGTCCATCAGCGTCTCCTCCATATCCTCACCCGCCTCCTCCAGGAGGGTGGAGCCTCAGGGGAGGGGAGGAAGGAGGAGGAGGAGGTGATGCCGGAGAGGAGAGAGACCACATCCACACAGCGCTGAACTTCTGAGGAGCTGAAGGCCAGGAGACAGCAGGAGGAGCTCCAAGCTGGAGACCAGGAGACAGCAGGAGGAGCTCCAAGCTGGAGACCAGGAGACAGCAGGAGGAGCTCCGCCCAGGAGCACAGACCATCTGGTGGTGAACTTCGAGGTTCAGAGACGCAGGAAAGGAGCTTCTGGACTTGTGACGTGATGTTCATGTTCATGATGCTGCTACAGAAACCGTCAGCTGAGACGGAGACCTCCAGCTCCTGAGGGACGAGCGGGAGCCTGGAGACACCTGGACCGAGGAGAGGACCGAGGAGGAGGACTGAGGAGGAGGACACGAGACACTCAGCGACGTCTTCACTGACTGTGTGTTAGTGAACGTTAACGTTCTCAATGAGACAAAACTCTGATGATGGTGTTTAGGTGAGTTCCTTCTAGAATCATGGTTCATCTCTCTGTTCCCAGAGCAGATCAAAGCCGGGTGTTACGTTTCATCCTGCTCCTCCTCTCATCCTGTGCCTCTCCTGGTCTCCTCCTCCTGGTCTCCTCCTGGTCCTGGATCCAGTGACGTGGATCTGTTTGACTTGTCTCTTTGGTCTCAGTGAGACTCAAACATCTGGTCTGGCGCTTTATGACATGAGCATCACAGGTGTGATCTCTTCAACAGATACACTGTCCCTCTTCCTCCTCCTCTTCTTACTCCCCCTCTTTCTCCTCCTCCTCCTCTAACTCCTCCTCTTCCTGTGCTTGATGAGTTTTACTTACTGTTATAAATGACAGATTCAATACAGTCTGGTCAGTGCTTTCTTCACGTGAAACCCTGCAGAAACACACACACACACACACACACACACACACGATGTTGGTGGAGATCCTCAGGCTCCGCCTCCTGTAGCCACAGACAGATGTTCAGTTTCCCAGCAACATTCCCAGCGAGCTCCAACTGGAACGTCTGGAAATGTGAAACATGTCAGGACCTCCTTACTGGGAATGCTGTGAGCTGGTTGGTAGAACTTTGTTTGGTTCCACATCCTCCTGTTCCTCCAGGCTGAACTTCTACCAAAACGTGATGTCTCCAAACCGACAAAACCAGAGGAACTCACAGGCAGAACGTTCTGAGTTCTAACCAGCTTTACATAGTTACTGGGTTACCTCTGGGACACAGTCAGAGCTGGCAGGTGCGTGTGTGTGTGTGTGTGTGTGTGTGTGTGTGTGTGTGCTCTGATGCGGGCTCTGGACCTGTGCCCTGAACATCTCGGCTCCTCGGTGAGGAATGTGCAGCATGTGGCGGCTGCAGAGCGAGCGCTGTCCTCTGAGGCTGCCTCGGCCTCAGGATCAGGTTTCAGATGTTCTCCAGCTGCTCCTCCAGGTCCTTCACCTCCTGACCTGCTGAGAGCCAGCCAGACGGCCCAGCTCAGCTGCACCTGCCCGGGTGGAGAACGAGAAACATCTCACAGTTTCACAGATGCAAAACCAACAGAACTCAAAATGCAAAGTCACAGTTTGTGGGAGAGAAGAGGCTGAGCCGCCTGCTCCTCCTCCTCCTCCTCCTCCTTCCCCTCCTCCTCCTCCTCCTCCTCCTGCTCCTCCGGGTCCTCTGGATCCTCTGGGCAGGTCACGTTTCAGCAAACATCAAGACGAAAGCTGAGATGAAGCAGAGAAGAAAACAGAGCAACAGGAGGGTTCAAAGTTTTGACTTTCAGACTAACATGAGAGAACGTGTGGATGACCACTGAGCTGCAGCTCAGGTGGAATGAGTTTCACCTCCTGACTCTAACAGTGAAACACCTCCTCCTCCTCCTCCTCCTCCTCCTCTTCTTCTTCTACTGATGGTTTGTGTTTGAGGTCTGCACCTAGTCTCTTTGGAACCTGGAACAGTTCTGACACAGTTGAGGTGTTTGCATTGTTTCATAGTGTCCAGGTTCCTCCTGAGGTCAGAGGGTTGTTGAACTGCTTCATCCTGTCTACCTAATGCAACGTAATGTGATTAGAGTCAGAACCAGAGGTCTGCTAGTGTCTGTGGTTCCAGCTGCAGAGAGGGAGCGACAGAGAGAGAGAGACAGAGAGGGAGAGAGAGAGAAGGAGAGAGAGGGAGAGAGAGAGAGAAGGAGAGAGAGGGAGAGAGAGAGAGAGAGAGAGAGGGAGAGAGAGAGAGAGAGAGAGAGAGAGAGAGAGAGAGAGGGAGAGAGAGAGAGAGAGTCCTCTCTGCTGCTCCTCTACAGGAAAAGAACAGAAACTAGCTCTGGACCAGGAACCAGCTCTGGACCAGGAACCAGGCCAGGACCAGGAACCAGCTCTGGACCAGGAACCAGGCCTGGACCAGGAACCAGCCCTGGGCCAGGAACCAGGCCTGGGCCAGGAACCAGGCCTGGACCAGGAACCAGCTTTGGACCAGGACCCAGCTCTGGACCAGGACCCAGCTCTGGACCAGGAACCAGGGCCAGGACCCAGCTGGGTTCAGGCTGCAGCCTCCCAGCGTGGCCGGTCTGAGCTGGGAGCAGTGAAGGCTGTGATGAAGCGCTCTCAGCTTCCGTTATTAGCAGAGAAACAAACAGAGACGTCTCCAGATCAAAGTCCTGCCGGCCTCCAACCATCATCAGCTCCTGTGGAGACAAACATCTGCGTCTGACGCTGGCCGGCTGCTCGCAAAACAAAATCCAATCTGAAAAATACGTTTTGTTTTCACAAACGCAGCTGGAAAGAATCAGCCATCACACACACACACACACACACACACACACACGCAAGCACACACGCACACACACACACACACACACACACACACACACACACACACGCAAGCACACACGCACACACACACACACACACACACACACACACACGCAAGCACACACGCACACACACACGCACGCACACACACACACACACGCAAGCACACACGCACACACACACACACACATGCAAGCACACACACGCAAGCACACACGTACACACACACACAAGCACACACGCGCACACACACACACATGCCAGGAGCCAGAGAGGCTCGGAGACGTTTGTCCTCAGAAACAATGAGGACGTTTTATTGTGATGAATCCAAACAAGGGAAAAATAAAAGTTGTTTTTTTGTCTGAGTGGGTTTTTATAAAAGTGTGGCCTTCATCTCCTCACGAGGGACCAGAGGAAAGTTCTGATCTGGCTGAAAGAAGGTCCAGAAGGTCCAGAAGGTCCAGAAGGTCCAGAAGGTCCAGAAGGTCGCAGTGCCGACACGTCTGATGAGACTGAGCAGACGACATTCTACGAGGAGACAAGAACGTCAGGATTCTTTGTGTTGTTGTTTTTTGACAAATTTCACATCTGTTACAAAGACTTCAACCAACAGGATGACAGAGTGCAGACAGGTCGAGGGACGAGGAGGAGGAGGAGGAGGAGGAGGAGAAGAGGAGGAGGAAGGTTAATGAGGCAGGAGAAGATGAGTCTCCATGACGCCCAGGAATGTCTGCACTAACACCGTCCCTCCCTTTTAACTTCTCCTGTCTCACATCCCGAGCCGCAGCTTCTGCTCTGGACCTCCTACTGGATCTGAGCTTCAGAGCTTCATGAGGAACACTTCCACCTCCTCTCGTTCTCCTCCTGAGGAACCTGACACATCCTGAAGGTCCAACACGCCGCAACAGGCTCCAGATCAGCTCCGAGCTGCTGCTCAGACACACAAAACCAGAGCCTGTTCCGTCTGATGGACGTCTGACACGCACACACACACGCACACACACACGCACGCACACACACACACTGAAGACATGCACTGAGGCGTCTCTGACATGTGATCAGTTTCCTGCCATCTGGCAGCAGTTGCTGCTTCTCTGATCACAGAGCAGCCGACTTCAAAGACGCCTGCAGCCTCAGTGTGTGTGTGTGTGTGTGTGTGTGAGTGTGTGTGTGTGTGTGTGTGTGTGTGCACAGACATGTATGTTAAAAATGTGTGTGTGTGTTTGTGTGTGTGTGTGTGTTGCAGAAGAATCAGTTCCAAAGATGAAAACTCACCAGTTCTAGTTCCTGTGGTTGTGCTGCTCCAGACTCTGGACGCCATGCCGCAGTGTGTGTGTGTGTGTGTGTGTGTGTGTGTGTGTGTGTGTGTGTGTGTGTGTGTGTGTGTATATATGTGTGTGTGCATGTGTGTGTGTGTCCTCGTGCTCTCTCTAACCACCGTCAGATGTTCAGGCCTGAGCCAATCACAGCTTCATCGCCAGAGATCAAAACTGATGAAGAGCTCAGTTCCATGTTGAGACGTGTGACCGCAGGCCCAGGGAGTGCAACACGCTCTGCACACGCTCTGCACACGCTCTGCACACACTCTGCACACGCAAAACACACCACACTCTACAACACGCTCTGCACACGCTCTGCACACACTCTGCAACACAAAACACACCACACTCTACAACACGCTCTGCACACGCTCTGCACACGCTCTGCAACACATTCTGTAACACGCCATATTGTGACACTAATCCATCATGCAACATGATGGTGCACATTTATTGCACATCATGTCCAACATGTCCTGGAGCGCCCCGCGTGCACCGGCCTCTCACACGCTTTGAGCCCTCCGACATGTCGCCTGCCAATGCGTCCCACAACACGTCTCCAACACGTCTCCAACACGTCTCCAACACGTCTCCAACATGTCTCCAACATGTCAACCTGGAGCATCCTGCAGCACCTCCCATAACATGTCCTGCAACTTGTAAGCTGTCCTGCACACGCTGCAGCCTGAGGGGAGGGCCGGACCACCTTTACACACCCTGACGAGGTCTGTGTGTGAGTGTGTGTGTGTGCGTGTGTGTGTGTTTGTGTGTGAGTGTGCGTGTGTGTGTGTGTGTATTGGGTGTGTGTGTGTGTGTGTGTGAGTGTGTGTGTGTGTGTGTGAGTGAAAGCAGCCCCAGGTGTAAACAGTGTCCAGGTCATGTCCAGGTCACCTGGGTTGTGTCCTCTGGACGTCCATGATGTCTCCAGATGTTCCTGATGGGAGGTGGAGGAGGAGAACGTCTCCTCCAGCATGTCAATCATCGGCACTTTCACGTTCCCACCCTCCTCAGGGAAGCTGAGATGTGTGCAGCAGATCAGTGTGACCTCTGACCCCACAGGTCAGAGGTCACAGCAACATCTGGGGTCGTGTTGCAGCCGCTGCAGGCTGCAGGTCCCGTCACCTTCACGCCTGGTTCCACAGCGCTGCCCCCTGGAGGCCAGGCAGAGACGCTACACCTGTGTCGACCTGGGGACACAAGGTGTCTCCAGAGCCCCGCCTCCTGCACCTCACAAATACCCAGCCCAGGAGGAGCAGGAGGAGCAGGAGGAGCACGAGGAGCAGGAGGAGCAGGAGGAGCAGGAGGCCTTTGCTTCTCTCCTGTCCTTGGACTTCCAGTGCCAGTTTGAGGATCCAGGATGGTGCCTGGTGACAGTCACACCTCCTCTCCCTCCTCCTTCTCCTCCTCCTCCTCCTCCTCCTCCAGCCACTCACGTCTCTGCTGCATGAAGGCAGGTTTACTCATCGTGTCATCATGATCAGATGTTTGGACTGAGGGATTCTGTGAACACGTCATTGCCTCTCTGATCTGCAGAGTCGTGGATCTCTGGTGTTTGACTGTGAGCTTCCTGCTGCGCCTGGTTAGCTGGTTGTGTCACATTTGCATGTTTTTGTTTTGATCGAGCCAGCTGTGCAGGTCGACACAGGCAGGGCCTCCAGACCTGTCTGAGCAGAGCCGAGCAGAACGTCTCTTTGTCTCCAGAACGTTCAGTGACTGGTCTGTTTACGTAAGCGCTCGGCTGTTTGTTGAATGTATCTTTTCTGTAAAGCGTCTGTGTACTCTGAACAGAAGTACATAATTATTATCATCCATCCGTCTGCACATCCATCCATCCATCCATGCATGGACCTGGAGACTGTGAAAACACTGCCAGGAGCAGAACGAGAGGTCCAGGCCCAGAGAGAGAAGCTCTGAGGAATTCCTGCAGTGATGAGTAAATCCTGCGTTTTCAGATAAAATCTGAGGCGTGAAATTTCCTCCGACTCCCCTCGTCATTCCTCATCAGCGCTCAAAGCTGCAGAACTTCCTGCTCTAAGCGGAGCCAGACGAGGCTGGAGGCTCCGGGCCGCCGGGCCTGGAGCCTGCGACCTGCTGCAGAAACTCTGCAGAGCAGCCGCAGGAGGAGACAGCACTCGTGTCCGCTGATAGATGGCGACAGGAGACAAACGAGTGTGGGAGGAAGCTGAAGGGGATTGTGGGAAATGATTCCTTCAGCCGCAGATGATGGATGATGGAGGAGAGGAGGAATGAATCACTGAGCAGACGAAGATAAGAGAACGCCTCAGGAACTCCTCCTCCTGAGACCACGGAGAGGAGACCGCCTGTCTGTCTGCCTGTCTGTCTGTCTGCCTGCCTGCCTGTCTGTCTGTCTGTCTGTCTGTCTGTCTGTCTGCCTGCCTGTCTGTCTGTCTGCCTGTCTGTCTGTCTCTGTCTGTCTGTCTGTCTGTCTGAGTTAAACGTCCAGCATAAAACAGTCACTGGATCAAAGGGAAGAGAAGAGGAAGGTGAGGAGGAAGAGGAGCAGAAACATAGATAAAGATGGAAAATAATGAATCTCAGAGTTTTTTTTGATCTGCAGGAAACCAGATGAAAACCAACAGAGAAGCTCTTTGATAAACTAAAGCTGAGACTGAGCCTCAGATGGCTGGAGCAGCTCTGATGAGGAGGTTTAAACATCTTAAGTGAAGCTCCAGACGAAGACGCTCCAGCAGGAGCTGGTCCCCCGCCTGGCGGAGCAGACGTCTGTCCACACCTGGCGAGGGATCCGATCCAACAACCAGAGTCCGAGCTGACCGCAAAGACCCACAGACACAAATCTCAAGGACATTCCAACCATGTGTGGTAGCTTCTATTCAACCTTCGGTTTGGTCTGTTTGTTGTGTTTGTTGTGAGATACTGGTGGAGACTGAGAGAGGAGAACAGTCCTGGAGAACATCCAGCCAGGACCTCCTCCATGTGGAGTTCTCCATGGAGCTGCTGCTGGATCCAGACTGAACATCCTGAGGCTCTTGGAGGTGGAGGAAGAAGATCCTCTGGAGCCCTCAGGCTTTAATTCTGCTGATGAGTTTCCCTCAGTGATGCTCCTGTAGCAGCAGCAGACAGCGGGAGGTTCTCCGGGTCAGATCTACAGTCCGATGATCACACAGAGATTAAGAGGGAAACTCAACGTTGTGACTGTGGCAGCAGCCGCCTCAGGCAGAAATCAATGCAGGAGGCGCAGGAATAACAAGGAGCTGATGCTCATTAACGCTGCTCCTGGCTGCTCCTCACTGCTCCTCGCTCCATCTTCCACCCACACGTTTTAATCAGCTCCATTTTATCTGCTTCAGACGGAGCCGATCGATGAGGCGATGCTGTTAAATCCACCTTAAAGCCTCACAGTTCTTCATCATCACACACTGCTGCAGCTACCTGACCCCGAGGCGCTCTCATGCTAATGCTAACGAAGCAGAATGCTACATTATAGATGGCTAGCCGCCAAAACAGCTCAGATTGCTCGTTTTTGTTCATTTGTGTTAAATGATGATGGTGAGATGTGTGATTTGCTTCTTCCTAGCTGCTAGCTGCTAGCGGCTAGCGGCTAGCAGCTAGGAAGAAGCATATCTCAAAGACTTGACATGATTTCCTACAGCATTTAATGGGACCAGAAGAGTGTATCGGGTCCAGTTATTGTTTTGTGTGAGAAATGTTTCAGGCTGGTGTTGTAGAGGAGCAAAGAAACCAGGAAATATCCACATCCGAGAGGCTGAGAGCAGTGTTGATTCCCTCAGAATACTCCATTCATTTAGGCACCGTAAACACCACGCTCAGGAAGAGAAGTCCTCCTAAAACAGTAAACACGTTCTGTAACTCCCACGCTCATTTCTCCACATTGACTCACTTTCATCAAATCAGTTTTAAATGGGTGAACTGGGAATATGGACCAGCCGGCTCTGATCTGCTTAAACACATAATACAGGAGAGTGTCTGAGGAGTCACTGAGCACTTGACAGAACGTTTCTGAGTCGTTCTGAGGATTCATCTCTGACGACCACGTCAGTCACGTTGGTGGAGTCTGATGGAAACTTCCAGACGTGTGGAGCAGCTTCGGTTTCCCAGGAAGGTGGAGTGGAGGACACAGAGAGAGGGAGAGAGAAAGCAGCAGATCCTTCCAGATTTATTCCTTTGTTCCCGGCTGTCAGCGACTCCTTTGTCCTCTTTGTCACCTTTTTATTCCTCGGCATAAACAGCAGAGCAGCAGGACGGAGCGGAGAGAGCAGAGGACGGATCAGGTTCAGGCCCGAGGGGAAAACAGGAAGACACACTGCTAGAAGACCTGGACCTGGACCTGGACCTGGACCTGGACCTGGACCTGGACCTGGACCTGGACCTGGACATGGACATGGACATGGACATGGACCAGGATCTGAACCAGGATCTGAACCAGGACCTGGAACCAGAACCTTTATCTTTCTCTCTCACACAGAACATTTCCATATCCTAGTCTCTCTCATCTCCAGGTTGAGGAAGTTTTCCCAGCGAGTGTCAGCCTAAAGCAGCTTCACAGACGACAACGAGGAAGAGGAAGACGATGGGGACGAGGAGGTAGAGGAAGATGAGGAGGAAGAAGAAGCCGTCAGAGGCCATCCTCCTCCTCTTCTTCTCCCCTTCTCCTCGTCATTGTTCTCACTGTCCAACATGTCCAGTTGTTACAACACCAGATCACGGCTCTTAAAGTCACCTTCAAGAGGAACTCCTCTGAGTCTGACACTAGAGACTGTAGACTAGAGATTAGAGACTATAGACTAGAGATTAGAGACTACAGACTAGAGATTAGAGACTATAGACTAGAGATTAGAGACTAGAGATTAGAGACTATAGACTAGAGATTAGAGACTAGAGATTAGAGACTATAGACTAGAGATTAGAGACTAGAGATTAGTGACTGGAGACTGGGGACAGGAGACTAGAGACCAGACTCAGCAGGTGTGATCAGAACCTGGAGCTGCAGAGGTGCAGGTGCAGGTGGAGCACCTGGATGTTTCTCCAGCATGCAGACGATGCGGCGCTGCTCAGACTGGAACATGCTGGTTCAGATATTCTGTTTGTTAAGCTCTGTGGGAGCCGACTGCTCCTACTTCAGACTGAGGGTTGATTTTCAGTTGTTGGTGGTGGAGGAAAATTCCATCTGGGTCCTCTGAGGGAAGTTCTAATGCATGAATGCATCTCCTGCATGAATCAGTGTGAGGCTGGGGGGGCGTGAAGGTTCCTGCTCTCTGAGGCCGGCAGCTCCTCCTCTCACCATCAGCCACTCCATAAACACGCTTTTATGATTTCAACAGTCTCTCCTCCCGGGTTCTGAACCTCTCTGTGACTCTTAGTGCAGAGCCATGAATACTCCCCCAGCACTCTCTCTCTCACACACACACACACACACACACACACACACACACACACACACACACACACACACACACACACACACACACACACACACGTGCAACACGCTAACACACACTGAGAGCTGCTCCACATCCATCACCCTGACTCTCCTGGTTCCTCTCCCACACTAACAAAAGAGTCTTTGTGTTGGATCTGGACCGGGTCTCTGTGCGCTGCAGCCTGGCCAGCGTCTCCAGGATCTGAGGAGCGAGGAGGTGAAGAAGGAGGCGCTGGGATAAATCCCACGGCTCACGGAGCGCCGCCCGCCCCAACCACACCACAAAACTGCTGAGAGCTCAGTTTGTTCTGCGGCTGCGAGGACAGGAAGGGAGGAGAGCACTAAACCTGCAGGAACCAGGTTAACCTCAACCCTAACCATAACCTGGTCCGGGACGAGCTCCTCACGGCCCACACAGCCCCACCTGGAGACAGGTGGAGGAGAGAGACGTCTGCAGAGGAAGCGGCTGGCTCATCCTGAGACACGCTCCACAAAATGGATATAAAAGTGTGGACGTTTCAGAGACAGATTCTGCTGATAACTGGGTCAGATCACACAGGCACTCTCACACAAAACAGTGTCTTTAAAATGTGTTTAAAGAGACAGAGAGACAGAGACACAGAGACACAGAGAGACAGATACAGAGACACAGAGAGAGAGAGACACAGAGGGAGAGAGACACAGATACAGAGACACAGAGATACAAAAATACAGATACAGACACAGAGACACAGAGAGAGACACAAAGATACAGAGACAAACACAGAGATACAGAGACACAGACACAAACGCAGAGATACAGAGACACAGACACAAAGACAGAGATACAGAGACAAAGACACAGAGACACAGAGACACAGAGACAGATACAGACACAGAGACACAGACACAGAGATACAGAGACAGACACAAAGGCAGAGACACAGAGACACAGACACACAGAGACAGAGACACAGAGACAGAGACACAGAGACACAAAGGCAGAGACACAGAGACAGAGACACAGAGACAGACAGATACACAGAGACACAGAGACAGACAGAGACAGACAGAGACACAGACAGAGACACAGACAGAGACACAGACAGAGACACAGACAGACAGACAGAGACACAGAGACAGAGACAGAGACACAAAGATACAGAGACAGACACAAAGGCAGAGACACAGAGACAGAGACACAGACACACAGAGACAGAGACACAGACACAGAGACACAGAGACACAAAGGCAGAGACACAGAGACAGAGACACAGAGACAGACAGATACACAGAGACACAAAGACAGAGACACAGAGACAGACAGAGACACAGACAGAGACACAGAGACAGAGACACAGACAGAGACACAGACACAAAGACAGAGACACAGAGACAGACAGAGACACAGAGACACAGACAGAGACACAGACAGAGACACAGACAGACACAGACACACAGAGACAGAGACACAAAGACAGAGACACAGAGACAGACAGAGACACAGACACAGACAGAGACACAGACAGAGACACAGACACACAGAGACAGAGACACAGAGACACAGACAGAGACACAGACAGACATGGGGGAGGTGCTGGAGCTCCAGCCGCTGGCACTCTGCTCTGTCTCCAGGAGGACGCAGCTCCAGGAGACATCAGTGAGTCGTCGGTTTCAGTGGAGGAGCATCAGAGCAGCTTGAGAGCCGAGCGTCTCCTGGTCCATGAGTGAAGGACTCCGAACACAAGGAGATCCGTCCAGCAGCTCCTCTGCTCCTCGCCCTGTTTTCACTCCACCCAGACAAGAATCCTCATCATTTATCACTGCACGAGCCTTTCAATAAACCACATCACTTCAGAGTAAACCCATAATTATTACTCATTATCTCAACCTGCAGCAGCTCCCTGTGTGTGAGTGTGAGTGTGTGTGAGTGTGTGTGTGAGTGTGTGTGTGTGTGTGAGTGTGTGAGTGTGTGTGTGTGAGTGTGTGTGTGTGTTTTAGAAGTGAGCTCAAACTCTCAGTTCAGTTTAGTTTCTCTACTTTACATCGGAGAGGTTCCTGTCACACACTGCTTCAGTCTGCCAGCTGATACTTACACAAGAGGGGGAAGGAGTGTGTGTGTGTGCGTGTGTGTGTGTGTGTGTGTGTGTGTGTGTGTACTGGATGTTTCAGAGGTTAGGAGTCAGTCATGGGATCGAGCCAGATACTTCAAATTGTTGATATCCAGAGAGTGAAATGATGAAGAGCCTGACAGAGCGCAGTGACTTCACCTACAGGGAATCTGATTACACACACACACACACACACACACACACACACTGTGCGTGTGTGTGTGTGTGTGTGTGTGTGTGTGTGTGTGTGTGTGTAACATAATGGAATTCCGCAGCAGGCCCTCCCCCCTCCCTGGCCGGCTCAGGATTGAGTTTCCTGAGCGGGGAGCTCTCCCAGTGCATTGTGGGAGCCATGGAGGCGAGCTGTGACATCACGTCTGAGCAGGGAGCAGGGAGCAGAGAGGGGGGAGCAGGGAGCAGGGAGCGGGGAGGGGGGAGCAGGGAGGGGGGAGGGGGGAGCAGGGAGCAGGGAGCAGGGAGCAGAGAGGGGGGAGCAGGGAGCAGGGAGGGGGGAGCAGGGAGCAGGGAGCGGGGAGGGGGGAGCAGGGAGCAGGGAGCGGGGAGGGGGGAGCAGGGAGCAGGGAGGGGGGAGCAGGGAGCAGAGAGGGGGGAGCAGGGAGCAGGGAGCAAACATGCCGCCAAACATCTGCAGCCACTCTACCTCTTAAGTGTGTCCAGATTAGGATTGAACAGATTAGGACTGAACAGGTTAGTTTTGAACAGATTAGGACTGAACAGATTAGGATTGAACAGGTTAGGATTGAACAGATTAGGACTGAACAGACTAGGATTGAACAGGTTAGGACTGAACAGACTAGGATTGAACAGGTTAGGATTGAACAGATTAAGGTTGAACAGATTAGGACTGAACAGGTTAGGACTGAACAGATTAGGACTGAACAAGTTAGGACTGAACAGATTAGGATTGAACAGATTAGGACTGAACAGACTAGGATTGAACAGGTTAGGATTGAACAGATTAGGACTGAACAGATTAGGATTGAACAGATTAGGACTGAACAGACTAGGATTGAACAGGTTAGGATTGAACAGATTAGGACTGAACAGATTAGGATTGAACAGATTAGAACTGAACAGACTAGGATTGAACAGGTTAGGATTGAACAGATTAGGACTGAACAGATTAGGATTGAACAGATTAGAACTGAACAGACTAGGATTGAACAGGTTAGGATTGAACAGATTAGGACTGAACAGATTAGGATTGAACAGATTAGGACTGAACAGACTAGGATTGAACAGATTAGGACTGAACAGATTAGGACTGAACAGACTAGGATTGAACAGATTAGGACTGAACAGATTAGGATTTAAAGACGTGAGAGGCAGACGTGG
>CM055208.1:913998-921498 GCA_029224185.1 Karalla daura | reverse complement strand
ACTTTAGCAAAGAGTTCAGAAAAATATTTCTGACTTTACTCAGACCAATTCATTTCGAAGTAAAACTGCTAAATAAGGTAAAATAAGTGAGTGTGTGTGAAGAACCGGTGGACTCGCACACAGACACTGAGGTTCAGAGGGAGGAGCTGTGATTCTGCTGAGTCACCTCCACATTACACACTACCAAGTGAACACAGAAATGGCCAAAAATACTGCTGCTACTACTGCTTCTCCTATTACAGTCACTACTACTGCTTCTCCTCCTCCTCCTCCTCCTCCTACTGCTATTACAGCCACTAGTACTACTACATTACTACTACTACTACTACTATTACTACTACTATTACTACTCCCTTCAATCCATCATCCATCGTGATGCTATTTGTGCACAGTTGACAGTGTATAGCTACACAATTGTATAAGGTTAAAGTATATTTAGTATATGTATAAAGTATATTTAAGTATAATAGTGAATTTCTACCCACACCCTTATTGCGTGAGAAGGAGTTTCCTTGAAAGTCTGAACTGGGATGAACTTTAGCCTCGTCCCCGTCCTCCGCACACTGTTGACAGAGAGGGGCGAGGACCAATCAAAGAGCTGCCAGATGAAGCGCTGACCAATCAAAACACGCTATCTACAGGAGGCAGCAACTGACCAATCACAGTGCAGGAGACATAGCGAGGGCGGTCTGTGCGACTGTGCCAGGAACTTCCAGTCTCTGTGAAGTGGCGGGAAGTCAAAGCGATCCAACCGGAACTTTACCTTTCAAAAGAAAACCAGCCTCACGGAATGAATGGGTTCATAAAATCTGCAGCAGGACGTGGAGACAGTTGGACTGTAAATGACTGAAATGTGTCAGAAATAATATATATATGTCACTAAATAAAAAATTGAAAGTGAAGTTAAAGTTAAAAATGAAGTATTTTATACTGCTCATACGCAGGGTCGCGCAGCAGTGTTTTATTGTGAAGGGCATCCTGGATCCGGCTCGCTGCAGCGGCAGCAGCTCCACCTGTGACCTGGTCAGGAACTGTGTTAGACTGGAGCAGATGTGAGGCGGTGGTTGACTTGGTGGAGTGGAAGCCGTGAGAGTGAGATGGAACCGCAGCAAGTCCAGCAAGTCCAGCAGGACCCGAACCAGAACCAGAACCAGAACCAGAACCAGGACCAGGACCAGGACCAGGACCAGGACCAGGACCAGCAGGTCAAGTTCTACCGGCTGCAGGAGGTCGAGGAGCAGAACCTCTCCAGAAACACATGGATCATCATCCACAACAAGATCTACGACGTCACCAAGTTCCTGGAGGAGGTCAGCGCAGGGACCTCACACACACACACACACACACACACACACGTACACACACACACACACGTACACACACACACACACACACACACACACACAAACAGGAAGAGTCACACACACAGAGACATATATATGCGTGAGTGTCTGTAAAAAAAAAACGTGACTTACGCGCACACATTCACAGCCATAGACACTTTTCTATGTGTGTGTGTGTGTGTGTGTGTGTGTGTGTGTGTGTGAGAGAGAGAGAGAGAGAGAGACAGCTCTAATAATTGACTGTCTGATCTTAGCTGCCAGACTGATGCATAACTTTTTAATGTGCTCTTCAACCAATCACCATGAGGTGATCAATGGTCACTATTCAACAAAAGTTAACACACACTCAGCATCCCATAATGATCCTATGACAGTGACAGTCATCTACACCTGATCATCAGTGTGTGTAGCAGTATTGATCTGATCAGGCTCCCTGTTCCATGAGAGCAGCAGTGATGAGGACATGATGAAGGTGAACCAGTCCAGACCTTTGACCGAGACCAGTCGACCATGCGTCACATCCAGTCCAGCTTTAATGGTCCTAGAGTCCAGGCTGCACAGGGTTCAGGATGTGTGTGTGTGTGTGTGTGTGTGTGTGTGTGTGTGTGTGTGTGTGTGTGTGTGTGTGTGTGTGTGTGAGAGAGAGAGAGAGAGAGAGAGAGAGAGAGAGAGAGAGAGAGAGCATCTCATTCTTACACACCTCAGAAAGTGAAATCAAAGTTTTTTTTCTCCAGGTCATTTTTCTCCAGGTCAGCCACACACACACGCACACACACACACACACACACACACACACAGTTGCATCATCACTGATTAATTTGATGATTAGTTTCTGTTCTGTATTGATTGATCAGCTGCTCACTTGCTGCTGACTGACTGAATGTCTTCAGCATTGAATAAAATGACAGAGTCCACCTGCTGAGGCAGCGACAGCCACCATGTTGTCATGGTGACAGTTACCATGGTAACACGTCCACAATGCAGCTAGCACGTTGCCACGGTGACAGCTGCCTCAGTTAGCATGGCACGTTGGTCTCTTCGCTGCCCTGGAACTTAGTTCTGAAACATGTCGGTACTGGCCATCATGGATTCATCCGCTGCTGAAACTAGTCCCCAACACACGCTCCGTTTGTGATTCACTACTGCACCTTCAGTATGGAGCCACGGACAGGAGGACTGACTGCCTGACTGTGTTCTGTGTGTGTGTGTGTGTGTGTGTGTGTGTGTGTGTGTGTGTGTGTGTGTGTGCACACAGCACCCCGGGGGGGAGGAGGTGCTCAGAGAACAGGCTGGAGGAAACGCCACTGAGAGCTTTGAGGATGTCGGACACTCGAGTGATGCCAGAGAGATGGCAGAGGACATGGTGATAGGAGAGCTGCACCCGGTGAGAGAGAGAGAGAGAGAGAGAGAGAGAGAGAGGGAGAGAGAGAGAGAGAGAAGAGAGAGAAAGAGGGAGAGAAAGAGAGAGAGAGAGAGACGTAGTCTGTGTGTGTTTGGAATCTATCACTGTTTTCACTCAAGAGACATCCTCTGTAACCTGTGTGTGTGTGTGTGTGTGTGTAGGATGACAGGCACAAGATCGCCACACATGTGGTAAGTGAGGTCGTCTTCCTCAGTCTGATGATGTCACAGTGATGTCACACCTGAGCAGGTGTGTGCGTGTCCAGGTGTGTCTGACCTGATGTTTGTCTGACAGGAAACCACAGTGACCACACTGCAGGAGGAGCCCAGGTACACACACACACACACACACACTGCAGGAGGAGCCCAGGTACACACACACACACATACACTGCAGGAGGAGCCCAGGTACACACACACACACACATACACTGCAGGAGGAGCCCAGGTACACACACACACACTGCAGGAGGAGCCCAGGTACACACACACACACATACACTGCAGGAGGAGCCCAGGTACACACACACACACTGCAGGAGGAGCCCAGGTACACACACACACTGCAGGAGGAGCCCAGGTACACACACACACACTGCAGGAGGAGCCCAGGTACACACACACACACACTCACTGTAGAAGGAGCCCAGGTACACACACACACTCACTGTAGGAGGAGCCCAGGTACACACACACACACACTCACTGTAGGAGGAGCCCAGGTACACACACACACACTCACTGTAGGAGGAGCCCAGGTACACGCACACACACACATACACACTGCAGGTTGAGCCCAGGTACACACACACACACTCACACACACACAAAACAAATGTATGCACACTCTCATAGGGCAGCACAGGCACGTGTACAGAGTTGTCTACTGGTTAAACTGGTTAATGAACCCCCCCCCCCCCCCACAGCTGGACTAACTGGTTAATCCCGGCCCTGGTGGCAGCCATCGTCACGCTGACGTACCGAATCTACACCTCAGACAGCGAGTGACGTCATCAGCAGTCAGCTGGCTGTGATGTCATCAGGGGGCCTCTGATTGACAGCTGCTGCAGCCAGTAGCGGCAGCTCTGAGTGACCAAGATTCGTCTCATGCAGTCTAAGCAACCAATCACAAGGCATTATGTTAATGAGCTGTGGAAGTGTAGAGAATCAGTCTGAAATTGTGTAGAAGCTGAGAGGATGTCTAATTTGTATGTTTTTATATCTTTGTATCTGAATGTGAATGAGTTTATAAATATGCAATCATGACATCACAGTGATGTCATCACGCTGCTGTCACATGACCGTCTTAGATCCTTCACACTAAAACACTTGATCTGTTTCCATGGATGTCACTGTCAACCAGCCTGGTGCTCCAGCCTCAGTCCCGTGGTCAGACAGGGGGAGATGTTGCAGCTAGGAGACACATTTGAAGTAAGAAGTAGAAGAAGAAGAAGAAGGAGTGAGGCTGAACCTGGGGCTGAGCTTCTGTAGGTGTAGAGGGAGGGGACCAGGATGAAGCTCTGGATGCTGCTAACATGAGAATGGAAGGAGCAGGTGAACCAGTGGAGGAGGAGGATACGTACTGGTCTGAACCAGTGGAGGAGGAGGATACGTACTGGTCTGAACCAGCTGTAAACCTCTGGAAGATTGTGAGAGTGGCCACGCTCCTTCTATTGTCCCATGGTCCAGACCAGGAGGAGGAGAGCAGGAGGAGCAGGATGAGAGGAGGATCCAGTATTTTACATAAGGTGACATCAGGCTGCAGACCTCTCTGCCCTGCAGGTGCTTCATCCAGACTGAGCTCCATGAGCAGAGCATCAGAGCGTTCAGCTTCCTGCTGCTTCAGCTTCACTCTGACTGCACGTGCCACTAAACCTGCAACAAATGATTATTGTTGTATGCAATTAATCTGTCAGTCATTTTCATGATTAATGGATCTGTTGTCAATAAAATGTCATTAAATGGTGATTAACCTGGTGGTCTGTGCTTCTCCAACATGTTCAAACTGATCCAAAACCAGATATTGAAAGATTACCGTTCTCGATCGATCGATCTTGGACTGATCATCTGATCAGTGGAGAGCAGCTCATCCTGAGGACGGTACGTCATCGTCGAGATGAAGAGAAACAAAGATCACAGAAACAGTCTGAAAGATCTGAAACGTCAAGTCATGAGGCAGGTGTGTGTTCATATGAACAAACATAGATGTACAACTGTAGAAGCTGAAGATGACCAATGAATAGTAACAGTTTAACCTGTCAAGTCTGTGTCAATAATGTGTGTGTGTGTGTGTGCCTTTGTATGTGCTTGAATGATGTCAGAAACTAGAGAGATACTGCCACCTGGAGGCGGCTCGTCCTCATCACAGGTTCAACGAGGACTTAATCGCTCTCACAGCCCAGTTCCAATCTGCTCCCTAAAGACTCAATGCTGAGTGTGAGTGTGTGTGAGGGCTCCAGATGCTGAGTGTGAGTGTGTGTGGGGGCTCCAGATGCTGAGTGTGAGTGTGTGTGGGGGCTCCAGATGCTGAGTGTGAGTGTGTGTGAGGGCTCCAGATGTTGAGTGTGTGGGGGCTCCAGATGCTGAGTGTGAGAGTGTGTGAGGGCTCCAGATGCTGAGTGTGAGAGTGTGTGAGGGCTCCAGATGCTGAGTGTGAGAGTGTGTGAGGGCTCCAGATGCTGAGTGTGAGAGTGTGTGAGGGCTCCAGATGCTGAGTGTGAGAGTGTGTGAGGGCTCCAGATGCTGAGTGTGAGAGTGTGTGAGGGCTCCAGATGCTGAGTGTGAGAGTGTGTGAGGGCTCCAGATGTTGTGAATGGAACAGCACTTGTCCGTCTGTCACGTTATCTTGACAACATGTTGTTGACAAGATGTTGTTGACACTGACCTCTGATTTATAGTCTATTAGCAGGACAATAGATTCCCTGTGAAAGGGGTTAGGGTGAGGTCAGGGTCAGGGTGAGGGTCAGGGTCAGGGTCAGGGTCAGGGTTAGGGTTAGGGTCAGGGTCAGGGTCAGGGTCAGGGTCAGGGTCAGGGTCAGGGTCAGGGTCAGGGTGAGGGTTATGGTCAGGGTCAGGGTCAGGGTCAGGGTTAGGGTCAGGGTCAGGGTCAGGGTTAGGGTCAGGGTTAGGGTCAGGGTCAGGGTCAGGGTCAGGGTCAGGGTTAGGGTTAGGGTTAGGGTCAGGGTCAGGGTCAGGGTCAGGGTCAGGGTCAGGGTCAGGGTCAGGGCTAGTGCTAGGGCTAGGGTCGAGTCTCTTCGGCTGGAAAGACAGAGCTCAGCGAGGTGGAGGCTGGCTGCATGACGTCACACAGCGAGCAGGAAGCCTGAGGGGGGAGGGTCTGCTCCCTGATGAAGAGGAGGAGGAAACTTTAGTGAGTTTTCTCCCTGGTCACATGGTCTCAGCTCTAGGAAGCGGCCGTGATGTCACGGCCTCGTGTGTTTACCTGGATGACGCACTGGTTACATAACGACATGACGCCGTCGCTGTTCTGAGAAGAAGTGAGATCAGGAGGGCATCGATCCCAACACACACACACACACACACACACACACACACACACACACACACACACACACACACACAGTTGTGCAATAACAACAATAACAACAACAATAACAACAACACTGTCCCTGTTATATCAGTGTGATAGACAGACCCATAGATAGATAGACAGACAGACAGACAGATATATAGATAGATAGACAGACAGACGGACACAGACAGACAGATATATAGACAGACAGACAGACAGACAGACAGACAGACAGATAGACAGATAGATAGACAGATAGATAGATAGATAGATAGATAGATAGATAGATAGATAGATAGATAGATAGATAGATAGATAGATAGATAGATAGATAGATAGATAGATAGATAGATAGATAGATAGATAGATAGATAGATAGATAGATAGGTGATCATATGATTCTGATGATGTGGTCTTGTGTGGACATTCTGACGTCAAGCGTGTATCTGACACACAGCACGCGCTCTGTTGTCACCACGTGGACCTTCGGGGGAGGAGGGTGGTGGTGGTGGGGGGGGGGGGGAGGGGGAGGGGGGGGGTGTTAGGGGGTCGGGACTCCTCTATACAAACGGACTCCAGGTGTCCTCTCCACTGAGCGCTCAGGCCGCGGCGGCATGTCCAGCTCCGCTCTGCAGCTGCGCTCCAGGAGGAGCGGGCTGGAGGAGCAGGAGGAGCAGGAAGAGCATGAGGAGCAGGAAGAGCAGGAGGAGCAGGACCACGACCAGGAGCTGGAGGACCAGGAGCAGCAGCAGGAGGACGAGGAGCAGGAGGAGGACCCAGAGGAGGACCTGGATCCGGAGGCGGACGCATCGCGGCTGGAGCGGTTCCGCCGGGAGCGGCGCAGGGCGCGCTCTCTGCCCGCCTACCCGCAGCTGCTGGAGCGGGTGAAGAAGCGGGTCCAGTTCGCGGACACGATGGGCCTGAGTCTGGCGCGGGTCCGGCTCTTCAGCTCCGTGGAGGAGCCGCAGGTTCCGTCCAAAGTCCTGACGCGGCACCGCAGCTTCCCGCCGCAGCAACCGCACTTCCTCACTGAGCTCTGCCGCAGCTTCAGCAGCAGTCTGGACCTGAACCTGGACCTGGACCTGGACCCGGACCTGGACCAGGACGTAGACCCGGACCCGGACCGGCTGGTGCCACAGTTCCCGGAGCCTCGGGACACGGAGCGGCGGGTGCGGCGGCTGCGCGTCTGCCTGGAGCGGCTGACCGTGCGGCAGCTGCAGCTGC
>CM055208.1:903998-906498 GCA_029224185.1 Karalla daura | reverse complement strand
GAGCTAGGTCCAGAGTCTAGAGGAGGAGCTAGGTCCAGAGTCTAGAGGCGGAGCTAGGTCCAGAGTCTAGAGGCGGAGCGAGGTCCAGAGTCTAGAGGAGGAGCTAGGTCCAGAGTCAAGAGGCGGAGCTAGGTCCAGGGTCTAGAGGAGGAGCTAGGTCCAGGGTCTAGAGGAGGAGCTAGGTCCAGAGTCTAGAGGAGGAGCTAGGTCCAGAGTCTAGAGGAGGAGCTAGGTCCAGAGTCTAGAGGCGGAGCTAGGTCCAGGGTCTAGAGGTGGAGCTAGGTCCAGAGTCTAGAGGTGGAGCTAGGTCCAGGGTCTAGAGGTGGAGCTAGGTCCAGAGTCTAGAGGCGGAGCTAGGTCCAGAGTCTAGAGGAGGAGCTAAGTCCAGAGTCTAGAGGAGGAGCTAGGTCCAGAGTCTAGAGGCGGAGCTAGGTCCAGAGTCTATAGGTGGAGCTAGGTCTAGAGGAGGAGCTAGGTCCAGGGTCTAGAGGAGGAGCTAGGTCCAGGGTCTAGAGGAGGAGCTAGGTCCAGGGTCTAGAGGAGGAGCTAGGTCCAGGGTCTAGAGGAGGAGCTAGGTCCAGAGTCTAGAGGAGGAGCTAGGTCTAGAGGAGGAGCTAGGTCCAGAGTCTAGAAGTGGAGCTAGGTCCAGAGTCTAGAGGAGGAGCTAGGTCCAGGGTCTAGAGGAGGAGCTAGGTCCAGGGTCTAGAGGAGGAGCTAGGTCCAGGGTCTAGAGGAGGAGCTAGGTCCAGGGTCTAGAGGAGGAGCTAGGTCCAGAGTCTAGAGGAGGAGCTAGGTCCAGAGTCTAGAGGCGGAGCTAGGTCCAGGGTCTAGAGGAGGAGCTAGGTCCAGGGTCTAGAGGAGGAGCTAGGTCCAGGGTCTAGAGGAGGAGCTAGGTCCAGGGTCTAGAGGAGGAGCTAGGTCCAGAGTCTAGAGGAGGAGCTAGGTCCAGAGTCTATAGGTGGAGCTAGGTCTAGAGGAGGAGCTAGGTCCAGAGTCTAGAAGTGGAGCTAGGTCCAGAGTCTAGAGGAGGAGCTAGGTCCAGGGTCTAGAGGAGGAGCTAGGTCCAGGGTCTAGAGGAGGAGCTAGGTCCAGGGTCTAGAGGAGGAGCTAGGTCCAGAGTCTAGAGGAGGAGCTAGGTCCAGAGTCTAGAGGCGGAGCTAGGTCCAGGGTCTAGAGGAGGAGCTAGGGTCCAGGGTCTAGAGGAGGAGCTAGGTCCAGGGTCTAGAGGAGGAGCTAGGTCCAGAGTCTAGAGGCGGAGCTAGGTCCAGAGTCAATAGGTGGAGCTAGGTCTAGAGGAGGAGCTAGGTCCAGAGTCTAGAAGTGGAGCTAGGTCCAGAGTCTAGAGGAGGAGCTAGGTCCAGGGTCTAGAGGAGGAGCTAGGTCCAGGGTCTAGAGGAGGAGCTAGGTCCAGGGTCTAGAGGAGGAGCTAGGTCCAGGGTCTAGAGGAGGAGCTAGGTCCAGGGTCTAGAGGAGGAGCTAGGTCTAGAGGAGGAGCTAGGTCCAGGGTCTAGGGTCAGAGTCAGACTGATGAGCTACAGTTGAGCTGGGCTGAGTTCTGGGCCTGGGCTGACTTCCTGTGAGTGTCTCACACACTTCCTGCTGCTTCCTTCACTAACGCAGCGAATCACATCGCCCCGTGAGGGAGGGGGACCCACCCCCCCCCCCCCCCCCCCCCCCCCCCCCCCCGGCCTCCTGCCTCCTTTAGTTTGTCCTCTGCCTTCCTGCTGAGAGAGAGAGAGAGAGTGTGTGTGTGTGTGTGTGTGTGTGTGTGTGTGTGTGTGTGTGTGTGTGTGAGAGAGAGAGAGAGAGAGAGAGATGGAGACATGAACTCTGCTGCAGTCTCTGAGCCACTGTCTCCTCCTGCACCTCCTGCGTCTCCTCCTCCACACACACACTCACAAAGACACACAAGGTCACACAAACTCACACAAAGGCACAATGATCTCTTCCAGGGATGAGGACACACACATGCACTCACACAATACTGCAATAAGAACCTCCCTGTGTGTGTGTGTGTGTGTGTGTATGTGTCAGCGCCAGAGATCTTAAAGACGGACCAATGGGACGTCTTCATTTACACATCTCTGTTACTGTGTGTGTGTGTGTGTGTGTGTGTGTGTGTCTCCTTGGATGTCTCCTTCACTCTGGCTCCGCCCACCAGCCTTAACGAGCTCGTTGGCCTGTCTCTGCTCTCAGTTAATTAACTCATAAACACTGTGACTGTCACACTCTGCACCAATCAGCTGTCAGCACTCAGTCCCTGCCATCAGCCAATCACAGAGCAGGAGTCAAACACAACCAAGAACCCCCCCCCCCCCCACACACACACACACACACACACACACACACACAGCCTGAGTAACAAGGAGCTTCTTTATAAAGCTGCTTTTTCTTAACCTTAATTTTTTCTCTCTGAGTACACACACTAATTGGAGAGCAAGAGCAGAGGAAGACAGACTGTCATCTGTGTGTGTGTGTGTGTGTGTGTGTGTGTGTGTGT
>CM055208.1:900368-903898 GCA_029224185.1 Karalla daura | reverse complement strand
GACTTGATCGATCAGGAAGAGGAGAGAAGATCCAGAGGTCGAGTTCAAACTAGTGAAAACCACAGTTTCTGCTGACTGCCACACACACACACATAATAATGCACAGCTCTGTGTGTGTGTGTGTGTGTGTGTGTGTGTGTGTGTGTGTGTGTGTGTGTGTGTTCAGTGACTCAGAGTTTTCTGCATCGGGCTCAGTTCAGCCTCTTCATCCTGTCAACACACTCAGTTTCTCTCATTAATCGTCTCACTATCGCAGCAGAGCGCAGGACGACACACACACACACACACACACACACACACACACACACACACACACACACACACATCAATACAGCCTGGCAGAGGAAAATGAGAGGCAGTGGTTTTGAGAGAAGTGAATCGATCTGCTGGAGAGACGTGGAGAAGAAAAAGAGGAAACAGAAAAAACACAGAGAGAGAGAGAGAGAGAGAGAGAGAGAGAGAGAGAGAGAGAGACTCATACAGAGTCCTTCAACAGTCACTACACACTAATGGAGGAGACACATCCATCCACACATGGAGGACACACTAATGCCACCTGTGACCTCCTCCTCCTCCTCCTTCTGCTCCTCCTCTGAACTACTCTGATCAGGTTGTGAGTCTGTACTTTCTCCTTCCTCGGTCTGAAGGAGGTGAAGACCAGTTCAGCTGGATTGAGCTTCACTGTTCATGTACAAACAGCAGCAGGCTGAACCTGGAGAAGACCTGGAGAAGACCTGGAGAAGACCTGGAGAAGACCTGGAGAAGACCTGGAGTCACCAGAGAAACTGAAACAGAACGTGTCCAGAGTGTCACTGCTAACGTCAGCTCCTCTCCTTCCCCTGCTTCCTCTCCTCCTCTTCCTCCTCTCCTCCTCAGTTACATCACATTGCCTTCTCCACTCAATGAATTTCATCATGCAGACTGTGTGTGTGTGTGTGTGTGTGTGTGTGTGTGTGTGTGTGTGTGTGTGTGTGTGTGTGTGGCGGGGGAGGATGGAGTGTCATCATTGCATCAGACCCACATTTCTAAGAATAGAAGAAAAACTAACAAACAAAACACCAGAGGAGGAGAGAAGACCTGAATCTGTGGCAAACCAGAAGAGCGTAGCGACAAACTGATCCAGGATCAGCTTCAGACCAGCTGACTCTGGGTCAGTCTTCCTCCTGGTTCTCAGAGGAAGCTATCTGTAGAACTGGGCTCCCACAGAGTGGATGAAGATGCTGGTCCAGAGCCCCTCACTCGGACCAGAGAAGCTCCTCTGCTCTGCTCACAGCCCTGCTCCTCACAGTTCAACTCTCTCCTCCTCACTCCACAAACCGTCCAGTCCCAGTCTGATGAGTCAGACTAGTTAGTACTAGACTGGTTACAGTCAGGCGGGTTAGTGTGGTCCTCACAGCTCCACAGCGTCCGTCCTCACTCCCCCACTCCAACAGGATCATTCCCAGTGAAGGACTTAAATAGCCATATCAGAGCTGCTCAACTCGTTCACTGTTGACCAGCTAATGAACGCCTCTGACCGTGGGTCAGGGACAGACGTCAACATGCTCTGACCTCAGCTGCTTTACAGCGAATACTTCCTGGTTTCTTTAGACTGTGTGACAGGAAACGCGATGTTCGGAAAACCGGAAATAAAACCTCATTTAAAGACCTGACCTGGCCTTTGTGAAGTGATTTCTACTGATTCTGAATTATTTTTGAAATCCAACAGTGGGAGAGTGAAGGATGCCCTGGACCTGCTGAGACGCCCTGGACCTGCTGAGACGCCCTGGACGCCCCGGACCTGCTGAGACGCCCTGGACGCCCTGGACCTGCTGAGACGCCCTGGACGCCCCGGACCTGCTGAGACGCCCCGGACCTGCTGAGACGCCCTAGACGCCCTGGACCTGCTGAGACACCCTAGACGCCCTGGACCTGCTGAGACGCCCTGGACCTGCTGAGACGCCCTGGACCTGCTGAGACGCCCTGGACCTGCTGAGACGCCCTGGACCTGCTGAGACGCCCTGGACCTGCTGAGACGCCCTGGACCTGCTGAGACGCCCTGGACCTGCTGAGACGCCCTGGACCTGCTGAGACGCCCTGGACACCCTGGACCTGCTGAGACGCCCCAGCAGACGCGGTTTGACTGCAGCTGGCGATGGAGTCACATGATGCTAACACTCCACATGTAATGAAGACATCAGCACCGACTCACTCTGATGTTTTATGGAGGAGATGAGCAGGAGGAGGAGGAGGAGGAGGAGGAGGAGGAGGGAGGACCAACAGCTCCCTCCTCCTCTGTAATAGAGTGGCTTCAGCAGCACAAGCTGTGTGTGTGTGTGTGTGTGTGTGTGTGTGTGTGTGTGTGTGTGTGTGTGTGTGTGTGTGTGTGAAGCTGTGGGCACCCATGGGGCATTCAGGTGTTAAAGCAGCAATAAAGGCGTGGGATTTCTGAGGGATGGAGAGAGGACGGATGAGGATTTTGAAGGAGAGAGAGAGAGAAAGAGAGGGGGAGAGACAGAAAGAGATAGAGACAGAAAGAGAGAGAGACAGAAAGAGATAGAGACAGAAAGAGAGAGAGACAGAGGGAGAGAGAGAGAGACAGAGGGAGGGGGAGAGAGAGAGACAGAGGGAGGGGGGGAGAGAGAGACAGAGGGAAAGGGAGAGAGAAAGAGATAGACAGAAAGAGAGAGAAAGAATGGGGGAGAGACAGATGCAGAGATGAGGGGAGAGAGGAAGAAAGAGAGAGAGATGGACGGAAAGAGACAGAGAGACAGACAGAGGTGTGTGAACTAGTAGGGAGGAGGAAGAGGAGGGAGAGGAAGAAGAGGAGGAGGAGGATGGGGGGAGGGGAGGAGGAGGGAGGGCTGAGGCGAGAGGTGACGCAGGATCTCATACAGGGTGTTGTCCTACTTTCCTGTTCAGCTCTTTTCTTCCTCTTCAGGTTTTTTCCAACTTTTTCTTCTTTTCCCTCCAAACGTTGCTGTGTCTAACCCTGGAACACCTGGAGACTGGTTTCCAGGTGTTCCAGGTGTTCCAGGTGTTCGAGAAGGACCAGGACCAGGATCAGGAGCTCACTTCAAACTTGAGGTTGCTGGAGCTCCTGCAGCGTTTTGTGTTCTGTGATGGAGTTTCAAGTCCCTGAAGACCAGACCCTGAGGACCAGACCCTGAAGACCAGACCCTGAAGACCAGACCCTGAAGACAAGACCCTGAGGACCAGACCCTGAAGACCAGACCCTGAAGACCAGACCCTGAGGACCAGACCCTGAGGACCAGACCCTGAGGACCAGACCCTGAAGACCAGACCCTGAAGACCAGACCCTGAGGACCAGACCCTGAAGACCAGACCCTGAGGACCAGACCCTGAAGACCAGACCCTGAAGACAAGACCCTGAGGACCAGACCCTGAAGACCAGACCCTGAAGACAAGACCCTGAGGACCAGACCCTGAAGACCAGACCCTGAGGACCAGACCCTGAAGACCAGACCCTGAAGACAAGACCCTGAGGACCAGACCCTGAAGACCAGAGCCTGAAGACAAGACCCTGAGGA
>CM055208.1:890368-895368 GCA_029224185.1 Karalla daura | reverse complement strand
TCTTTATCAGGTCCAGAGCCTCCTGTCCCTCCTCCATGAGTCGAGCCACCGTCTTCGGGTCGTCCACTGTCCTGTTGGCCCTGAAGGCATCACGCACCCGCCGCAGGGCGTACGTCCTGTAGGACACACATGAAGAGCAGCAGACTGAGAGACGTGGACGAGGTCAGGAGAAGAGACGGAGACGTTCCAACGAGAGGTTCAGAGGGACAAACAAACAAACACACACGCAGCAGCTACAGCTGATCTGACAGCCAGGCTCCTGCTGCACAGACCCAGACTGGACCTGGTCCAGCATCAGTTCAGCTCAATCGACTAACAGGCTGAGTCAGCGGCTTCAGACTAACCCTAACCAAACCCTAACCAACCCTAACCCTAACCTAACCCTAACCCTAACCAACCCTAACCCTAACCAACCCTAACCCTAACCCAACCCTAACCCTAACCAACCCTAACCCTAACCTAACCCTAACCAACCCTAACCAACCCTAACCCTAACCTAACCCTAACCCTAACCAACCCTAACCAACCCTAACCAACCCTAACCCTAACCAACCCTAACCCTAACCCTAACCCTAACCAACCCTAACCAACCCTAACCCTAACCAACCCTAACCCAACCCTAACCAAACCCTAACCAACCCTAACCCTAACCCTAACCAAACCCTAACCAACCCTAACCCTAACCCTAACCTAACCTAACCTAACAGCCAGGCTGTCTATGAAGCGTCTTTGTTTGGAGGTAAACCTGTCGAGGATGAACGCAGCTTGTGGCACGTTCTGGTGAGGAGTTCAGAAGCAGAACAACTTCTCTGAACATCTGTAGAAACAAAAAAGACCTACAAACATGGCTGTGGTAAAACACGGAGCCTGGAGAGCTCCACCTGCTGGACGGGAGGAGAACAACACGCCTCCACCTCCTCCTCCAGGAGCCGAGGAGGCCGTGTGGACGCAGTCATAAATTCGTGACAGGAAGTTGGACAGGGTGCTGAGGTGAGGGTGATACTGGATGAATGTGCAGCTCTGTCTCCTGATGGACTTGGCTGCAGCTCCTCTGCTGTGAGGAAACATCGACCTTGAGAAGCTGAAGTCATTCATCTCCCCGTCCCTCCCTCTCAGAGGATTTAAGACAGAAGCTATAAACGCTGATGGATCAGATTTACATGGAGCGGTTAAAGACGGGCAGAGACGGGACGTGACTGAGGAGGAGGAGGAGAGGGAGGACGAGGACTCAAGGAGACATGGAAGGAGGAGAGGAGGAGGTGATGGAGGCATAGAAGGAAGGAGGTGATGAAGAGAGGATGGGAAGGGATGTTCTCCTCAGTAGAAGCATCTCCTCATCGTAACAAGTCGTAACACCTCCAGCCTCAGACTCGACTGTCATGTTCTATAAAGAGGTGGAGAGCTGCAGGTCAGCTGCTAAACAAACAACAACAACAACAACAACAACAACAACAACAACAACACAGTCTCAGCTTCTGTCTGAGTCGGGTTTTGTCACCGATGTCTCAGCATGTCTCCTCCTCCGAGTCCTCCGTTCTTCCTCCTTTAAAAATAACTCCTCCCCTGGTGCTCCCCTCACACATCATGTCATCAACTGCTTCTGTGTGAGTGTGTGTGTGTGTGAGTGTGAGTGTGAGTGTGTGTGTGTGTGTGTGTGTGTGTGTGTCTGTCAGATTCTCATGAAGTGACAAAAGCTGCTGGTTAATAAGTGATGGTGGAAACCTCTCATCTCCTCCGATCCTCTGACAGAGACCAGACCAGACCAGACCAGACCCACAGACCAGACCCACAGACCAGACCAGACCCACAGACCAGACCAGACCAGACCAGACCAGACCCACAGACCAGACCAGACCAGACCAGACCCACAGACCAGACCAGACCAGACCAGACCAGACCAGACCAGACCCACAGACCAGACCAGACCCACAGACCAGACCAGACCAGACCAGACCAGACCAGACCCACAGACCAGACCAGACCAGACCAGACCAGACCAGACCAGACCCACAGACCAGACCCACAGACCAGACCAGACCAGACCCACAGACCAGACCAGACCAGACCCACAGACCAGACCAGACCAGACCAAGAGACCAGACCAGACCAGACCAAGAGACCAGACCAGACCAACAGACTAGACCAGACCCACAGACCAGACCAGACCAGACCAAGAGACCAGACCAGACCAAGAGACCAGACCAGACCAGACCAGACCAGCTTTGAATCAGACTCTGCTGTAGTCTGCTTCTGGAGGAGATGGAGCCACGGCGCTGGTTCTGGTTCTGGTTCAGGTTCTGCCCCAGCGTTCATCATTTAGCCCACAGCTACAGCCACGGGATGGTTCTGCAGCAGCTCAGACAGACGGGTTCTCTGCAGGGTCCAGGCCAGAGCAGGTTCCTGCAGATACGCGTCTGTGATGAACCAGAAAATAAAACATCTGAAGAGAGTCAAAATAAAACGTCGTGTGACGCCCCAGACAGAAATAAATCCAAATGGAGGAGCTCAGGGAGCCTCCTTCAAACAGCCGCAGCATTGAGAGGGAAGGCAGCTCAGGCTGTCTCAAGGCCTTCACAAGGACCCTGGATTCCTCACCAGGCAGCAGAGATGAGGAGGAAGCAGTCAATTACCAGCCCGCCCCCTGCTGGCCTGACTCAGCAGCGCAGGAAACGTTCAGCCTCTTGTCTGTAATAAATAAAACCTATAAAACCTCCTCCCTGCTCCCATCTGCTCCTTCCTGCTCCTCCCTGCTCCTCCCGCTCTAACGACTCTCTCTGACAGTTTTCATTTATTCACAGTTTCTGGAGCTGAAGCCGTCTGCTCGTCCATGAAGCCCAAACTCATCAGGTTTGAGTTCAATCCGTGTGTGTGTGTGTGTGTGTGTGTGTGTGCGCGTGTGTGTTTGTTGCTACTGATCTCATTCTGCTGCACACAGTCATGAATGTTTCATTCCTCCTCAGATCATTTCCAGGGTCTCTCTCTCTCCCTCTCTTTCTGCTTTCTCTCTCTCTCTTCCTCTCTTTCTACTGCCTCTATTTTTCTGCTGTCTCTCTCTGCCTCTTTCTGCTGTGTCTCTCTTTTTTTCCCCTCTCTTTCTGCAGTCTCTCTCTCTTTCTGTCTCTCTCTCTCTCCAAATTCTACCTTCTCTGGAAGGTTCTCCAGCAGTTATTGTAGACAGAAAGAGAGAGAGAGACGACAAAACAGAGCCTGGAGCAACGTCTGGCATATTCAGGTCAACACACACACACACACACACACACACACACACACACACACACACACACACACACACACACACACACACACACACACACACACACACACACACACACACACACACACACACACACACACACACACACACACACACACACACACACACACACAGACCAAGTTCACCAAAATCTGCAGCTCCTGGGGGAAAAACCAGCATTAACACTCTGCACCTTCTAATACATGGAGGAGGAAGAGGGGGATGAGGAAGAGGAGGAGAGTAGGAGGAAAAGCAGTCCCTTCTCAATGAGAAAGAGTCTCTCTCTCTCTCTCTCACACACTCACAGGGGGGGGTTGTGTGATGAACTGAGGACGGAGTGCAGCAGCTCTGTGACCCCCAGCCTGAATCTTCACCCCTCACTACACTGCACTGCACTGCACTACACACACACACACACACACACACACACACACACACACACACACACACACACACACACACACACACACACACACACACACACACACACACACACACACACACACACACACACACACACACACACACACACACACACACACACACACACACACACAGTTTCACACTCTATACAAGTTTGTTTTGATGATAAAAAAAACTTTCTTCAAAGTCAGAATCGCTTCACAACACACCAGCTCCATCAACAACCTGACAGGACGGTGCCTTTCCTAGGAACAGCTGAGAGGCTGCTCAGGAGCCTCCAGGCCTCTGGCGAGGCTGCGAGCTGCCACAGATACCAGCCGCTTCTGTCGCTTTGAGACACGGTATTCCAAGATGAACGGATCTCTGCAGCAGCGTGATTCAGACTGGACTGCAGGGGAAATGCAGAGCGTGTCACAGTCACTCAGGCAGGAGGAGCAGTGAGAGGAGGAGCAGAAGGAGGAGCAGCAGCAGGAGGCCACAGACTAACCAGGTCAGAGCTCAGGTACAAACTAGGCCATGACTCTGAGGCTGCAGAATCTCAGAGGAGCTCTGTGACCACTGACTGCTGCACGCACGCGCAAGCGCGCGCAGACACACACACACACACACACACACACACACACACACACACACACACACACACACACACACACACACACACACACACACACACACACACAAGCTGCCAAGACACCCTGGGCACACTGCAGACAAACACACACTGCAGCAAAGAGACAAAGGCAGACTGCAGACAAGCAGCTGCACCTCGACTCGAAGACTCATCCTTTCAGGCTGCTGTTTGCTTCCACTGCTCGTCTCACAGATTGGGATTAATTAACTCAGAACCAGAAACTGAGCTCGTTTATTTTTCTCTCACTTGACTCATTTCCACTGTCCACTGTGGGCGATGATTCTCTGAGTCAGAGTGAAACTGACTGAGTTCCAGGAGAAAATGAAAGCAGCTTCCAGACATGTTGAGGTTGCTCGACAGACGACCTTTCAGCAGAGCTGCAGAGCTCAGGGAGACCACACCTACATCTGAGCACAATTCTGACATCAAACATCCACGTTCTAAGTTGTTAACTCTTTAAAGTACATGTTTATGTCATGAAAACGCCATGTTTTAGATAGAAATGAATCATTTGTTGGAAGAGAGGAGAAGAGATGAGGTGGTGGAGAGAAGAGGAGGATAAGGAAAGGAGAGGATGAGAAGGGGAGGAGAGGAGGAGATGAGAAGAGGAAGCGAGAGGAAGGACAGGAGGAGATGAGATGAGGAAGAGAGCTGGAGGAGGAGGAAGAGGAGCAGGAGGAGATGCTACTGGGC
>CM055208.1:862868-865368 GCA_029224185.1 Karalla daura | reverse complement strand
TCCGCTGGTCATTATTCACTGTGGAGCAGTTGGACAGAATGAATCTCACTGCATCTGCTGCAGCTCCTCATCCTCCTCCTCTTCATCCTCCTTTTCCTCTTCATCATCCTCTTCATCGTCATCCTCCTCTTCATCATCCTGCTGCACCTCATCGTCATCTTCACTCCACGTCATCTTCATCTGCATCACATCCGATGACGCCTGTTGCAAATTTATATATATATGTGTGTGTGTGTGTGTGTGTGTGTGTGTGTGTGTGTAAGTAAACAGTGTACAGCTGGTGTGTCCAGCACTCTGTGTGTCATCTGCTGACACACACACACACACACACACACACACACACACACACACACACACACACACAGCAGATGAGTTCTCATTAAAACTGGTTCCATCTCAAAACAGCTTCATCAGAGCAGACAGGAAGTAGAATCAAATAGGAAGCAGAATCAGACAGGAAGTAGAATCAAACAGGAAGTAGAATCAAACAGGAAGTAGAGTCAGACAGGAAGTACAGTGAATATTAATAACGCGTCTCAGACACAACGTTCCTAGCACGACTTTTTTCTGATCAGTCGATTCATTTTACACGTCATGTGTGCCGTGTTGTGCTCGTCACGGTCCGTCCTCCTGAAGGTCTGGTGAGGAACATGAGGAACGTGAGGAACGCGAGGAACGCGAGGAACATGAGGAACATGAGGAACGTGAGGAACGCGAGGAACGTGAGGAACGTGAGGAACGTGAGGAACGTGTCTCCTCCAGGTTTTAACGAGGAGCCTGCAGCAGCTCCACCTCTCAGCACATGTGTCGCTGCTTGTAGAGAGAAGGAGAGAGCTCAGAGAGGACGTGTTCACTGTCAGGAAGTGAAGGTCACAGTTGTTCCTCCTCCTCCTCCTCCTCCTCCTCCTCCTCCTCCTCCTCCTCCTCCTGTGACAGGAGGACAGATCTTCTGCCTAATGACTCCTCATGTTTCACCTCATGTTTCCAGACAGACTTCATGTCTGTGGGAAGTGACTTCATCTCCTTATCTAAGCCTCTAATGGTGGGAGGTCACCTGACCTGAACCTGGACCTGGGCAGACCTGGACCTGGGCAGACCTGGGCAGACCTGGGCCTAGGCAGACCTGGACCTGGGCAGACCTGGGCAGACCTGGGCCTCGGCAGACCTGGACCTGGGCAGACCTGGGCAGACCTGGGCCTAGGCAGACCTGGACCTGGGCAGACCTGGGCCTAGGCAGACCTGGGCCTAGGCAGACCTGGACCTGGGCAGACCTGGACCTGGGCAGACCTGGGCAGACCTGGGCCTCGGCAGACCTGGACCTGGGCAGACCTGGGCAGACCTGGGCCTAGGCAGACCTGGACCTGGGCAGACCTGGGCCTAGGCAGACCTGGACCTGGGCAGACCTGGACCTGGGCAGACCTGGGCAGACCTGGGCCTAGGCAGACCTGGACCTGGGCAGACCTGGACCTGGGCAGACCTGGGCCTAGGCAGACCTGGGCAGACCTGGGCCTCGGCAGACCTGGACCTGGGCAGACCTGGGCAGACCTGGGCCTAGGCAGACCTGGACCTGGGCAGACCTGGGCCTAGGCAGACCTGGACCTGGGCAGACCTGGGCCTAGGCAGACCTGGGCCTAGGCAGACCTGGACCTGGGCAGACCTGGACCTGGGCAGACCTGGTTCTGTCCCCAGTCCCACATTAGACCATGATGCAGACAGAGCTGACTCCTTCTTCTCTCCAGCTTCTGGACCTCCTAAGCCTTCCTCTTCCTCATCCCCTGGTGAAACCTCTGTGATCCAGACCTTCAGGTCTTTGTTCTTCAGAGCACCTACAGAAAAGGATCGTCAGCCTACAGACCAGAGTGACTCAGAGATTCAGAGAGCTGTTCTTCTCATTCCAGTCTGACATGATGATGGAACCAGAGACCAGCAGGTCCACACAAGGAGCCCTAACAGTGCAGGAGATGGTGATACGGGCAAAAATTCAGCAGACACTTCATGATAATGTGCAAATGTGAGTCACAGATCAGCCTTTTAAGAACCAAACAATGAAAGAGAAGAAACGAGAAGAAACGAGAAGAAATGAGAAGAACCACCTCAGAGATGTTTTCCTGCAACCAAACGCTGGTTATCCTGAGCTGGAGGATCTAGAAGCTTCTGTACTGGAACTATTTCAGAGTGTAAAACCAGACCCACAGCACAGATGGTACACACACACACACACACACACACACACACACACACACACACACACATACACACACATACACACACACACACACACACACAGCAGCTCCAGTCTGAGCAGGAGAAGCGGCCTCACGCCCCAACATGTCCCTACTGTGATGGAGGGAGACAGATGGAGAGGCAGACTCCCGTTTAGACCTGCAGGCAAGCGACACACACACACACACACACACACACACACACGGAGGGGTTTCCCTCCTCTTGCTGCCTCAGGTCGTCTCTGGTTGCCAGTTTGAGTCCAGGCAGGAGGCAGGAG
>CM055208.1:852868-855368 GCA_029224185.1 Karalla daura | reverse complement strand
TGCTCAACACTGGCTACAGTGGAAAATGATGAACAACAGTATCCAAATTATTAATGTTATTGTATGTACATTCATACTAGACACAAGATATAATGCTAAACAAAACTTACATAAATTCTTACGTCAATTCTCCATCTGGAGACGATACATCTTTGTTCATCAATTGTCTCGGTTTTCTCCTTCAATACCTCTCTATTTCCCTATCCACACAGAACACATTCTTAACAATGGAGAGCCTGAACATCTGAGACAACTGAACTGCACCATTCCAACTAAATAAAGCCCCACTCAAAGTCCACCAGATTTTTGAGGAGAGTGGCCACATGGGGATTCACTGTTGCTGCCTTTTTGTGGACCAGCTTCCCTGTCTGCTTTGACACCACCTTCCCCTGGCTGGTCTTTCTTCCCCTCTCAGGATTGATCCCAATGAGGCGCCTAAAATGAAATAATAGATAAAGTATAGGTGCAGTAAGTAAAGATACTTTGCATTTAACATGGAACCCTATGACATTAATTGAACAAAAAATGATAATCACCCCTGTGTCTCATAATTAGAAGAATTTAACTTCATTTTGAGAAACTATGAGAAACAAAACATTCATAATTGAGGATTATGACAGATCAGCTGCTGCCATTATTACAACATTTATTTAACTTTAATTTGAGGCATTAGGAAATTTGTCATCAGTGATTTCTAAGACTTTGGTGTGAAAAGTTCAAGATACATACCACATATGAGCATTTAGTACACCGAGCATTTAATATGCTAAATCAACTTGTAGCCCAGGCGTTTATAAGTATTTGCAACAGGCTACTATTTATTTATGCAATGTGCACCTGCTTTTTTCCCACCACATCTCTATTGACATGAAACAACAAATACAAAGACAATTTGTCTGTGTTACAGCGACAAAGAGAGCCGATCAGAGCAGCCAATCAGAGCAGCATTATGAACAATAATTTACAACTGTAGTTGCAAGGTTAATATACAGGCATGGCCTATAATAAATGACAATTAAATATTCCTGAACAGAGCTGCGAAGAGAGATGACACACTCAGACAATATTTCTGACAGGAAATTTACCTTTGAACAAACTCCAGAGTCCTTGCAGCTTCTTCCTGGTACTGCAAGTTGAATACATAGAATGTTGCAAATACTGCCTCAAGTCCCGTGGTGAAGTTTGCTTGGGTGCTTTCACAGATGACCCGGCTTTCAATGCTGATCATCCAATGGTGTAATGTGACTCCATCGCCGGCAACTGATGCAGACAACAATTATGGAAAACAAATATGGGTATAAGAGTCCTATATGATGATAACAAGTTCACAGAAAAAGCCACCCCTTATACATTTTGCAATGGACTAGAGAGTGAAGTCAGGCTTGTGACTGTAGTAGATTCTAGAACACATGGAAAAGAAATTATCAATATTTCAAAATACTTGTTACAGGCATGCAAACTCATTTCATGAACATTGATTGTTTTGAACACTATACTGATAGTCCTTACCCATCTTGAATGCTTCCAGAAGTTTTCTTTGCTGGATAACAGGCAAAAGATCTCTGAGGTCATCCTGCTGCACATATTTGAGGTCCTCTCTTGATTCCACACCTGAGATTTCAAGTGCTGTGATGACCTGCTTTTGACAATCCTCAGACAAATTGGGCAAAGCCTTGAGGATGATGGTCTTTATTTCATCACCGATGGATGACATGAATCTACAACTAGTCAATTTACTTCAGTCTTGTTAGCTGTTTGCATCCTTAATAACAAGCTTCTCCTTATAAACTCAAACTTTCTAATAGTAAAATAAAACCTTGTAGACAGCTAATCAAATGACTAAACCAGCTAACACTAACATAAGTAATGTGCCTCAACAGAAAGCTAAACTTTTGTCCACATAGCCTAGCTGCTACATTAGCGACGCTAGTATGCTAGTAGTTTTGACTTGATCTTTTCAGCAGAAAAACAGTTAATAAAATGTTAATCCAACACAAAACCACATTATAGCATCATTCTGTCTTTTGCAAGATTATATTTACCTTCTCAAAAGAGCCATGGGGGTAGGATGGGTGTGGATGAGCTGCTCAGTTCCGAGGAGACGGCAGGGAGCGGGAAGGAGCAGCAGATGAAGAATCCAAGTGCTCCGTACGTTCGGAGCTTTCAGTTTAAGAGTCCGGATGAAAAATAATTCTTCTTTTTTTATTGTTGTGTCCTCAAGCTTAAATAAAAACAATGATATGCATCCCTATTTTTAATTTCGACCCGATGAATAGCTGATTGAACTGACCCAACATTAAGTCCCTAAAGTTAACTGAAAAAGAAAATAAATACTGTATGATACCATAAGATTATGGTGGCTTACTGTAAATTTCTAATTTTACTGTATTTCTTTTACAGACGCTTGCTGTAAACATTTTTTTCCTCCAAGACGTCAGAATTTGCGGTATTCAACTGTATTAACAGAAAATGGTATACTACTGTTCAAAATACCCTGTAT
>CM055208.1:842868-845368 GCA_029224185.1 Karalla daura | reverse complement strand
GGATCATTCATCCCTGATTGATGAAGGTGGAGGAAAACAACTGGCACTTCATCTCTGCCCTGAAAACATCTCTGACTCCTAATGAAGTCATGATTCATAGCGAGACTCTCACACACACACACACACACACACACACATACGCACACACACACACACACACACACACACACACACACACAGCTACATGATTTTCTGCTTCTTTAATTATGATTGTACTTTATAATTTAATTTAACTTAATAACACAGAGGATGAAGATGTTTTACTGCCACACACACACACACACACACACACACACACACACACACAGTCACTGTCAGAGATTGTAAATATTGTTTGGATGACTCACTCACCTCAGGGAATTTGGTGAAAAGTGTGTTTGTGCTTCTTTGTGTGTGTGTGTGTCATTGTCCTCGTTCATTGTGAGTGTGTGATGGAGAGAGAGAGGGAAGAGAAGGCTGGGCGAGCGGGGCAGCTGGTAATTGAAAAGTAGAGAAGTGTTTTCTGTTTCTGTGTGTGTGTTTGTTTCCATCACAGTCTTGTGATAAACGTAAAACAACTCATAAGAGTGTGTGTCTGTGTGTGTGTGTGTGTCTGTGTGTGTGTGTGTCTGTGTGTGTGTGTGAGAGAGAGAGAGCTCCAGGATGTTTTTAGGATTAAAATCTAAACCAATTCAGAGAAAGTGGGCGAGCTTCTCTTCCTCCACTCTCTCTCTCTCTCTCTATCTCTCTCTCTCTCTCTCTCTCTCTCTCTCTCTCTCTCTCTCTCTCTCAGAGCATCATAATCAGGAAACTGAAGGGGAGGGAGAGAGTACTCCAAAACCACTAAAGCCTGGTAGAGAGAGAGAGAGAGTGTGTGTGTGTGTGTGTGTGTGTATGTACAAGCCTGTGTGCTTCTCATCCAATCAGATCGAGATGATCTCTGGGGTAACATGAGCTAGCTGTGATTCAGACGTGTGTGTGTGTGTGTGTGTGTGTGTGTGTGTGTGTGTGTGGATCGATGCAGTTAATGCATTGCTAAGTTAACCTTCAGACTCAGTCGACCTCCTCAGACTCAGACTCTGAAACTTCTTGCTGTCTCAGAGCCAGAAACACCTGCTGTTTCCTCTGAGTTCATCCAGAGCCACACACACACACACACACACACACACACACACACACACACACACACACGCACACACACACACACACACACACATCAGCCCGGACACACACACACACACTCTGTGAAGTAAAAACAAAGGCCGTGGTTTCACTTTGTTTCAGAGCAGCTCATTGTTCTGTTCCTGGAGTCAATCAGCAAAGACAGGAGAGATGCCATCCTCCTGGACATCCATCACTGGGTGCGTGTGTGCGTGTGTGTGTGTGTGCGTGTGTGTGTGTGTGTGTGTGTGTGAGTGAGAGACAGAAACAAAGGGCCAGTCTGATGTGGTCTCTCTTCTATCAGCACCACATGAGGGCACAACTGCTGCCCAGCGGCTCGACTCAATTCTGTTATCTTAGTTTTATGTACTGCTGTGTGTGTGTGTGTGTGTGTGTGTGTGTGTGTGTGTGTGTGAGTGTGTGTGTGTGTGTGTGTGTGTGCCCTACAGCTGCGTGTGTTGCTGAATATTTCATCGCTGCCTGCAGACAGAATCCAGTTTGTACAAAGTCATTTTATCAGAGGTGAAGTAAAGACTGTTTCCTGGCTGAAGGCTACAGACCTCCTGACACGTCCCTCCATGGTCCTCCTCCTCCTCCTCCTCCTCCTCCTCCTCCTCCTCCTCCTCCTCCTCCTTATTATTCCTCACCTCGCCCTCGTCCCCGTCCTCCTCATTTTCCTTTTCTGTGGTTCCAGAGAAGAACCACAGAAGAACCAGTTCACAGAGATGTCTCTACATGTTCGTGCTGCAGGTGTCTCCATGTGTGTCCTGCTCCATCCCATAATAACCCTGGTACCATGTGGTCCTGCTCCATCCCATAATAACCCTGGTACCATGTGGTCCTGCTCCATCCCATAATAACCCTGGTACCATGTGGTCCTGCTCCATCCCATAATAACCCTGGTACCATGTGGTCCTGCTCCATCCCATAATAACCCTGGTACCATGTGGTCCTGCTCCATCCCATAATAACCCTGGTACCATGTGGTCCTGCTCCATCCCATAATAACCCTGGTACCATGTGGTCCTGCTCCATCCCATAATAACCCTGGTACCATGTGGTCCTGGTCCTCCACTCTGAGGAAGATGGACGTCCAGAACATAGTTTTCTTAGATCTTTGAATCAGATGTAGAAACAGTTGAGTCTCCTCCTCTGTCCATCTGGTCTGAAGGGAACTGGTCATGTGACCCCTACGTCAGGTCACGTGACCTGGAGATGTGAACAAAGTGTTTCCATCACACTTTGAGATCAGCTTCTAGATGGACACGTGTGGAGATCTGGAGTTGCAGCACAGTCACGTCTGAGTGTCGAGGGAGCGTCTCCCGCTCCTCCTGCCACTCCTCCCCCCGCTCCTCCCCCC
>CM055208.1:827625-832625 GCA_029224185.1 Karalla daura | reverse complement strand
CACACACACACACACACACACACACACACACACACACACACACACACACACACACACACACACACACACACACACACACACACACACACACACACACACACACACACACACACACAGCCTTGTGATGCAGTTCAGACTGAATGAAACGGAAAAATTGTGTGAAACATGCAAATTCAAAACTTGTTTGCAGCAATAAAACAGCTTTGATGAGCCAGTTCATTCAAGTGAAGGCGGAGATTAAAATGAGATTAAAATGAGATTAAAATGAGATTGAAATGAGATTAATATGAGAGACGAGTTGAGAAACAACAGGAGAAGAAGCTGCAGGTCACTGATGACATCACTGTGACCTCACAGCTCCTCATCACATGGGATCAAAGGTTACATCGACTCAGAATGAGAGTGTATGTGTGTGTGTCTGTGTGTGTGTGTGTGCGTGCTTTAACTCTATTAACAACCAGAGATAAAAGTTCTCTGGTAAGAAGAGAAACACAAAGGCAGGAAGTGCCTGCTCCCCATCATGTTATTATCATGTGTTGTTCAGTATTCAAGGTTGACTTTTATTTTGAAGGTCTGTGACACAATCACTGTGTATTATGGGATGGAGGCACCCAGCTGTGAGGCAGTTCAAACGAACTTTCCTGGACTGGACTCCTGGAGCCTCTCACACACACTCGCTGTGTTTCCATCACAAATTATTCACAAAATTAAGTTGTGGAGTGTGGTCCTGCTCCATCCCATAATAACCCTGGTACCATGTGGTCCTGCTCCATCCCATAATAACCCTGGTACCATGTGGTCCTGCTCCATCCCATAATAACCCTGGCACCATGTGGTCCTGCTCCATCCCATAATAACCCTGGTACCATGTGGTCCTGGTCCTCCACTCTGAGGAAGATGGACGTCCAGAACATAGTTTTCTTAGATCTTTGAATCAGATGTAGAAACAGTTGAGTCTCCTCCTCTGTCCATCTGGTCTGAAGGGAACTGGTCATGTGACCCCTACGTCAGGTCACATGACCTGGAGATGTGAACAAAGTGTTTCCATCACACTTTGAGATCAGCTTCTAGATGGACACGTCTGGAGGAGCAGCTCAGGAGAGGAGCTGTGTTCAGACACCTGAGAGGTTCTCACGGAGCTGCTATCTCCAGGCTGGTCCAGATGTTCAGGTTTTAATCTAGTGTGATGGAGCCACAGCTGGAGAGCTTCACTTCTAGATATCAACTCCTAGATATGAACCTGTAGATTTCCACATGTAGAGGTGGTGGGAAGCATCGAGACAGATGTGTCATGGAGGGAAAGTGAGGAGCATCCACAGAGAGGATGGGAGGGGGTGGGGGGGGCAGGCAGACAGGTGGATGGAGAGAGAGGAGCACGGCAGGCAGAGCGAGGAGAGCGGGCTGAGGGTGAGTGTGTGATGGAGGGATGGAGGATCGAGGGATGGGGTGAGGAGGGATGGAGGATGGAGGGATGGAGGATAGAGGGATGGAGGATGGAGGGATGGAGGATGGAGGGATGGAGGGTAGAGGGATGGAGTATAGAGGGATGGGGTGAGGAGGGATGGAGGGTGGAGGGATGGAGGGATGGTGGATGGAGGGATGGAGGGATGGAGGGATGGGGTGAGGAGGGATAGAGGATGGAGGGATGGGGTGAGGAGGGATGGAGGATGGAAGGATGGAGGGATGGTGGATGGAGGGATGGGGTGAGGAGGGATGGAGGATGGAGGGATGGAGGATGGAGGGATGGAGGGATGGAGGATGGAGGATGGAGGATGGAGGGATGGAGGATGGAGGGATGGGGTGAGGAGGGATGGAGGATGGAGGATGGAGGGATGGAGGATGGAGGGATGGGGTGAGGAGGGATGGAGGATGGAGGATGGAGGGATGGAGGATGGAGGATGGAGGGATGGAGGGATGGGGTGAGGAGGGATGGAGGATGGAGGATGGAGGGATGGAGGATGGAGGATGGAGGGATGGAGGGATGGGGTGAGGAGGGATGGAGGATGGAGGATGGAGGGATGGAGGATGGAGGATGGAGGGATGGAGGGATGGAGGGATGGGGTGAGGAGGGATGGAGGATGGAGGATGGAGGGATGGAGGATGGAGGATGGAGGGATGGAGGGATGGGGTGAGGAGGGATGGAGGATGGAGGATGGAGGGATGGAGGATGGAGGATGGAGGGATGGAGGGATGGAGGGATGGGGTGAGGAGGGATGGAGGATGGAGGATGGAGGGATGGAGGATGGAGGATGGAGGGATGGAGGGATGGGGTGAGGAGGGATGGAGGATGGAGGATGGAGGGATGGGGTGAGGAGGGATGGAGGATGGAGGATGGAGTATATTTACCCGTCCTGTTCGTTAAGCAACGCTCTCTCGCTCGCTCGTGTCTCGGGGCGGGGGGGGCGGGGTTTGATGTGAGTGTGTCTGCAACCAGTGCTCACACTGCAGGGAGACACAGAGAGACAGTCAGTGACCTCACACACACACACACACACACACACACACACACACACACACACACACACACACACACACACACACACACACACACACACACACACACACACACACACACACACTGCAGGGAGACACAGAGAGACAGTCAGTGACCTCACACACACACACACACACACACACACACACACACACACACACACACACACACACACACACACACACACACACACTGCAGGGAGACACAGAGAGACAGTCAGTGACCTCACACACACACACACACACACACACACACACACTGCAGGGAGACACAGAGAGACAGTCAGTGACCTCACACACACACACACACACACTGCAGGGAGACACAGAGACAGTCAGTGACCTCACACACACACACATACACACACACACACACACACACACACACACACACTGCAGGGAGACACAGAGACAGTCAGTGACCTCACACACACACACACACACACACACAGGTCAAACAGTCGGATTTCATTTATCAGAAACAAACTCTTTCCATTGATCGGTCATTGGACTGTTTTTTCCAACTGCTCAGATCAACAAATGGATTCAGTCGATCAGCTGTCACAGCTCCTCCTCCTCCTCCTCCTCCTCCTGGACCTGCTCTGGACCTGCTCTGCTCTGGACCTGCTCTGGACCTGCTCTGGACCTGCTCTGCTCTGGACCTGCTCTGCTCTGGACCTGCTCTGCTCTGGACCTGCTCTGGACCTGCTCTGCTCTGGACCTGCTCTGGACCTGCTCTGGACCTGCTCTGGACCTGCTCTGGACCTGCTCTGCTCTGGACCTGCTCTGGACCTGCTCTGGACCTGCTCTGGACCTGCTCTGGACCTGCTCTGCTCTGGACCTGCTCTGGACCTGCTCTGGACCTGCTCTGGACCTGCTCTGGACCTGTTTGGTCGGTGCGACTACGCAGTGTGGCACAGAGCATAATCGGGGGGGGGGGGGGGCAACAGGCTGGTTGGATGGCAGTCCTGGATGGATGGATGGAGAGAGAGGAGGAGGAGAGACAGAGTAAGATTAAGAGCTTAGAGTGTTGGTAAGGCTAATTAGGAGCCAGAGAAGGATGGCAGGAGGAGAGGATGAGGAGACGGTAGGAGGATGAGGGGGAGGGAGGGGGCTGAGGGGAAGAGGAGGAGACGGGGGGTGATGGAGAGAGACTGAGTCTGAGGAGCTCTGTTGCAGCCACTCAGGTTAAGTTACAGTTCAAGTTTCAGCAGCTCTGACTCGGGTGAATCCTCCTCCTCAGGGAAGGAGGAGGAGGAGGAGCAGGGAGGTGCAACTGCTCCCACCTCACCCTGGGTTTATCACCTACTGAAGATAAGCCTGAAGATAATGAGCAAGCTTGGTTTGAGTGGAGGAAGAGGAGGAGGTGGCAGAGGAGGAGGAGGAGCTGCAGAACAGGAGCTGATCTGAGCCACGGACGCGCTGCGTTCAGGTGCTGCTGGGAAACCTGCCCGCTCCCCTTCAGAGCACCACACCCATCAATAACACATCAATAACGCATCAATAACATCAATAACACGATCGGTACAGCTGATCGATCAGACCCGGCTCCTCCCAGACGCCAACTAACAGTACCCAGCAGTCAGAGCGAACTGGGAACACTGGGAACGAAGCTCAGACCTGAGCAACGATGTTTCAGTCAGCAAAAATAACCAGCAGAGAGCAGGAGAAGGAGGAGCAGGAGGAGGAGGAGGAGGAGGAGGAGGAATGCGTGTGAGAGTGAAGAATGCTGCTCTGCTTTAGCTTGACAGGCACGGACAAGTGTAGAGAGCCTGGAGGAGAGGAGGAGGAGGAGAGGAGGAGGAGGAGAGGAGGAGGAGAGGAGGAGGAGGAGAGGAGGAGGAGGAGAGGAGGACAGGAGGAGAGGAGGAGGAGAAGAGGATTCAAGGGGAGGTCAGCATGAAACAAGAGGAGAAAAAAGAAAAGAAGAAAAAACAAATCAAATGTTTTAAAACTCAGAAACAAGAAGCAACAGAGGAGAGCAGAGAACAAACGAACAGGACGTTACTGTCAACAAGTGTTTACAGCTTAGAACCATTTGATGTCTCACACACACGCACGCACGCACGCACGCACGCACGCACGCACGCACGCACGCACGCACGCACGCACGCACGCACGCACGCACGCACGCACGCACGCACGCACGCACGCACGCACGCACGCACGCACGCACGCACGCACGCTTCACTTTTACAGGAAGCAGAGTCCATCATTACAACCACTGTTTAACTATCAACACCAAACAGCAGGAGAGAGGGAGCGGGGCGAGCAAGGTTCACAACAGTGGGGCAGAGAGAGACTGTGTGTGCATGCGTGCGTGCACGTGTGTGCGTGTGTGTGTGTGAGTGTGTGTGTGCATGAGTGAGAGAGAGAGAGAGAGACAGAGAGAGAGCAAGAGAGAGAGAGAGAGAGAGAGAGCAAGAGAGAGAGAGAGTGAGAGAGCGAGAGAAAGGGGAAGTGAGAGAAGAAGAAGTGAAGCATCCGAGCGTCTTGTCGCAGACAGG
>CM055208.1:790125-812625 GCA_029224185.1 Karalla daura | reverse complement strand
ACAGCTGGAGTTAACGTTCCACCACAGTCACAGGGAGGGGGGGGGGGGGGGGGGGGGGGGGGGGGGGGGGGGGGAGAGGATCCCTGACAACCATTATCTAACCAGTTCAGGTCTGGGGAGGGGGGGGGGGGGTCGATCCGTCCTGTCCATCAATCATTGACCGGCTGATAACAGCAGCTCTATGACACAGTTCTACCTGCAGTAGCTCAGCCTCGAGGAGCATCTTCCACACACACACACACACACACACACACACACACACACACACACACACACACACACACACACACACACACACACACACACACACCACCTGAGACTGAGGGGTCCAAAAGGAGAAGGAGGGGGAGGGAGGTGGAGGTGATGAGAATCGATTTCTTACCAACACACTTTATTTACAATGTTTGCGATGCATTTTGCATTCTCTGAAAATTGTTTAAGAGCTAAAAACGTTGCAGAATACTGAAGCTAATAAAATATACAAATGAAATGGAGCAGAGTCACAAAGCAGTAGTCAACATCAACGATTCAACTATTTTGCTGAGACGCCAAAAGTTCTTTGAAGCTGCAGCTCCAGGCCTGGGAAACATGGATGGCTAGCCTCACCCAGAAGAAGGAGCAGGATGAGGAGAAAGATGAGGAGGAGGAGGGAGGAGGGAGCTGGAGGACCGAGGAGGTGGAGGTGATGGAAGGTAAAGTAGGAGCAGGATGAATGGAGGGAGGTGGAGGTGGTTGAAGAGGAGCAAAAGAAAGATAGAGGAGGTGGAGGGAGGAGGGAGGAGGGGAAGGTGGTGGTGTAGTGAGAAGCAGTAAGAGGGTGGAGTTAGGAGTAGGTGAAGAGAGGAGGAGGTAGAGGTGAACTGAGGAGCTGAAGGGAGGAGGTGGAGGAAGGAGGAGGAGGAGGTGGTGGATGCAACAGGCGTCACGTCGATGCTCGGCTCGGAGCCGCCGCAGTGAAGTGAGCTAAACGCGGTGAAAAGTGTCGGAACTTCGGTGAAAGCGGCGCAGAGCGGAGCGGGCCCGCGGCGCCGGCCCCGGCCCACCGGGCTGGGACACTTTCAGGCCGAACCGAGCTCCGGTTCGGAGGAAATATGTCTGAGCAAGGTCACCGAGGCAGCATCCAGCTAGCAGCAGTTAGCCACCTCAGCCCGGGCTGCACCGCTAACACCCCTTCAAAATAAAAGACCCAGGCTCCAGACGGGCTAGCGACTGCTGCTCAGACTCACTGATCCGACCCGATCACCCCTTCATCCTCACAACATGCTCAACAGTACCAACACAAACACTTCTGTGCGATAACACAACATGCATCCACCTCGGAAGGTTGTAAAAGTGACGCTAACCTCGTTATATTGCCACATTAACACGTCCTGAACCCCTCAGCACGTCATGCACACGTTCCGACCATCGAAGCATCGGAGTCCCACCGGAGTCCCACCGGAGCTCCAGCGGCCCCCAGCGCCCACCCCACGCTGCGGCCAGCCGCCGAGGACCTCATGCGGAGCTGACACAGGATTTGAGGAGGTGCGCGAGCAGAGAAAGTTGTAGTCTCACCTGGCGGCTCCAACAGGTGGTTTTACTGTGGAGGGTCGGGGCCGGATGCGGCCGCGGCGCGCGAGGCGGTGTGCGGCTGCGCGGCGCGAGCTTCACACATGGCCCCAGCGCGAGGCTCCGAGCAAAGGGCACAGATCTGGATGCTGAGCCCGGCCCAGGAGACACTCCGCCCGGCCAGGACTCACTCTGACCCCGCCAACACACACAAACACACCGGGACAGAGTCCCAACAACTCCACACAGTCCCGACGAAGCGTCAAAGTTTCCTCACAGTCACAAAGTGACGCTGAACGAGGAAGAGAGCGTGAATTCCACCGCTTGGATGCGCATCAAACTAGGAAGCAACAAGAAGAAGAAGGGGGGGGGGGGCGAGGCTCCCTCCCCGGGGAGGGGGGGGGGGGGGGGACAGGGCCCCTATCGGGCCCCCTCCCGCAGCAGGCCGAGCTCCGGGCCCGGGTTCGGGGAGGGGGGGGATGGAGCGGAGAGCGGAGCGGGACTTACCGGGGAGTCTGTTGGGGTTGAGCTGTTTGCGCCGAGACATCGTGGCGAGGATGAGGAGGTGATGATGGCGCAGGGTGAGGACGGGGGAGAGGGTGAGGAAGAGGAGGGAGGAAGAGGTGCTGGTGGTGGAGCTGGCGATGATGGTGCAGATGAAGAGGATGATGAAGAGCAGCAGCAGCGGAGCTGGAGCCGGAGCTGCTCCGACTCACAGGCAGAGGAATCAAAATGGCGTTTCCGAAGGGATGTGCAAACTTGGACAAACTTTACTCCGGCTTCTCCTCCTCCTCCCTCCCACCCTCCTCCCTCCTCCACTCCCTCCTCCTCCTCTCGTCCTCCTCTCTTCCTCTCTCCTCACTCGGAGGAGCAAAAAAAAGAAGCAGGAGCCGTCGAGAGGAAAGCAAAGTTTGTTTGTTCACTTGGTTTTAGTTTTAATTCCTCCGCAGCAGCAGCGGAGCCTCTCTCTCTCTCTCTCCCTCTCTCTCTCTCTCTCTGACTGACTCTCTCTCTCTCTCTCTCTCTCTCCCTCCCCCTCTCTCCTCCCCCTCCTCTCGCTCTAAACCTGATAAGTAAAGCTCATCACGTGTTGTCTCCGGTCTCCAAGGGGACGTGGCCACCAAGCATCTCTCTCTCTTACACACACATGCACACACGTTACTGGATTACCTCTCCTCCCTCCACACACACACACACACACACACACACACACACACCTTTAGTTTGCTTTTAGTTTAACTTTCTATCGCTCGGTTAAGGCAGCAAACCTCCTCATCTTCACTACCATCATCATCACCTGTGTGTGTGTGTGTGTGTGCGCGCGCGTGGTTGCGTGTGTGAGCGCGCGCGTGTGTGTAAAACACCTGAACGACGCCTCCGCGCAGTTTCGTCAAACTTTTCTCTGTTTTTTGTTGTTGATTTGTTTCGTTTTGTTCCTTTTTGTTTTGTTTTGCTGCTCAAACTCGTAAAAAGGTGAGGAAGCCATCCGCAAACACGCGCGCGCGCATAGAGACTGTGGAGGCAGCTCCCGTTCCTCTCGCGAGGTCTGCCCAGCGAGATCTCGCGGGACTCGTGAGTGAAGAGGATGGGAGGACGAGAGGAGGACACGCGGAGAGGTTGATGAGAATCCGAGGAAGTCGGACAGAAACAAAGTCAAAGAGAGAAAACCTCCGAGAGAAGTCTTCCTGCCCAGTCACAACCACGAGTCAGACCGCGGTAGAAGTGACGGACAAAGTCCTGAACGACTCGGTGCAAAGAAAGACAACCAGCTGAATGAGTACCTCACAACTGTACATTGATAATAACGAGATTAACCTAATTAAAGAAGCCCTTTCAAAGTAAGGCGGACAGGATGCTCCACACAGGAAGCTGGAGGGTAAAACTTTTGCTGAGTGTTTTCATTTCTTGAAACTCTTAACAGAAGTAGTAACATTATTTTATTTAGCTTTAAGATCTTATGGAAACCTAGTTGTTGAGCTATCAGGCTAACATTCACCACCAGTGGCATCTAAACTGCTTTTCTGTCTAAGATACATGCAAACAATGAAATACAAAAATCTGTTGCTTAACCTTTCAACTCTGTTCTAGGCTCACTTCAAAACTTCAAGGCCTCTGGAGGAACTTTTTGATCAGCAACTCTCCACCGTTTACAGGCGGTGATGAGGATGTGGTCTGTGTGTGAGTGTGTGTGTGTGTGTGTGTGTGTGTGTGTGTGTGTGTGTGTGTGTGTGTGTGTGAGGATATAAATAACAGCAGCAGTAGCTCTGCTCTGCTCTGCTCGGACTCTGACTCCCGAGCCGTGAATCTGGAAGCTAAATTTAAACTGCACCAACTTTCATTGTTAAATTTAGTGCGAGAGGCTCGAGTCCTCGCTCTCTGCACGTCGAGTTCCTCTCCCACATTCCTGCCAGGCCTCCATCTCCAGATACAGACCCCTCCTCCCATCCTCCTCCTCCTCCTCCCATCATCCCCCGCTGGAGAGAGGAGCTCAGGCATCTCTCCTCCCATCACACCCCTCCTCCCCTGCAGCCGAGCAGGAAGAGCCTCCGTCCGTCTGTCTCGGGCTGGTTCAGCCTGTTGCTGATGAAGGAGAGGGAGGGAGGAGGGGCTGATGGGAGCTCTGGGTGTTACCCGCACTTCTGCTGGTGGCTAAATGACTGGAGAACAGTGCGCTCAGTTCAGCTCTCGCAGGGAGCGAACACAGCGAACTTTGAGGGGAAATACCAGGAGCAGCTTCCTCTGCAGCACAGAGATGAGAGGAGGATGTTTCTGAGAGAGTGTGAGTGTGTTAAAGCCCGAGAAGAACTCCACTCGTCTGAGCATTCAGCTTAGTAGCAACACTACTCTGAACGCTGAGCTCCTTCTGGACAGGACAATACCATGATTCCAATGTGTTTCCAGGAGTATTCCTGTTTCCTGCTGCAGGATCACAACCCACATTACATTAGGTCTCCTCTCATCCTGCTCCTCCTGGTCTCCTCCTCCTGCTCTCCTCCTCCTGCTCTCCTCCTCCTGCTCTCCTCCTGGTCTGGACCATGGGACAGTAGAAGGAGCGTGGCCACTAGTGTTCTTCTGCATTGTAGCAACACAACAGCTGCTTCTCACAATCTTCCAGAGGTTTACAGCTGGTTCAGACCAGTACGTATCCTCCTCCTCCACTGGTTCAGACCAGTACGTATCCTCCTCCTCCACTGGTTCAGACCAGTACGTATCCTCCTCCTCCACTGGTTCAGACCAGTACGTATCCTCCTCCTCCACTGGTTCAGACCAGTACGTGTCCTCCTCCTCCACTGGTTCAGACCAGTACGTATCCTCCTCCTCCACTGGTTCAGACCAGTACGTATCCTCCTCCTCCACTGGTTCAGACCAGTACGTGTCCTCCTCCTCCACTGGTTCAGACCAGTACGTATTCTCCTCCTCCACTGGTTCAGACCAGTACGTGTCCTCCTCCTCCACTGGTTCAGACCAGTACGTGTCCTCCTCCACTGGTCCAGACCAGTACGTGTCCTCCTCCTCCACTGGTTCAGACCAGTACGTGTCCTCCTCCTTCACTGGTTCAGACCAGTACGTATCCTCCTCCTCCACTGGTTCAGACCAGTACGTGTCCTCCTCCTCCACTGGTTCAGACCAGTACGTATTCTCCTCCTCCACTGGTTCAGACCAGTACGTGTCCTCCTCCTCCACTGGTTCAGACCAGTACGTGTCCTCCTCCACTGGTCCAGACCAGTACGTGTCCTCCTCCTCCACTGGTTCAGACCAGTACGTGTCCTCCTCCTTCACTGGTTCAGACCAGTACGTATCCTCCTCCTCCACTGGTTCAGACCAGTACGTGTCCTCCTCCTCCACTGGTTCAGACCAGTACGTGTCCTCCTCCTCCACTGGTTCAGACCAGTACGTATCCTCCTCCTCCACTGGTTCAGACCAGTATGTGTCCTCCTGCTCCACTGGTCCAGACCAGTACGTGTCCTCCTCCTCCACTGGCTCAGACTAGTACGTATCCTCCTCCTCCACTGGTTCAGACCAGTATGAGTCCTCCTCCTCCACTGGTTCAGACCAGTACGTATCCTCCTCCTCCACTGGTTCAGACCAGTACGTATCCTCCTCCTCCACTGGTTCAGACCAGTACCTATCCTTCTCCTCCACTGGTTCAGACCAGTACGTATCCTTCTCCTCCACTGGTTCAGACCAGTACGTATCCTTCTCCTCCACTGGTTCACCTGCTTCTTCCACATATCTCCATCCCCATGTTAGCAGCATCCAGAGCTTCATGCTGGTCACCTCCCTCAACATCTACAGCAGCACAGCTCCAGGTTCAGCTCAGACCAGAACATACACGTCTCCTTCTTCTTCTTCTTCCTCTCCTTCTTCTTATTTTTCATCTTTCTTGTCTCAATCTTGTTTTGGACATCACCCAGTGCAGTGTTGTCAGACAGTTAACAGAGCTGCCCAATGTGTCTCCATGCTGCAGCATCTCTCCTGAAGAAGGTGTCTCCATGTCCGGTCCTGAAGGTGTCTCCATGTCCGGTCCTGACGGTGTCTCCATGTCCGGTCCTGAAGGTGTCTCCGTGTCCGGTCCTGACGGTGTCTCCGTGTCCGGTCCTGAAGGTGTCTCCGTGTCCGGTCCTGACGGTGTCTCCGTGTCCGGTCCTGAAGGTGTCTCCATGTCTGGTCCTGAAGGTGTCTCCGTGTCCGGTCCTGAAGGTGTCTCCATGTCTGGTCCTGAAGGTGTCTCCGTGTCTGGTCCTGAAGGTGTCTCCATGTCTGGTCCTGAAGGTGTCTCCGTGTCCGGTCCTGAAGGTGTCTCCATGTCTGGTCCTGAAGGTGTCTCCGTGTCTGGTCCTGAAGGTGTCTCCATGTCTGGTCCTGAAGGTGTCTCCGTGTCTGGTCCTGAAGGTGTCTCCATGTCCGGTCCTGACTAAAGTTCAGTCCACAAATCACCTGATTCAGCTGAGGGTTGCATCTCTTTCACAAAGCTAACAGTTTGACTCTCCTTCCCTCCTTTCTGTTACACTAGGCTAACCCTGAGCTAGCTTGGGCTAACAGCTTCCCTTTTCTTCCATTCTTTAAGCTAAGCTACGTTCGGCCACGCAGGCCCTGCCTCCTCATCCATCAGATAATTGGTTACTTTATCCAACAGTTCATGTCTCTGGATGTCGAGGCACAGGGGAGACTTTACACAGATGTGCAAAGTCTGTGTAAAAACGTAACTAATGAACTACTAGAATTATGATTGTAAACTTTTAATGTGTGTGTGTGTGTGTGTGTGTGTGTGTGTGTGTGTGTGTGTGTGTGTGTGTGTGTGTGTGTGTGCAGTGGAGAGGCTGTCGGAGCTGCAGATCTGATGAGAGGAGAGTGATAGAGACGCAGAGCAGAAACAGATCTGTGTGTACTGTTGACATATGAAATACAGCTCAGTCGAAACAGACCACAGGAGCCTCCATTTCATTATGGAAACACACACACACACACACACACACACACACACACACACACACAGAGCCAGAAAAGCAGCTAACGGCATTACATCACTAATCCAATCACCGCTTTTCACCTCAACTGGCCACTTTTCAATTCAAATTAATCTATTGAGACACAAAGAGCCCATCCCCAACACACACACACACACACACACACACACACACACACACACACACACACACACACACACACACACACAGATCACTCTCCAGCATTAGCATAAGCAGCTCACTGTTTCCTCACAGCTCCTGATGCAGAGCAGATGAAGCTCGTTCTGTTATTTTTCTCCTGATGAATCCTCCCTGACTCCTCCGTCTCCAGCCCTTCCTCTGCAGAGACTGGCCTCTGCTGAGGCTGAGGCTGGCCTCTGCTGACCTCTGCCGAGGCTGAGGCTGGCCTCTGCCGAGGCTGGCCTCTGCCGGGGCTGGCCTCTGCCGGGGCTGGCCTCTGCTGAGGCTGGCCTCTGTTGACCTCTGCTGAGGCTGAGGCTGGCCTCTGCTGACCTCTGCCGAGGCTGGCCTCTGCCGAGGCTGGCCTCTGCCGAGGCTGGCCTCTGCCGAGGCTGAGGCTGGCCTCTGCCGAGGCTGGCCTCTGCCGAGGCTGGCCTCTGCCGGGGCTGGCCTCTGCCGAGGCTGAGGCTGGCCTCTGCCGGGGCTGATATTAACATATCAACACGTGAACAAAAGAGTCGAAACTGTCCCCGACCGACCAGTCACGACTGAGCTCATCGGCTCGCTCCCATCCACAGTTTCTGCCTGTCTGTCTGTCTGTCTGTCTGTCTGTCTGTCTGTCTGTCTGTCTGTCTGTCTGTCTGTCTGTCTGCCTGCCTGCCTGCCTGTCTGTCTGTCTGTCTGCCAGCCTGCCTGCCTGCCTGTCTGTCTGTCTGCCTGCCTGTCTGTCTGTCTGTCTGTCTGCCTGTCTGTCTGTCTGTCTGTCTGTCTGTCTGTCTGTCTGTCTGCCTGCCTGCCTGTCTGTCTGTCTGTCTGCCTGCCTGTCTGTCTGTCTGTCTGTCTGTCTGCCTGCCTGCCTGCCTGTCTGTCTGTCTGTCTGTCTGTCTGTCTGTCTGCCTGCCTGCCTGTCTGTCTGTCTGTCTGTCTGTCTGTCTGCCTGCCTGCCTGTCTGTCTGTCTATGATTTAGACTATGATCCATCTAGAGTGTCAGTATGCACTACTACAGAAACTGTTAATTTTGTCTACAAGCAGCTCGTGGAGCAGTTGTCCTCGGTTGGTTAGCCCTGGACAGATGATGCGTGAGGATGCAGCTTTGACTTGATCTGAGGAGCTTCCACACATTTCTTATTCTAGAAACAAGTTGAATAGAAAAGTTAGAAAGTTGAGCTCAACTGTTGCATCCCGGCCTGCCGAGCAGAGGCAGAGGAGAGAGTGTGATGTTATTTATTGGACTGTAACCATGGAGCTGTTGCCCAGGACCCAGCCATCGCCAACAAAAGGGTGGATTCATCCATTCATCCAGCAGAGAGCAGGAGGAGGAGGAGGAGGAGGAGGAGGAGGAGGAGGAGGACGGTGAGGCATCCCCAAACTGCTGAGCAGAGAGAGAGGAGATCGGAGTGTTTCCCAACACCCAGCGACTCTGAGTTGACACAGTTGTTGTTGATGAAACTTTACACACTCCACCTTCTCCTCTCCTTCTTCTTCCCCCTCCTCCCCTCCCCTTCCCCCTCCCCCTCCTCCCCCTCCTCCCCCTCCTCCTCCTCCTCCTCCCCGTACTGTGTCTCCATTGGAGCGCTGTCTGGACAGGCAGGCAGTCACATGAAGCCAACACCTGTCGGCAGAGTGCTGTGGGGGGATGTGGAGCTCGCTCTGCCCCCAGATCACTGTTTCCCAACCAGCTCCACACACACACACACACACAAACGTGCAGTGTGTGTGTGTGTGTGTGTGTGTGTGAGAGAGAGAGAGAGTCCTCTGGCTGCAGCGCGGCAGTGTTTTCCTCTAGCAGCGTGGAGGATGTTTTAGAAAGTGAGGCTCTCTCGCACATGTGCTGCAGCAGCAGAGGAGGGAGGGGGAGAGGGGGAGGGGAGGGGGGAGGGGGAGAGACAGAGGGAGGAGGGTGGAGGGGGGAGAAAAACCGGTTTCCAATAGTGACGGATGATTTGTAGGTAACAGTTGTTTGCCTTGCAGCCTGAGGCCTGCACGCTGCAGCAGCAGCAGCAGCCGAGGAGCTGCAGCTGCAGTCAGACTTGATCAAGTTTAACTTTAACTCTGAGTCTGAGTTCAGCTGGACTCCTGGACCAGTCTGCAGGGCTGGGCCCTCCTGGGTGGAGGCGCAGGACCGGGGACATTGCTCAAGATCAGTGACACACACACACACACACACACGGAGAGACAGACGGGCAGGCAGAGGGGAAGCAGGAAGTGCTGGTTTTGGCCGCCATGTTTGTAGTTCAACACGGAGACATGACAGAGGCAGAGCTCCAGCGGCATCCATGTATGTGTGTGTGTGTGTGTGTGTGTGTGTGTGTGTGTGTGTGTGCTGGACAGATGTTGAGTGACTGAGGAGTGTGTTGTTGGACAGTATCACAGTGTTTGACCTCAGTTACATCACTGACTGTTGTTGTTAAAGGTCAAAGGGCTTCCCACTGACTCAGAGCTGTGTGACGAAACCTGTGTGTGTGTGTGTGTGTGCATGTGTGTGTGTGTGTTTCTCACACACATCTGAGCACCTGTAGAGCAGGGAAACATGACATTTCTTCTCTATTAATGACACATTGTCCAGTCGCTGCACTGACTGAGAGTCTGTAACTCAGCTGTGTTGTTGTTGTTGTTGTTGTGGTTGTTGTTGTTGTTGTTGTCTCAGGTGTTGCGTGGTGTCCTGCAGCAGCTCAGCGTCCTCTCCCTGTGTCCCAGAGAAGACAAGAGTGAGAATGAACTATAATACCGGACTGAATGTTGTTTGTGGGTCAGATGAACTGTGACTGTGAACAAGGTGGGAGAAGAACAGCAGAGGGTTCACTTCTGCATCTGTTTACACTCAAACAACCAACCAGCACACACACACACACACACACACACACACAGGTTGCTCAGTTCCATGTGTTTTCATCCTAAATTTTGAATTTCTTATTTACAGCCTCTCCATTTAATCAGGTTTTGTGTGAATAAACACACCTCAGTGGCTCACTCCTGGCCAGCAGGAGTCCACGGTGTGAGGAGGGTCTGCTCCTCCAGCAGAACCTCCATGTCTGCAGCATCCAGCACTTCAGGGCTGCTCCTCCTGCTGTGGTCCCAGGCACTGGGAGGAGTTTCACAGATCCACACGCAGCGTCCCCGTTCAGTTCCAGTGGTCGGGCTGGAGCTGTAGACATGTCACACACTCATCGCCTCACCTTTATCAGTCCTGCTCTCAGGTAGAGACCAGGTCCAGGGCCAGGGCCAGGGCCAGGGTCCGGGTCAGGTCCAGGTCCAGGTCCAGGTCCAGGTCCAGGTCCAGGTCCAGGTCCAGGTCCAGGGCCAGGTCCAGGTCCAGGTCCAGGTCCAGGTCCAGGTCCAGGGCCAGGGCCAGGGCCAGGGCCAGGGCCAGGTCCAGGTCCAGGTCCAGGTCCAGGGCCAGGGCCAGAGTCCGGGTCAGGTCCAGGGCCAGGTCCAGGGCCAGGGCCAGGGCCAGGGCCAGGGCCAGGGCCAGGGCCAGGGCCAGGGCCAGGGCCAGGGCCAGAGTCCGGGTCAGGGCCAGGGCCAGGGCCAGGGCCAGGGCCAGGGCCAGGGCCAGGGCCAGGGCCAGGGCCAGGGCCAGGTCCAGGGCCAGGGCCAGGGCCAGGGCCAGGGCCAGGGCCAGGGCCAGGGCCAGGGCCAGGGCCAGGGCCAGGGCCAGGGCCAGGGCCAGGGCCAGTGTCAGGTTCTGATCCAGCAGGGATAGGTCAGCACCAGTCCCACTCCAACCTTCAGGCTCAGTGTCACATTCAAGGAGTGTGTGTGTGTGTGTGTGTGTGTGTGTGTGTGTGTATGTGCGTGTGTGTGTATGTTTGTGGCATGTGGACGGACCGGTTCTGTGATGCTGATGATAAATGAGAAACAGTTACCATGACGATGAGGTGGGGGATGTGGAACACACACACACACACACACACACACCACACACACACACACACACACACACAGGCTACACACATGTCCACCGTGTTGAGTCTGTACTTTAAAAGCTCAGAGGTGGAGCTCAGAGGTGGAGCTCAGAGGTGGAGTTCAGAGGTGGAGCTCAGAGATGGAGCTCAGAGGTGGAGCTCAGAGATGGAGCAGGATCAGGGTTGAGTGACAGGTTCCTCTCAGCTCCAGATCCAACCTCTCAGAGAGAGAAGTTCTCCTCAGTGTGTGTGATCATCTGCTGTGACTGAACACAGACATTAGAGGTACATTGTGTTGGTTTTACTCCATCTAGTGGTGACATCCTGTATTTCATCCAGACCTGCAACTCTCTCTAGCGCTGTCTGTCAGACTCCTGACGTCACAGAGAGAGAGTGGAGCCTGCTGCTCACAGACACACAGTCAAAAGGTAGGGACGCCACCTAGTGGTGGAAACAGTCCACTGCAGCAACCCTGTAGACATGAAGACACACAGACAGACAGACAGACAGAGAGGGAGACAGACTGAGACAAAGACAGACAGAGAGACAGACAGAGACACAGACAGACAGAGAGAGAGAGGGAGACAGACTGAGACAAAGACAGACAGAGACACAGAAAGACAGACAGACAGAGAGAGAGAGGGAGACAGACTGAGACAAAGACAGACAGAGACACAGACAGAGACAGACAGACAGAGAGAGACTGAGACAAAGACAGACAGACAGAGACAGGCAGACAGGGAAAGACAGACAGAGACAGGCAGACAGAGACAGGCAGACAGAGACAGGCAGACAGAGACAGACAGACAGAGACAGGCAGACAGACAGGCTGAGACAGAGACAGGCAGAGACAGATTCTGGGCTGTTGATGATGAGCATTTCCAAAATAAAAGCCTGAGACTTCTGTTGCTTTGAACTTGCTTTTAATTTGAGAGCATTTGGATCAATGTTAATAAACGTATTTGAAGCAAAAAGCAAAGAAATAAAATCACATTTGATTTGATCAAAACATGCGTCGGAAAAACAAATCATCTGGATCATGTGTAAAGAATGAAGGCTGCGTGCTGCTCCATCAGTCTGAGGCCTGGCAGGAAGCATGGCTCCAGCTGTTTCACGCACTTCAATCACTCTGCTGATAATTGATTGATCGAGCATTGATTCAGCTCCATGCAGCCAACAGGAAGTGGACCCCTTCCTGTCTGTGGCTGTGGATGGAACTGGAATCGGTTTCTCTTCTTGTGATCATAGCGTCAGCGTCTGACTTCTACATGAGGCGAAAGAGGAAAGTAAAGGAGCGATACGCTGTGATTGGAGGGCGAGCGGCCAGGGGGCGGAGTCACCCCTCTGACGACCAATCAGCTCAGGGCATGATGTCCACGTAACTGATTCCAAACACCTGAAACAGAGGGAGAGAGAGAGAGAGAGAGAGAGAGAGAGACAGGTGAGTTCATGCCAGCTCCTGTCTCTCTGTCAGCACATCATCAAGTGTATATCTGTCTTCCTGTTTCCTGTTTCCTGTTTCCTGTTTCCTGTTTTCCTGTTTCCTGTTTTCCTGTTTTCCTGTTTCCTGTTTCCTGTTTCCTGTTTCCGCTGCTGGACAGAGGCTGTGTTCACAGGGTCCCAGGTTTATCAGTTCATTCATCTCTTTATTTGTTTTATTCGTCTGTGTTGACAAGATTTCAGTTAACCATCACGGTGTCTGGAGTGTAGACGTTTCAACATATTTACTATGCACTGGTTGTGTTTGGTTAGCATAGAGCATCTATCTATACATCTGTCTATTCATCCATCTATCTATGAATCCTTACATACTGTAGATCTGTATATTATTAGATATTATTTCATATCCTATTTCCTTGAATTAGTTCATTCAGACCTTCTTTATGCAGCACTTCTCCTACTATAGTAACATGTACTGCACTAACAGTTTGGCTCCGGTCAGTCTAGTTAAGTTGTAAACAGTCTAGTTAAGTTTTAAACAGTTTGGTTTCAGTCACCTGGTGCAGGCTGCTGCAGATCAGCGAAGACCCCAGCGCCCTCTGACCTGACAACCGAGGCACGAACTCCTCGGTCCAGGAGATGGAGGCCTGCGGCTGGATGGAGCTGGAACACACACACACACACACACACACACACACACACACACACACACAGGGGGAGTTATGAAGACAGTGTGAGAGCCGGGGTGGGGGGAGGAGGGGGGGGGGGGGGGGGTCACCTGTAGTAGTGCGTCCTGTAGTTCATGAGGCCCGGCCCCTCCATCATCAGGTGAACGTTGTTCAGAGCAAAGCTGAACGGGTTGGTGAAGGACACGGTGACAAACATCTGGTGCTGGACACGAGGTTCTCCACTCACCTGAGGAGGAGGAGGAGCAGGAGCAGGAGCAGGAGCAGGGAGGAGGGTGGAGGTGGTAGGAGGAGGAGGGGGAGGAGGAGGAGCAGGAGGAGGAGAAGGAGGAGGAGGAGGAGGAGGAAGGGGGAGGTGGGAGAAGGAGGAGCAGGAGGAGGAGGGGGAGGTGGGAGCAGGAGGAGGAAGCTGTTTCACTGAGCTGTACACACACAGACTCATGGACAGTTGTCGCTGTGAACTGAAGTTGAGGTGGAACTTCTCCAGGACATAAAATAACGTAAACTAGCATAAACTAACATAAACTAACGCAAAGTAGCATAACCTAGCATAACCTAGCATAACCTAGCATAACCTAGCATAACCTAGCATAAACTAACATAACCTAGCATAAACTAACATAAACTAATGTAAACTAACAGAACATAGACATCTTCCTTCTTCTCTGCAGCGCTAGCTTGTTTAGTCAGTCATCCCACCATGCGTTCATCAGACTAGTGACTAGTGACTAGTTACTAGTGACTAGTGACTAGTGACTAGTGAGTAGTTACTAGTGATCTGAGGTTAGAAACGACCTTCCTGAGCCGCTCAGCAGGAGGAAGTTCTCAGTTCCTGTTCTCTGGTTCCTCATCTTGGTTTGCAGCCGGCTCAGCGCCCCCTGCTGACCCAGTGAAACATGAACCCCGCCAGTTAAACCAGTCCTAACCTTGTTCTACCATCTCAGAGTTCTGAACAGACGTTTGCCACACATCCTCTCTTCCAACAGATGGAACCTGAATAAAACAACACTAACTATGTAAGAAAGCTGCAACAGTGCCTCTGTTTGTTTACATCATTCTGCTGCCTGTTTGGAGGTTGTGTACTTGTTTTCTGTTTTTCTGCTTTTTTCTCTCAATGCCTCATTCACAGGTTTCCTCAACCTCGGGACGTCTCCTGACACAGCGAGGGCTGATCTGAAGTCAGCTCTAACACCTGGTCAACCCTGTCTGAAGCACATCCTGATCAGAGATCAATAATAGATCGTCCTCCTCCTCGTCTGCTTCCCCTGTGTTTCTGTGTCTCTGTGGGGGGGGTGGCACCCCCCCCACAGAGACACAGGCTTGTCATACTGAGATCATAATGTTTATTAATATATAATATTTATGAATAAATAATGTATTTAATATATAAAGACAGGAAGGTTTTCACCAAACAGACTCAAAGCAAAGTCCTGGTAGCTGTCATATACCCACGCGATGACTGTGTGTGTGTGAGTGTGTGTGTGTGTGTGTGTGTGTGTGTGTGTGTGTGTGTGAGTGTGTGTGTGTGTGTGTGTGTGTGTGTGTGTGTGTGTGTGTGTGTCTGTGTGTGTGTGTGTGTGTGTGTGTGTGTGTGTGTGTGTGTGTGTGTGTGTGTGTGTGTGTGTGTGTGTGTGTGTGTGTGTGTGTGTCTGTGTGTGTGTGTGTGTGTGTGTGTGTGTGTGTGTGTGTGAGTGTGTGTGTGTGTGTGAGTGTTTGTGTGTGTGTGTGTGTGTGTGTGTGAGTGTGTGAGTGTGTGAGTGTGTGTGTGTGTGTCACCGTCATGGTGAGCCCTGGCGTCTGCAGCTCCACCACCTTCATGGAGGTCATTGATTGGGCGTCAGCCTGAGCAGTCACTACGAAGTGCAGGCTGAGCTGAGAGCCCAGGTGAGGCATGTACTCCTGAGCCGAGGCCTTCAGGACCACACGCTCCACTGCGCACACACACACACACACACACACACACACACACACACACACACACACACACACACACACACAGGCTAGTGAAAATGAGACCTCCGGATCATAAAGTCTAGAGCAGAATCTGAGTAGATAGAGAGATCAAACACAGCACAAGTTCATAGAGATCTATCAGATGTAGATACTATATACTGCCTCGCTCCCGTTGGCTGCTGGGGCTGTGACATCACTCACTGTGATTGGCTGGCACGGTGGCGCTGAAGGCCTGGTCCTTGAACTGGCTGGAGATGACTCCAGTGTAGAAGATGACGCTGGCCGACAGGTGGGCCTGCACCGTCCTGGCCACCGAGCCGGGGTTGTGGAAGTCCACCGCCAGGGTGACGTCCTGGCCCAGGTGCACCTGCAGGGGGCACCACACACACACACGTGTGTTAGCTGAGCATGGTAACTGACCATACAGGTGTGCTAGCTTAGCGTGTTAGCGGAGCGTGGTAGCTGAGTGTACAGGTGTGCTAGCTTAGCGTGTTAGTGGAGCGTGGTAGCTGAGTGTACAGGTGTGCTAGCTTAGCGTGTTAGTGGAGCGTGGTAGCTGAGTGTACAGGTGTGCTAGCTTAGCGTGTTAGCGGAGCGTGGTAGCTGAGTGTACAGGTGTGCTACCTGCTCGATGCTGATGCTAACAGACATCTGCTCCGCAGGTGGCTCGGAGTGGTCCCTCAACATGCCGAACCCTTCGGCCTTAGACATGGTTTCCTTGTCCTCAGCGCTGCCTGCAGGTGCAGAGCGCACCGGTCACCTTGGAGCTCAGGTGTGTGTGTGTGTGTGGTGTGTGTGTGTTACCCTCGGGGTGCTTGTAGGTGTGTGTGATGTCCATGGACGTCATGCTGCCCACAGCCTTGGTGCAGATCAAGGGTCCGATGTGAGTCTTGTCGACCCTGAACGGAGTCAGGACGCCGTAGCGGTCACGCTTCTGGAAAACCACGTCGCTGTTCACCTGAGGGACGAGTCACATGATCAGTCCACGCTCCACACTGACCTCTGACCCCGGGGCCACACCAGGCCACACAGGAAGAGTCAGACACATTCATTCACAGTTTATGGCTCTATCTCGACAGAGAGAGCAGAGAACAACGCATCATCTGCAGATGTGAGCATGTTGACCTAATCGTTTCTGAGCTCTTCATCCAGATAGACAATAGAGAGCTAGAAATAGAGAGATAGAGAGATAGAAATAGAGAGATAGAGAGATAGAAATAGAGAGATAGAGGGATAGACAGAGAGATAGAGAGATAGATAGATAACCATCCCCTCAACCCCCAAGTCATCAATGTCACTGCAGAATATTTACCTTCTACAACGTAACATCGTTTTCCATCGATCTAGGATCAAACTAAACTGTCCCACTGACCTCGGCGAAGACGAACCCCGAGTCGAACGGGTGACACAGCAGACCGGCCTTGATGGCGGCCACGGAGGCGGGGCCACAGCGGAAATGTCCTGAGAACCAATCAGAGTCAGAGCCCAGGCCACACGTACACCTGCTCATCAGCTCTACTGCTCTCAGCTCTACTGCTCTCAGCTCTACTGCTCTCAGCTCTACTCCTCTCAGCTCTACTCCTCTCAGCTCTACTCCCCTCAGCTCTACCCTCTCAGCTCTACTGCTCTCAGCTCTACTGCTCTCAGCTCTACTCCTCTCAGCTCTACTCCTCTCAGCTCTACTCCCCTCAGCTCTACCCTCTCAGCTCTACTGCTCTCAGCTCTACTGCTCTCAGCTCTACTCCTCTCAGCTCTACTCCTCTCAGCTCTACTCCTCTCAGCTCTACTGCTCTCAGCTCTACTGCTCTCAGCTCTACTCCTCTCAGCTCTACTGCTCTCAGCTCTACTGCTCTCAACTCTACTCCTCTCAGCTCTACTCCTCTCAGCTCTACTGCTCTCAGCTCTACTCCTCTCAGCTCTACTGCTCTCAGCTCTACTCCTCTCAGCTCTACTCCCCTCAGCTCTACCCTCTCAGCTCTACTGCTCTCAGCTCTACTGCTCTCAGCTCTACTCCTCTCAGCTCTACTCCTCTCAGCTCTACTCCTCTCAGCTCTACTGCTCTCAGCTCTACTCCTCTCAGCTCTACTCCTCTCAGCTCTACTCCTCTCAGCTCTACTGCTCTCAGCTCTACTCCTCTCAGCTCTACTCCTCTCAGCTCTGCTGCTCTCAGCTCTACTCCTCTCAGCTCTACTCCTCTCAGCTCTACCCTCTCAGCTCTATATCTCACCGTCGCTGGTCTCCTGCGGCGTGGCGTCCACCACCTGCCACCCCCCCAGGCCCGGGGGGAGGTCAGCACGGACGATGAAGACCTCGTTCCAGCAGTGGTAGTTCCTACACAGAGAGAGAACATCTCAGTGTCTCCAAACAGGCATGTCTGGGTTAGTGAGTTAGTTAGTTAGTTAGTTAGTTAGTTAGTTAGTTGTAGTTCCTCTGATTCTGATCAAATCAAACTCTGCACTCAGAGAAGATGTTCCAGGTACTTCTACAGTACTTTACGTGACGTTTTCTGTTTTAGGAGGTTTTAAGATCAAATTAAATTACATTTCAGAAGAAATCACTTCACTAGGACTGTTAGGGAATAATCTTCACCTGATTATGGAATCATGGAACCACAACGAGCTGAGTTTCTCATCAGATGAAGTGGTTTAGCTTGTTGGCTGACTTCATTAGACGTTAAATTAGATGCTAACAACAGGAGGAGACGAAGGAACATCTCGCCTGAGGCCTGCCACAGAGAGCATGAGGCTGGAGCTCTGATGGGACGCACCAGATGGAGTCTCTGGTGTTGCGTTTGTCCGGCGTCCCGTCAGGTTTGAAGATCAGGTCGGTCTTCAGGTTCCCCGTGTTGTCGTGAGCAGAGTTGAAGTTGGTGATGACTCTGGACGGGATCCCCAGGCAGCGCAGGACTGAGGAGGTTCAGCACTGTCACCTCATGCTGTTCAAGGCCCAAGGCCCAAGAGCCAAGGCCCAAGGACCAAGGACCAAGAACCAAGGACCAAGGACCAAGGCCCAAGGCCCAAGGACCAAGGGCCAAGGGCCAAGGCCCAAGGCCCAAGGGCCAAGGCCCAAGGCCCAAGGCCCAAGGCCCAAGGCCCAAGGCCCAAGGCCCAAGGACCAAGGGCCTAGGGCCTAGGGCCAAGGGCCAAGGCCCAAGGCCCAAGGCCCAAGGGCCAAGGACCAAGGACCAAGGGCCAAGGCCCAAGGACCAAGGGCCAAGAAAGAACCAAGGGCCAAGGACCAAGGACCAAGGGCCAAGGCCCAAGGCCCAAGGACCAAGGGCCAAGAAAGAACCAAGGGCCAAGGGCCAAGGGCCAAGCATGCTGTAATTGTAATTTTGTACACAGATGGAACTACAAGGAACAATCTCAGGTGTCGGTTGTGACACAGTATATACAAAGTCATCATAAACCAAAATGTAAAAACCTTATTATGATTCAGATTATTGCTATATGTCACAATTCATTAAATGAATCATTAATGTATGTGTATTTAATGTAGCATATATATATATATATACATATATATATATATATATATTACTGTAAACACTACTATAACTATAACTTCAACCTTGCTGGTTTTATTGATTTTAAATTACATTTTAATATTTTACTGATTTGTCAGACACCTAGCATGCAACAGAAAGCCCTGTGACTTATTGTTATAATATAATATAATATAATATAATATAATATAATATAATATAATATGGTAGTTTGGACAGTAAACTGAGGTGTGTGTGTGTGTGTGTGTGTGTGTGTGTGTGTGTGTGTGTGTGTGTATGTGTGTGTGTGTGTGTGTGTGTGTGTGTGTGTGTGTGTGTGTGTGTATGTGTGTGTGTGTGTGTGTGTGTGTGTGTGTGTGTGTGTGTGTGTGTGTGTGTGTGTGTGTGTGTGGCCCCCTCACAGGTGTTGAACACTCCAGCGAACACCCAGCACTGAGCGTAGCAGATGGGCACGCCGGTGTTGGCGTACTCCAGCAGGATCTTCACGCTGCCCGTCCACGCCGTCGGAGGAGTCCCCATGGAGTAGTCGTCACTCCAGTTCCCCACCAGGACGCCGTTATCGTCCTGAGAGTTGAACTGAGGACGGGGAGGCCACAGGTCAGAGGTCACAGGTCACGGGTCAGGGAGGGTGGTGTCCAAAAACAAGGAGAAAACACTGAATCTGAGGAAAAACAAGCTCACAACACCTGATGGCCTGTTCATGAAGCGAGATCATTTCACCTGACAAGGTCTAAGACTGTTGGAGGAGGTGAGGAGGAGGTGGAGAGGAGGTGGGGAGGAGGTGGAGGAAGAGGTGGGGAGCAGGTGAGGAGGAGGTGGGGAGCAGGAGCAGCAGGAGGCCCTGGGGGTGGTAGCTCACCATGGCCGATCCTTTCCGGATCAGTTTGATGATGTTTCCTCGGTCGTGGATCGGCATCCGGGAGGCGTCCAGGATGTGGATGCAGGCGTCCAGAACGCCACGCTCGAACTGCAGCAGAGCAGCCCGTTACACTGTGTGTGTGTGTGTGTGTGTGTGCGTGTGTGTGTGCGTGTGTGTGTGTTACCTGGCCGTACATCCAGTTCCTCTGGCCCACAGAGCCGACCGAGCCCTGGAAGATGAGTCCGTGGTCGTTGAGGACGTACTCCTGGCACTCGGCCTGGTTGGGGACGAACACGGCGTCCTCTGCAGACACACAGTCAGGAGGTCAGCCAGGAGGTCAGCCAGGAGGTCAGCCAGGAGGTCAGCCAGGAGGTCAGCCAGGAGGTGAGCTAGGAGGTCAGTCAGGAGGTCAGCCAGGAGGTCAGTCAGGAGGTGAGCTAGGAGGTCAGCCAGGAGGTCAGTCAGGAGGTGAGCTAGGAGGTCAGTCAGGAGGTCAGTCAGGAGGTCAGTCAGGAGGTCAGCCAGGAGGTGAGCTAGGAGGTCAGTCAGGAGGTGAGCTAGGAGGTCAGCCAGGAGGTGAGCTAGGAGGTCAGCCAGGAGGTGAGCTAGGAGGTCAGTCAGGAGGTGAGCTAGGAGGTCAGTCAGGAGGTCAGCCAGGAGGTCAGCCAGGAGGTCAGCCAGGAGGTCAGTCAGGAGGTGAGCTAGGAGGTCAGTCAGGAGGTCAGCCAGGAGGTCAGCCAGGAGGTCAGCCAGGAGGTCAGTCAGGAGGTGAGCTAGGAGGTCAGTCAGGAGGTGAGCTAGGAGGTCAGCCAGGAGGTGAGCTAGGAGGTCAGCCAGGAGGTGAGCTAGGAGGTCAGTCAGGAGGTCAGCCAGGAGGTCAGCCAGGAGGTGAGCTAGGAGGTCAGCCAGGAGGTGAGCTAGGAGGTCAGTCAGGAGGTGAGCTAGGAGGTCAGTCAGGAGGTCAGCCAGGAGGTCAGTCAGGAGGTCAGCCAGGAGGTCAGTCAGGAGGTGAGCCAGGAGGAGATGACCTGAACTGATTTCTACTCTAGAAGAGGCTTGAAGTAATTCTCGACTGTTTTCCTCCAGAGTGAACTTAAAAACGTAGCAGGAGGATCAGGTGAGAAGGTGTTCAGGTGAACTGACCTTTAAAGACAACTTCAGTAGAGAAGTAAACTAAACTTCCCCACAAATCTGAAATCCTGAACAGTGGAAGTTTCCCTGGGAGCTCTGGAGCTGACCACTAGGGGGCAGTCACAGCTGCAGCCACACACACACCCTGTTCAGCCTGGATGCTGAGTACGTCCTGTTGTTAAGTGAAAACAGTCAGTAGAACCATCAGCAGAACCATCATCACTATCATCTCTGCTTTTCAACCCTCAACAAACACAACTGATGATAGGACGCCTCGTCCTCCACGGAGGAACTGCAGCACTGAGCTCTCAGTCTGTGCTGAATGTGAGTGTCTGCTCCTGGTTCTGGCCTGCTGGTTCTGGTCTGCTGGTTCTGGTCTGCTGGTTCTGGTCTGCTGGTTCTGGTCTGCTGGTTTGGGCCTGCTGGTTTGGGCCTGCTGGTTCTGGCCTGCTGGTTCTGGTCTGCTGGTTTGGGCCTGCTGGTTCTGGTCTGCTGGTTTGGGCCTGCTGGTTCTGGCCTGCTGGTTTGGGCCTGCTGGTTCTGGTCTGCTGGTTCTGGTCTGCTGGTTCTGGCCTGCTGGTTCTGGCCTGCTGGTTCTGGTCTGCTGGTTTGGGCCTGCTGGTTCTGGCCTGCTGGTTCTGGCCTGGTTTGGGCCTGCTGGTTCTGGCCTGCTGGTTTGGGCCTGCTGGTTCTGGTCTGCTGGTTCTGGTCTGCTGGTTCTGGCCTGCTGGTTCTGGCCTGCTGGTTCTGGTCTGCTGGTTTGGGCCTGCTGGTTCTGGCCTGCTGGTTCTGGCCTGGTTTGGGCCTGCTGGTTCTGGCCTGCTGGTTTGGGCCTGCTGGTTCTGGTCTGCTGGTTCTGGTCTGCTGGTTTGGGCCTGCTGGTTCTGGTCTGCTGGTTCTGGCCTGCTGGTTCTGGCCTGCAGCAGGCCAGGCCAGGAGTCGTGAAGACTCATAGAATGATGTCACTTCACCTAAACCTGAGTCACGTAAACTTGTGTAAAATCACTTAAAAGTCATGAAAATTGAAGCAAGGAGACACAGCCAATCAGAGGGGTTGCCAGGTCAGCATGAAGGCAGGCAGGTGTGTGAGTGTACCGGGGCACCAGGCGTTGAACAGCAGGTAGAGGTCGGAGGCGGGGTCTCTCCTGGTGCGCTGCAGGCCGCTGGCCGTCGCCACCGCCACGTACGTGCGGAACTTTCCCACGATGGCGTCCGGCGCCGGCGTGACGCCCAGCAGCAGGGCGGGGCCCCGCGCTTCCAGCACCCGGCCCCCCCAGGGGCCCCCCCGCCGGGGGCCAAACGTCACCACCACCAGGGAGCCGTGGCTGGCAGACGGGTTGGAGCCTGGGGGGGGTAGAGAGAGAGAGAGGGAGGGAGGGAGGGAGGGTAGAGAGAGAGAGAGGGAGGGAGGGAGGGTAAAGAGAGAGAGAGAGGGAGGGAGGGAGGGTAGAGAGAGAGAGAGAGGGAGGGAGGGTAGAGAGAGAGAGAGAGGGAGGGAGGGAGGGTAAAGAGGGAGAGAGAGGGAGGGAGGGAGGGTAGAGAGAGAGAGAGAGGGAGGGAGGGTAGAGAGAGAGAGAGAGGGAGGGAGGGTAGAGAGAGGGAGAGAGAGAGGGAGGGAGGGAGGGTAGAGAGAGAGAGAGAGAGAGGGAGGGAGGGTAGAGAGAGAGAGAGAGAGGGAGGGTAGAGAGAGAGAGAGAGAGAGAGGGAGGGAGGGTAGAGAGAGAGAGAGAGAGAGAGAGGGAGGGAGGGTAGAGAGAGAGGGAGGGAGGGTAGAGAGAGAGAGAGAGGGAGGGAGGGAGGGTAGAGAAAGAGAGAGGGAGGGAG
>CM055208.1:782625-785125 GCA_029224185.1 Karalla daura | reverse complement strand
AGTGACTGTCTTCCTCGGAGTGTTTCGCCACCAGGTGGCGCCAACGTCTCAGGGAGCACACAGGCACAGTGATGCAGAGCCTGAACACACACACACACACTGAGACACGGTCCATTGAAGAATTTGCAGCTGTGACGTCATCCCTCCATCCTCTTGATTCTGCTCAGCCCCCTACTGCACACACACACACACACACACACACACACACACACACACACACAGTTATGATGTATTATGCATGCTGTGTCCTTATTATTCCGTCTCCCAGCAGGATCAGTGAAACCAGCCCGCGTCTCGCTCCCAAACTCCAATCAAAGCTTCTCTGGTGGAGTGAGACGAGCTCTCCCTCTCTCTCACTCACACACACACACACACACACACACACACACACACACACACACACACACACACACACACACACACACACATATACAGGCCTGAGGAATCTCAGCAAAGTCTCACAGAAACATAAACATGATGCAAAGTAAAAATCTTGCAAGAAGAAAACAGCTTGTAGGAGGCTGAGTCTGGGAGGAAGAGGAGGAGGAAGAGCATGTGGAGAACACACATACACACACACACACACACACTGTATATGTGATTCATCCCAGAACAGGCAAATATCGATCAAAACTTTAAAACTGATGTCGTCATATATGGAAATGTGTAGTGTGCATAAAGAAAATACACACAAACACACAGTTGTCCAGTCTGTTCTCTGCTGACCTCCTAAACTGGGCTGTCGATGCTACATCTCTGATTGTGTGTGTGTGTGTGTGTGTGTCATCATGCAGCGGTTAGGGAGACGCATCTGGGCTGGAGGAGTTGGTCCAGGATCAGAGCTGGTCCAGGATCAGAGCTGCTCTCCAAGAACCAGAGAACCAGAACCAGAAGCCTCAGGGTCACAGGGAGGCTTGTGAGCTCTCTCTCTCACTGTGTGTGTGTGTGTGTGAGCGTGTGTGCGTGTGTGTGTGTGTGTGCGTGCGTGTAGGGGGTGTTCCCCTGCAGTTGCTGGCTCCACCAGCAGGAGGCAGCAATGAGAGGAAGAGACAGAAGTGAAGAAGTGAATCCAGCTGTGACCGTGATTGGACGAGAGGACACGCACGCACGCACACACACACGCACGCACGCACGCACACACACACACACACACACACACACATAGGGTTTGAAGGTCACGCTCAAAATCACACAGCAAGGTCCCTCTCTCACACACGTTAAATGTTTTAAGACATAAACCACAGGAGAAACTGTCTCTGTCCCTCCCTCCTTACCTCTGTGTGTGTGTGTGTGTGTGTGTGTGTGTGTGTGTGTGTGTGTGTGTGTGCTGCAGCACTGCATCGCCTCAGGGAAACATCTGAACATCTGTGTTAATATGCAGAGAGAGACAGAGAGAGAGAGACAGAGAGAGAGAGAGAGACAGAGAGAGGTTTCCTTCAGATTCAGCTGACCTCAGCAGAGGAAGAGATATCCCACACACTCTCTCTCTCTCTCTGACACACATCTAACTGACACACACACACACACACACACACACACACACACACACACACACGCACACACACACGTCAACCTGGTGCGAGTCTGTTTCCTTTTATTACTTTATTTTTATATTTTATATTTAATCATTTCCTCTTGGTCATCCTCCGCTCCTCAGGACGTAGCAGCTGGTGGTGTGTGTGAGTGACAGCGTGTCGGGGTGACGTCACCACGTCGTCCCAGCAGCACCAGCAGCACCAGTAGCTGCGGTACCAGATACTCCACCGGCGTGAACGCTTACAGTCGACTTCACAGTGGCTCATTATTCGTTGAATTAATTCAGTGAATGTAATTAAAATACCATGAATATTAATTTATACATTCCTCAGAAAACCTACAGCTCAAACAATTAGTTACAATAACATGAAGGTCGCCACAGATTGGTCAATGTAACTAAATGTGGAGTCCATCCTCCCTCAGCCTCTCACCTGCCTCCGACCCATAGACTGAATATAAAAGGTCAGAGGTCACACGAGGAAAACACAGTACAGTCAAATAAAAGATAAAAAATGACATTTTATATAAAAAATATATATATATACACAAACACGCAAATATGGATGATCCAGCATAATCATAACATTAGAACACGCAAAATAATGTCACATAATACAATGTATTATGTTATGTTTTATATTATATTATACTATGTTATATTATATTATATTATATTATATTATATTATATTATATTATATTATATTATATTATATTATATTATATTATATTATATTATATTATATTATATTATATTATATTATATTATATATTTCGTGCAGCCACTGAATCCCTCCGTGATGCCTTCACGGTCCTGCAGCGGAGTCTCGAACGCACCATTTCCGTCCTGGTGGCTCTGCTGGTAGATCCTGAGCTGTCACAGAAACACCTGGCTCCAGGTTCCCTGAAGTTCTGGTCCAGTTCTCTTCTCGTTGTTTCTGGTTCAGATGGCGTGTGCCAGTCTG
>CM055208.1:765043-782525 GCA_029224185.1 Karalla daura | reverse complement strand
ACAATCACTATAAAGGCTATTCTATTCTATTCTTCTATTCTATTCTATTCTATTCTATTTCTATCCTGTCCTGTTCTATGATCAGCTGTGTCTGGATCACTTTCTCTTTTCTTTTTATCTTGTTCAGACATCTTTAAACAATAACAGAACCTGAAACTCAAACTTTCAATTAAAACTCGCGTGTGTGTGTGTGTGTGTGTGTGTGTGTGTGTGTGTGTGTGTGTGTGTGTCTCACCTTGTCCAGGCACTGAACCTTCTCTGTGGGGTAAACCACCTTCCCACAGCGCGCGCACGAAGGATTCATCCTCAGAGTCCAGAGCAAAACCGTCCAAACAACAACAACAACAACAACAACAACAATAACAACAACAACAACAACAACAGGTCCCGGAGCGGAGTCCTCACTGCTCCACACGCCAGGAGGAGAAGGAGCTTCAGTAGGAGGAGATGAAGGAGGAGGAGGAGGAGGCTGCGCTGCTGCGCTGTGCGGCTCCTCGGTCCGCTCTGAGACGAAGCTGCCCCTTCAAAATAAAACGCCCAGAGGAGAAGCCCCTTCAAAATAAAACACCCAGAGAGCAGCTACCCCTTCAAAATAACACACCCAGAGAGCAGCTGCCCCTTCAAAATAAAACACCCAGAGAGCAAAATAAGATTGAGAGCGAGAGAGAGGTTATGTGGATGACTTCCTCCATGAGCTTCAGTGTGGACCAGCTGTGAACCCTGAGGAGGAGGAGGAGGGAGAGCCCCTTCAGTAAACGTTGAACAGTAAGCAGTGATAACCAGGAAACCATGATAACCAGTGAGTCACCCCATGCATACAGGAGGCTGAAACCTGCAGGTTCTGAGCCAGAACAACCAACAAACATGACGTTTACCTTTACCTGTATGTATGTATCACTTCCTTCCATTTATATGAACGTTTTCATTTATTCTGGCTTTGAAGGCCTAGTCTGGGGGCGCCCCCTGCTGGACAGACCCGGTACTGGTCTCAGTCCACAAACCAGTGGACACTACCACAGGAAATACTGGTCCCAGACAGAGAGACCAGGCTCAGGCCCAGGACCAGGACCAGACCCTGGACCAGGCCCAGATCTTGGACCAGACCCTTGACCAAGACCAGGCCCAGGATCAGGACCAGGCCCAGGACCAGATGAAGTGACAGCCACTGGGAGGCTGCTGTGACGTGTCATCCTCTGGGGTCCAGTGAATGAATGAGTGAATGGATGAATGAGTGAATGAGGCAGCTACATGTATGTTTAGGGCATCAATGACTCTATCAGTAAGCTACAGATCATCGTGCTGCGTGGACAGAGCTCCACCTGACAAGTCCCTAGAGGACTGGTTAGTTAGTTTAGTTAGGGGACTAGTTAGTGAAGAAAGACAGAAGCAGGGACACTGGTGGTTCACACACCTTTCCTTGATATAATCTTTATTGCTTTTTCTTATTGGGTTGAATACAGAACAGGTTTACATCTCTTGACTCTGTGAAACAGCCATGTCCGTCTAACAGGTGTGTGTGTGTGTGTGTGTGTGTGTGTGTGTGGAGGGGGGGTGTGGAAACAGTCACGTTTAGTTTTCCAAATGATTGTGAGTTAATGCTTCTGATTGAGGTCCAGCAAGTGTGTGTGTGTGTGTGTGTGTGTGTGTGTGTGTGTGTGTGTTCTCCTCTCAGGTGTTTCCCTTTGATCAGGACACGGGGGGGGGGGGGGGGGGGGGGGGGTCTGTGGTGATGACGGGTTCACAGTCAAGTGCTAAATGTAGTGATTGACAGTTCTGAATCATTACTAAAAAAACAAAATCATCAGGACTCGGAAGAACAAGTTGCAACTCAGGAAGTAAGAACATGAAGTAATTTGAATAATGGATTTGTGAAAGACCCTGAGAGCAAGATTACATGTAATAATTTTGTGTGTGTGTGTGTGAAGAGATGGAAAAAGAAGAAATCATCCATTATTGAACAAATTAGATTAACATGCAAAAATAAACTAACCTAAAACTCACCCTTTAACTGAACACGATGGATTTTCACAGTTTTATACACATTTATACGTTCATAGAGAAAAAAATAAACACGACCAAAAAAAAACCCAACAAAGAAACAAATCATTTTCAGCCAAACATAAAAATAAACAACAACAACAACAAGAGAAGCAGGAGGGTGGTCTGCGCTGGCCTCAGACCAGGTCTGGGTAAAGCTTTGGGATTCAGAGGGACTCGGGTCCCCACACAAGCATCAGCTCCTCGCCTCCGTTCTGCAGCATCCACGTGATATCTCCAATACATGGCTTCATCTCAAGTCATAGACACACACACACACACACACACACACACACACACACACACACACACACACACACCTGGGCTCCAAATAAATACATTTAAAACAGTCCATGTGCATTCCAATGGAAGTCCAGTATTCATATGGCCGTACACACACACACACACACACACACACACACACACACACACACACACACACACACACACACACACACACACACACACACACACACACGTTAACGTATATTCCCGAGGGAGAGGGACGTTCAGGAAGAGCCGACAGAACATTAAACAGCTGAGAGAGACAGAGAACCAGAGTTCTTCACAGACGAGGACTGAAAGATCATCTGAGAACATGGAACCAGCTCCAGCCTGGAGTCTGGAGGAAAGAGAGGAGGAGGAGGAGGAGGAGGAGGAGGAGGAGGAGGAGGAGGAGGAGGAGCAGTTCACCTCCGTCACATCAGCATCGCTTTGGTCGACAGACAGCGACACGTAACTTCACGTCCAACCAGCTGATGGACGGCTCGCGGTCGCTGGGGGGAGGAGCCAGACGAAGCTGGTCCAATCAGGTGAGGCCTGAGTCCCGTCTCCAGGGAGGCGGGACCCGCTCTGTGAGACGCTCAGGGGCAGGAGACTCTCTCGGTCCGTTTACTCTCGTGATTGTGTCGCAATACTCCACCGTAGTAGTACTGGTAGTAGAAGTAGTCGTAGTAGTTTAGTCGTTAGTGCCGCTCACCACGTCTCCTCGCTCTCCAGCCGCGCTACAGTTCCGTTATTAGCCACTGAGGTTTGATTCGTTTTGATTATGAGGTTGTTTTATGTAAAAAAAAAAAAAGAAAAGAAAAGAAAAAAAACAGAAAATGTACAAGAAGAAGAAAAATTAATTACTTTTATCTTCACACAAAAAGAGAAACACACAAACTCGCCGTCCCCTCGAACGCAACATCAGGGTCAATGAGTGACGGGTTAATTACATTAGGTGTGGGAGGGGTCTGCCCTTCAGGTGTGTGTGTGTGTGTGTGTGTGTGTGTGTGTGTGTGTGTGTGTGTGTGCTCCCTCCCTGTCTCTGAAACTCATTTCCATCTCATTTCTAAGTGATTGTCAAACTCAGAGGCAGGTTCTCAGGAGTCTCAGGGATGAAGCGACTTTAACTGCTCTGTTTACGTATTTACAAAGAAACATTTGATGTTTTTATTTTGTTTTGTTGGATTAAAGTTCAGGAACTGAGCAGGATACGTCCTCTCACAGATGTCAGGAGCAGAAAATCATCTCAGGATGTGCAGCTAATACTGACAGGAGGCTACAACCACTAGCTGCCGCAAATTAGAGAGGCTGCTAACAGGTGCTACAATGCTAACGTGGAGCTAGCTTGACTAACTTGACTCTTCTGGTTAGCCTCAGCTTGTTTCTGATATGTTGAACACACACTAACGTGTTTAGCATGTTTAAACTGACTAGTTAAACTGAGCTAGTAGCACAAGCTAATGTGTTTTGAGCGTGTTTGTCAGCTACACGTCCACACTTAGCTCAGGCTAACAACAGCAGTTAGCCAGTTAGTTGTAGCTCTCCAAGGTTATCTTAAGTTAGCCCTTTGCTATTTTTGTGGCCAGTGTTAGTCAGCTAGCTGATATTAGCCCTTTTGCTAGCTGTGGGGGAAGCTAAGTGCTGTGAGCATGTGTGAAGCGCTAGCACACTTAGCTCCTTCTGTCTCTCTCAATGCAGTCGTCAGCATTGAATTAACCAGTTAGCTCTGTCTGCCTTGCTAGCAGCAGCATGCTAGCTCTGACAGGTAAAACACAATGGGAAGCAGGCTAGCGAGGAGCAGGCTAGCGAGGAGCAGGCTAGCGGGGAGCAGGCTAGCGAGGAGCAGGCTAGCGGAGCAGCGGCGCTGCTAGCCGTGTTTAGGAAGACGTAGATTTGACGTTTGGCCTGACGAGGTGATCGTTGCAGTTTAGAAGCAGAAGTTTGAGGTAAAGTGAAACCACGTCACGTTAGCGACCAACCAGACACAAACACCAGGGGGCGACGCTGAGAGGCAGGAGGGAATCACGTTCGCACTCAGACAGACACCAAAGAAAAGATTTGTTCAGTTAAAAAAAAAAAACAAGAAAACACCAGATTTCCGCTCCCGACACCGGATGTCACACACACAGACCCGACAGAAACACGTCACATGTTCAACTCTGTACAAACGAGGAATCGACTGAGAATGATTATGAGAAACTATCAACACGTAGACCACCTGGCTCCAGGCGGGCTGGATAGTGTGAAGGGTTTAGTTTGAGGCCGAGCAGGAAAGACTCGACGTTCTCTCCGAGTTCGTCGTCAAAATGTCCGACGTGTTTTCGTTTTTGTTCCGAGGTTTGAGGAGACGAGGCGTCGCCCTCGTTCTGGTTCCAGTTACAAAAAAGTTACAAAAACGTTTCGTCTGAGCCTCGTGTTGCTGGTGGAACCGAGCCCCGGCGCTGGTGCTGTGTGGCAGGACAAAAACAACAAAACGACAAAACGACAAAACAACAAAAACAACAAAGAGACAACGGCTTGGCTCCCAGACCGCTGGGTCCTCAGACCAGTCCAGTCCAGACCAGTCCAGTCTGGTCCAGTCCAGACCAGTCCAGTCCAATCCGGTCAAGACCAGACCAGTCCGGTCCAGTCCAGTCCGGTCCAGACCAGTCCGGTCCAGACCAGTCCAGTCCAATCCGGTCCAGACCAGTCCGGTCCAGACCAGTCCAGTCCGGTCCAGACCAGTCCGGTCCAGTCCAGTCCGGTCCGGTCCGGTCTTAAATACTGAGACACAGCGTCTCAGGCTGCGTCCGTCCTCGTCTCTGAGAGCTGATCGTCAATTCTAAAACAGAACTAGAACAATAATAAATCATAAACCTTTATTCTCTTTATTGCTGAAATATAGATTCCCCGCACGAAAATAGTGATGCAAATCATCGTCACCATAAAAAGCTATAAAAATCAGATCCGTCCTCCGTAATAACGCAGATAAAGATATAGCAAAACATCTGAAAGTCGACTAGTAGTAAGGCACTTCAAGAAAACGAGGTCTCCGTCTGTCCAGAGGTTCTCGGTCGTTGCATCGTCATCAATGGTGGAACGTGAGTTCACGTGGCGTTGGCACTGTGGTGGGGGGGGGGGGGGGGGGGGCGGGGCCTCAGTCCGCCGCCACCAGGGGGGGCTCGGCTCCGCCCCCCGGCAGGATGTGCTCCAACGGGGGTTTGGCGTGGATCTCCAGCAGCCCCTGGATGAAGCCGTCTGAGGGGGCGGGGTCTTCGGAGGGGGCGGAGCCTGTCGGCGACGCCTCAGTAGCTTGTTGGCTGGAAGACGCCGCGTTGGGAGAGTCCGCTGGGGGCGTGGCCTCCTCGCCGTCCTGGGGGGCGGAGTCAGACGCCTCCTTGCTCTCCCGAGGGGCGGAGTCAGTCGCCTCCTGGTCATTCTGAGGGGCGGAGTCAGCTGCTACGTCTTTCTTAGGCTCCTCCTCCTCCGGCGGCTCCTCGCCCTCGTTCTCGGACGGCGGGCAGGTGGAGGTGGGCGTGTCCCCGTCCTCGCTGGCGTCGTCGCTGGCGCTGCGCGGCTTCAGGTGGACGCGCTGGTGTCGAACCAGGCTGTGCTTCAGGGTGAAGGTCCGCTCACACGTCTGGCACTGGTACGGACGCTCACCTGGAGGAGGGGGCGGAGCTTAGACCTCGCATCACTACACACACTGTACCATGGAAACAGCCTCCTAATCTACATATGAATCTAACACAGACCATGACAGACTGTTACATACATCACACTAAGCCAGACCTGGGCATTGTACGGCCCCCGGGCCGCATACGGCCCTTTGGTTGCCTCTGACCGGCCCGCGTAGGGTTAATTGGGAATTACAAAATAAACACATTTTCTAATTTTACCACATGCATGAACTAAAACTGCATTGCTTTTATTTTGAAGTTGGTTTTCATTCACGTACGTAATGACGCAATACGTATATCAAGACTGCACATGATTGGATCATTGATACGAGCAGCCGGACGAGGTCTGAGGATCAGAACATCAGACAACTTTAAGGCTCAAAAATGTCCGCTGCTAAAAAAAGAAAGGTAGATGCCGAATGCAGGATTTTCAACAAAAAATGGACTGACAAGTATTTATTTACTGAAGTCAGAGGGAAAGCCGTGTGTTACTGTGGACTACTACAACTTGAGCCGGCATTACGAGACGAAACACGCGGAAAAATACAAAAACTTGACTGAAGCCGAAAAGACGCGAACATCGGAAGCTTTGCCAGCTAAACTGCAAAAGCAGCAAGGCTTTTCTACCAAGCTTCAAACATCCAGGGATGCAGCAACCAAGACCAGTTTTGTTATATCCCACAAAATTGCCAAAAAACAGCAAGCCATTCTCGGAGGGTCTCAATATATTAATATATTGTGTATCTATCAAGTGTTCATTAATATGCAAACTAATGGTAAAACGTTAACATTTATTTTACCATTGTATTGAGATATTTAATTGAATAAATGACATTTTTTGTAATCTCAATCTTTCATTGCTTAATTATAACATATACTCTTACAAGTTTTTTAAACAACGCTATTTACTGCCTTTTTATAAAGAAATACAATTGATATTTGAGAATTGAGTTCAACCTTTTGGACCGGCCCTCCAGAATATGTTCCGTGTCTCATGTGGCCCCATGGAGAAAATAATTGCCCACCCCTGCACTAAGCCATCTGATACTACAGCCACCTTCAGCCAGGGTGGGGGGGGTGAGGGTGACAGGGTGAGGAGGTGAGGGTGACAGGGTGAGGAGGTGAGGGTGACAGGGTGACAGAGTGAGGGTGACAGGGTGACAGGGTGAGGAGGTGAGGGTGACAGGGTGACAGGGTGGGGGGGTGAGGGTGACAGGGTGACAGGGTGGGGGGTGAGGGTGACAGGGTGAGGAGGTGAGGGTGACAGGGTGACAGGGTGAGGGTGACAGGGTGAGGAGGTGAGGGTGACAGGGTGACAGGGTGGGGGGTGAGGGTGACAGGGTGACAGGGTGACAGGGTGAGGGTGACAGGGTGAGGAGGTGAGGGTGACAGGGTGACAGGGTGGGGGGTGAGGGTGACAGGGTGAGGCTCTGACCTGTGTGGGACCTCATGTGCCGGGTCAGGTCCTGCAGGGACCAGAAGCGTTTGCCACAGATGTTGCAGATCTTCTTCCTCTTGTCGACTCGTCGTCCTGTCGCCTCTCCTCCGTCCAAGCTCTTTGGTTCCGACGCCTCCTCGTCGCTCCTCTCCTCCTTCTCCTTCTCCTCCTCCTCAGACTCTCCGCTCTCTGCTCCCTCGCTGTCTCCTCCCCTGTTTGGACCGTCTTCGTCCTCCTCCTCGGCCTCCTCCTCCTCTTCTTTCTTCTCCTCCTCCTCTCTCTCCTTCTCGTCCTCTTCAGTCCGTTTGGCATTCTCTCCCTCTGCCTCCTCCTCTTTCTCCGGCTCCTTCTCCTCCTCGGCTGGCGGGGCCGGGGTGGGCGTGTCCTCGGACAGGTGCGCCCTCTCGTGGCGGGCGAGGGTGGTGGCGTAACGGAAGCTCTTCCTACAAACACGACACACGTGTTTATAGTCGGGCTGCTGCTTCACCACAGGCGAGGCAGAGGAGGAGGTGCTGGTAGTAGTGGAGGTGCTGGAAGTGTTGGAGGAGGTGCAGGAGGTCTTCTCTGGGCTTTCTGTGGCTGCAGCAGGAGCAGAGGTAGAGGAGGCAGCAGGTGAGGCTGAAGAGGAGGAGGGTGACGGAGAGCACGGTAGCTCCTCCTTCTCCTCCGACGGCTCCTGCTCCTCCTGCCCGGGGCCTGAGGAGGTGCTCAGCTTGAAGTCTATGAGCTTCTTGCCAAAGTTGAGGTCCAGACTCTTGTTGCTGTGGCAGTCGTCCTCGTCGGCGCTCTCCACCTGCAGGAGGAACAGGAAGTGATGTCATCTACTGAGTACTACATGTAAACACAGAGGGGAACAGTGCTAACAGCAGCTGTTGTAATTCTTCAGGTTTGAGGTTTTCAGCTCTGACATGGTGCGGTGACAGAGAGCGTCCACCAGGGGGGGGACAGAGGTCTGTCTCCACCAGGGGGGACAGAGGTCTGTCTCCACCAGGGGGGGACAGAGGTCTGTCTCCACCAGGGGGGACAGAGGTCTGTCTCCACCAGGGGGAGACAGAGGTCTGTCTCCACCAGGGGGGGACAGAGGTCTGTCTCCACCAGGGGGGGACAGAGGTCTGTCTCCACCAGGGGGGGACAGAGGTCTGTCTCCACCAGGGGGGGACAGAGGTCTGTCTCCACCAGGGGGGGACAGAGGTCTGTCTCCACCGGGGGGGACAGACCTCTGTCTCCCCCTGGTGAGGAGCTCAGGTTCAGGTTTGTTCATTCAAATCACCAAAAAAGTAACACCAGGATGTAGAAAATTTAACTGGAGGAACTGTTAGCAGAGTTTAATGCATCATATCTGGTTCTGCTCTGTGTGTGTGTGTGTGTGTGTGTGTGTGTGTGTGTGTTACCTTGGTGCCATTGCTCTGAGGAGGCTGTGCAGGTCCCGTCCTGCTCTGCGGCGCCCCCTGCTGCTCCTGCTGCTCAGAGGCCTCGGCCTCCTGCTGCTCAGTGACTGCAGCCGGGCTGGAGCCTGGAGAGAGAGGAGGAGAGGAGGAGGGGAGGTGGAGAGGAGCAGAGGAGAGAGGAGAGAGGAGGAGAGGAGGAGGGGAGAAGGGAGGAGGAGAGGAGCAGAGGAGAGAGGAGAGAGGAGGAGAGGAGGAGGGGAGAAGGGAGGAGGAGAGGAGCAGAGGAGAAGAGAGGAGAGAGGAGAGGGGAGGAGAGGAGAGAGGAGAGGGGGAGGAGAGAGTATAGAGGAGAGAGAGGAGAGGGAGATCCTCTCTTGTTATCATTTTATAGTTTTATTCTACTTTCCTGATCATTATTGGCTGCTGATGAATAAAGTTTGTCTTGTTTATTTCATCTTATTTAGAAATGAACTAATGCTCTGAGCATCTGTTTACATGTAACACGCTGAGTTTCCCCAGATCTACTGATCGATCAATAGATCGATGGACTTATTTCTGCTGACTGACCGTAGCTTGGCTTGTGGGCGGAGCCTGGAGACATGGATCCGGCCTCTGATTGGCTGGGTGTGGCCGGGTTGTCAGTGATGGGGGCGGAGCCTGAGTCTGTGGCGGTGCTGAGGTCCTGAGCATCTGGTAGGACCTGCTCCGTCTCCGACTGGCTCTCTGCAGCACACACACACACACACACACACACACACACACACACACACACACACACACACACAGGTGAACAGGTGAGCCCCCAGGGAGCGCGGGCTGTGCTGTGTGGAGGCTCCGCCCCCTCCCACCTGCGCTCTCCGGGGAGCCCTCGTCCCCCTCCTTCTTGCCGAGCGCCCCGTTGCGGCGCAGCGTGCGGTGCGTGACGCCGTGCTTCCTCAGCAGGTGGCGCTCACAGTTGGACTTGGTGGAGAAGAAGGCGTCACACTTGGGGCAGGGGAACGGCTTCTGACCTGGGGTCAGACACACGTCGTTAGGACCCAGGCTTCAGGGTGGAAACAAACCACCAAGTTTGCAGTCCATTAATATGTTGATTAGTTGATTTCCTCTAGAAATATCTCCATCTAGAAGCTGATCAGCTCTGTCTCCACCTCCTCTAGAACTGGTTCAGACCTGAACATCTGGACCATGGAGATACAGCTCCATGAGAACCTCTCAGATGTCTCTAACACAGCTCCTCTCCTGAGCTGCTCCTCCAGACGTGTCCATCTAGAAGCTGATCTCAAAGTGTGATGGAAACACTTTGTTCACATCTCCAGGTCACGTGACCTGACGTAGGGGTCACATGACCAGTTCCCTTCAGACCAGATGGACAGAGGAGGAGACTCAACTGTTTCTACATCTGATTCAAAGATCTAAGAAAACTATGTTCACATTCTACCTGGAGCTCATAGAGACACCTGCAGCAGCTGGACTTTATCATCATGGAGAAACATCTAGAAACGTACGTGTGTGTGTGTGTGTGTGTGTGTGTGTGTGTGTGTGTGTGTGTGCTGCAGTACCGGTGTGTGTCAGCATGTGTCTCTGCAGGGAGCTGGCCCAGGGGAACACTCTGGGGCAGAAGGGGCAGGTCATCTTCTGGACTGAGTTGGAGTAGGCGTTCTTCTTCCCTTTGGCTTGAAGGCCTGCGCTCGTCTTCACCTCCTCCTTCACTCCTGCTACTCCTCCCTCAGTCTCCTCCACTGCTGCCTCTGCTCAGAGAGAGGAGGCGGAGTTAGGTCTCTGCGCCCCTCCGCCCCGCCCCCCCCCCCATCCCTCCTCTGCCCCCCCCTCACCTCTCTTGGCCCCCAGCTCGGCCCCGGTCTGCAGGAAGGTGCTGAACTTGTTGGTGTCAGTGGTGGCCAGCATCTTCTCCACGCTGGCGAACTCCCCGCTGGACTCCAGGTCCACGGCCCCCAGGGGGCGCTCCTTCAGGCCGGGCTTCTTCCTGGGACGCTTCCTGTCAGCACAGAGCAGAGTCAGCTCAGCACGCCCCCCCTCAGCTGCTCCCACCACGACTCAACTAGGAGACAGACCTGAGGAGGAGGAGGCCCTGGAGGGTCCTCCTCCTCCAGGGTGAGGAGGCCCTGGAGGGTCCTCCTCCTCCAGGGTGAGGAGGCCCTGGAGGGTCCTCCTCCTCCAGGGTGACTCAGTGTTTTATGGTCAGTCTGTTTCATTTATGACCACAAGCCTCACAACCACCATCACTGTCTACAGACCTGCACACCGCGTCCTGCTCGTCTTTCTGCGTCTCCGTACTGTCTGCAGCGGTGGAGGCGTCAGCCTGGGAGGAGGAGGAGGAGGAGGCGGAACCAGGGTTGGGGGCGGGGCCCGATGTGGTACTAGGGGCGGGGCTTGAGGTGGGGGCGGGGCCTCTGCTGTCCAGCGTGGTGGCAGCCTCCCTCTTCAGCAGGTCTGGAGCTCCAGACACAGAGTGGATGATCTGAGCGATGGAGGCCAGAGGAGGGAGCTCCTTCAGGGCGGAGGAGCAGGAGGCGGCGGAGGAGGAGGAGGAGGCAGGCTTGGGGAGCAGCGGTTTGAGGCGCGGGGCGCGGGCAGAGCTGAGTGCAGGGAGGGCGGCGGGGGGCGGGGTGGAGACGGGGGGCAGCTGGTAGCAGCCCAGCTGGGGGTGTGGGTGGAGCGGGGGAGGAGGAAGCTGCTCCGTGCTAACGCTAGTGCTGCTAACAGCGCTAGCTCCGGCGCCGTAGCCCACGGCGACGCTGGCGGGCTCCGCCTTCACCTCGCGGCGCTGCCTCTTGCTGGGGATGGACAGGTCGATGGGCTGGTCCAGCGCCGCCTCGAAGCCCAGGGCCTCCATCTTGACTGTGGGCGAGGCGGAGGGCGCCGCCCCCGCGCTGGCGGCGCCGCCGCTCCGTCCCTTAGCGGAGAAGTCGAGCGGCTGGTCCAGCTCGGAGGCGTAGACCAGCTCCTCCACCTTCACCTGCACCATGCCGTTCAGCAGGCGGCCGGCGGGGGCGGGGCCGGGGGCGGCGGCGGGCGCCAGCGTGTTGATGTGCTCCTCGATCTCGCGCTCCTGCACCTCGGGGTGCTGCTTCAGCAGGTGGTGGATGCAGTTCCGCTTGGCCAGGAAGGCGGCGCCGCAGCGCCGGCACTCGAAGGGCTTCCTCTGGCAGCCGTTGTGCGTGCGCAGGTGGATCTGCAGCGCCCGGTACGACTTCAGGTCCTCGCCGCAGAAGCGGCACACGGTGTCGCCGCTGCCCGCCTCCACGTCCTGGGTGGCGCCGGCGCCGGCGGCGGCCATGTTGGGGGCGGCGGTGGAGGTGACGTACTTGATGTTCTTCTCGATGTCCTTGCGGGACGTCTTGGCGTGCTTCTTCCTGAGGTGGCGCTCACAGTTGGCCTTGACGGTGAAGGGGGTAGTGGCAGACGCGGCAGACGTAGGGCCGCTCGCCGCTGTGCGTGCGCAGGTGGCGGATGAGCGTGGCTTTGTCCGGCGCCACGTAGTCGCAGATGTTGCACTGGTGCGGCAGGATGCCCAGGTGGAAGCGCATGTGCGCCTGCAGGACGCCGGAGTAGGCGAACACCTGGTCGCAGAACCGACAGGGGAAGGAGCCTTTGGTCGCGCCGCCGCTTCCTGTTTTGGCGCCTAGCTTCCTGCCGCTAAGCCCCGCCTCCTCCTGCCCGGCGGCCGAGGCGGCGGGCGGCGAGTCAGACAGGGAGGTGTGGGCGTCGGCCATGAACTCCGCCTCCAGCTGAGCTCCAGCAGCAGAGGAGGAGGAGGAAGAGGAGGAGGAGGAGGAGGAGGAGGAGGAGGAGGAGGGCGTCTTGAAGAGGCCGGGGGTGGGGGGGGGCAGGCTGGGGCTGATGCAGCCCAGTGACGCCTGCTGGGAGCTCTGCAGCGGGGGAGGGGTGGTGGTGCTGAGGCTGGAGCGAGGGGTGAGGGGGGGTTTAGGCTTCAGAGGAGGCATCGACTTCTGACCCTGAGCCTGACCTGGAGGAGGAGGAGCAGGAGGAGGAGAAGAGGAGTCAGAGGAGCTCAAAGGAAAAGGCCTGAACAGTCCTGGAGTAAATTCAAAAGTCAAATGACTTTGGCCTCAAAACAAAAACAAAAGAGCATTAAACTGCTGCTACAAAGCAGAAGAACATTAGCGGCACCCTCCGTCTACTGTCCCCTGCTCCCAGATCATGGAGGAGACCAGGAGGAGACCAGGAGGAGCCAGATGTGAGGAGGAGCCAGATGTAATGTGACATTTAATGTGCTCTGCAGCAGCACACCTTCTAGAAGGTTCCTGGTCTCAGTGTAACCACATGCGACACGCTTCACTAGTCTGTTCTATTAGAAACTTCAGCTCTATCCTCTGATTGGCCGATGCCGGAGGCCACACCCACCTGGACCTCCAGAGAAGCCTGGAGCTTTGGCCAGTGGGGGGAGGGTCAGGCCCATCTGGTTGGGGGCTGCAGAGGCCACCTTGAGGATCTGCTGGATGTCGGCCAGCTCCATCATGCCGGCCCCCCCGGCCTCGCCGGGCTTGACCCCCGCCGCCGCCGCGCTGCCGGTGGCGGCGCCCCCGTCAGGCTGCAGCAGGAAGGCGGGCTGCAGCGACAGCAGGCTCAGCGCCTCCCTCTGCTGGGCGGAGGCGGGACCGTCCAGCAGAGGGATGCTGAGGGCAGCCAGCCCCCCCAGGCCCCCCAGGCCCAGGCCCAGCGTCAGGCCCAGGCTCCCAGCCAGGAAGGCGGGGGCCGGCTCCTGGGGGAGGCTGGAGCAGGGCGGCTCCACCTGGATCACCTTGATACTGTCCAGGTGAGCCTGGTGGATCTCATCGTCTGTGGGGCCGCAGTGCACCTGAGGGGAGGGGGGGGGGGGGGGGGGGGGGGGGTACAGTTATTATCATCAGGTACATTTATTTTGTCCTGATATTAAGATCCTGAAACGCAGCCTGACCTTGGAGACGTGCTGCAGCCCGATGCTCTGCAGGAAGTCCTCCTGCTCTGGGGCCACGCCCTCTTTCTCCCCCAGACCAGGGGGGGCAGAGGCGTTCTCTGTGGCTCCGCCCCCTGGCGCCTCGCCGCTGCTGCTGGGGGGGTTAGTGCTGGGGGGGGCCGGCTTGTCCGGGTGGGAGCTGCTCTTGTGCAGGTCCAGAGCCGAGCGTAGCGGGAACGCTTTGTCACAACAGTCACAGACGAAGCGGTGGAACTTACTGATGCAGCGCCGCAGGTTGGTCTCACACCATACCTGGAGGAGGGAGGAGGGGGGGGGGGGGGTCAGCTGGGTCAGCATCACTCTCAGGTTATTAGCTGTTAGCTGGGCTACTGGTGGCTGTTAGCTGGGCTACTGGTGGCTGTTAGCGGGGCTACTGGTAGCTGTTAGCTGGGCTGCTGGTAGCTGTTAGCTGGGCTGCTGGTAGCTGTTAGCGGGGCTACTGGTAGCTGTTAGCTGGGCTGCTGGTAGCTGTTAGCGGGGCTACTGATAGCTGTTAGCTGGGCTACTGGTGGCTGTTAGCTGGGCTACTGGTGGCTGTTAGCTGGGCTGCTGGTAGCTGTTAGCTGGGCTACTGGTGGCTGTTAGCTGGGCTGCTGGTGGCTGTTAGCGGGGCTACTGGTAGCTGTTAGCGGGGCTACTGGTGGCTGTTAGCGGGGCTGCTGGTAGCTGTTAGCGGGGCTACTGGTAGCTGTTAGCGGGGCTACTGGTGGCTGTTAACGGGGCTACTGGTAGCTGTTAGCTGGGCTACTGGTGGCTGTTAGCAGGACTACTGGTGGCTGTTAGCTGGGCTGCTGGTAGCTGTTAGCTGGGCTACTGGTGGCCGTTAGCGGGGCTACTGGTGGCTGTTAGCGGGGCTACTGGTGGCTACTGGTGGCTGTTAGCGGGGCTACTGGTGGCTGTTAGCTGGGCTACTGGTGGCTGTTAGCGGGGCTACTGGTGGCTGTTAGCTGGGCTACTGGTGGCTGTTAGCTGGGCTACTGGTGGCTGTTAGCTGGGCTGCTGGTAGCTGTTAGCTGGGCTACTGGTGGCTGTTAGCGGGGCTACTGGTGGCTGTTAGCTGGGCTACTGGTGGCTGTTAGCTGGGCTGCTGGTAGCTGTTAGCTGGGCTACTGGTGGCTGTTAGCTGGGCTGCTGGTGGCTGTTAGCGGGGCTACTGGTAGCTGTTAGCGGGGCTACTGGTGGCTGTTAGCGGGGCTACTGGTGGCTGTTAGCTGGGCTGCTGGTGGCTGTTTGCGGGGCTACTGGTGGCTGTTAGCTGGGCTACTGGTGGCTGTTAGCGGGGCTACTGGTGGCTGTTAGCTGGGCTACTGGTGGCTGTTAGCTGGGCTACTGGTGGCTGTTAGCTGGGCTGCTGGTAGCTGTTAGCTGGGCTACTGGTGGCTGTTAGCGGGGCTACTGGTGGCTGTTAGCTGGGCTACTGGTGGCTGTTAGCTGGGCTGCTGGTAGCTGTTAGCTGGGCTACTGGTGGCTGTTAGCTGGGCTGCTGGTGGCTGTTAGCGGGGCTACTGGTAGCTGTTAGCGGGGCTACTGGTGGCTGTTAGCGGGGCTACTGGTAGCTGTTAGCGGGGCTACTGGTAGCTGTTAGCGGGGCTACTGGTGGCTGTTAGCGGGGCTACTGGTGGCTGTTAGCGGGGCTACTGGTGGAGGTTACCTGGGCGATGTGGGCAAACTTCTTGCAGGAGAAGTCGATGAAGGCCAGGTCGTTGAAGCCGGCGGGGATGGAGGGGTTGCTCTGGATGAAGGGCCGGCCGCTCGGGTCCTGAGGCAGCAGCTTGTGAACGCCTGCGTTGTGACGCAACAAACCACGGTGTGTCCGGAAGGAGAGGCAGCAGGAGTCACACCTGAGGACACACACACACAGGGCTCCATCAGGGCAGTGTGTGTGTGTGAGTGTGTGTTGACCCCTGGTGGCTGTGATGCTCTCACTGTTGTTAAGCAATGAGAGGACAGCTGCTCAGCGTCTGCCACAGTCACACACTCTTATCACATCCTGTGAGTGAGTGTGAGTGTGTGTGAGTGTGTGTGTGTGTGTGTGTGTGTGTGTGAGTGTGTGTGTGTCTGTGTGTGTGTGTGTGAGGGTGTAAGCTGTGTGTAATCCCCTCAGACACGTTGTCAGAGGATTTTTGGGGGGCAGGAGAGGGGAGACACTGGACCATATGTGGACCAGCACAACTCTCCGCCTCTGTCCAGCCCCATCTTCCTCCGCCTCCTCCTCCTCACTCTGTGTGTGTGTGTATGTGTGTGTGTGTGTGTGTGTGTATGTGTATGTGTGAGACGCTGGTGAACAGAGCTGGCTCAGGCCCAGGTAATTACCCTCTTTGTGTCAGAGTCTGATGCTGACCACTGAGGGAACCTGGCTCAGAGAGGAGACCCTGAAGAGACCCTGAAGAGACCCTGAGGAGTCCCTGAGGAGACCCTGAGGAGACCCTGAGGAGACGCTGAGGAGACCCTGAGGAGACCTGAACACCTGGAGACCTTCAGATCTCTGCAGCTAAACCTCCCTGGTCAGCAGTGAAGCAGGAACAACACGTCTGGAGTCATAAAAAGAGAGGAATGTGGCCTCCCTCCTTCCATCCTCATCCTTCCATCCCTCCATCCTTTCATCCTCCATCCCTCCTCCTCCTCCTCCTCCTCCTGCAGGTCAGTCTATCCTCTTACCAGCTGATTAGTGAGGATTTACAGCTAAATATTCCTGCCTCCCTCCATAACGAGCTCAGCGCCGCCTGCCGCTCTCTTCCTCTCTCATTCGCTCCACAAACAAACTTTGTCTTTCTTCATCACCTCCTCCTCCTCCTCCTCCTCTTCAGTCTAAGGCTTTCCTTCTCCTTCATTAACAGTTTATGTGCATTTCTTCCTCCACCCGAGAACACGACGACAAAACTCAAACTTTCAGCTTGGGCTGTGTGTGTGAGTGTGTGTGTATGTGTGGGGGGGTGTTGCCATGGTGACCACTGTTTTCTTTTTCTAGGATGGGTGGGGGCATCGCTATGGCAACAAAGCCCAGCCAAGCATGTCTGAACCCTCCCTCTCTCCCTCCCTGTGACTTATTAAGTTGTTCTCTCTCAGCAGTGACTTATTAGCTTCCACTCTTTCAAGTTATCCATCCATCCTTCCTTCCTTCTCTCATTCCATAATCCCAAATCTTTCACTTTTTCTCTCCTTCCACCTCTTCTTCACTCATTTGACTGATTTACCACCCTCCCCTCCTCCTCTAATGGGCCCAGAGGGAAAACTAAAGACAGAAACTGACCCAGAGAAGAACTCAGACCCTTCACTTCATGTCTAGAAACACACAGTACACGTGCACTAAGACAGAACCAGTAGCACAGTGCTGCAGTGAACCAGTTCAGAACCAGACGATGGGGAACGATTCCTGACCTGTCACTCCAGCTGTCACTTTTACACGTGTGTGTGTGTACCTGAGTGCGGTGTCGGGGTGTGTGTCCATGTGTGTGTCCAGCTCCAGTCTGGAGCTGCAGGTCTTGAAGCAGATGGGACAGGGCAGCAGCTCCTCCTCCGCCCCCCGAGACGCAGACGCTGCCTCCTCGGCAGCTGCATCCTCCACCACCTGCACACACACACACACACACACACACACACACACACACACAGTCCAGGTCAGTGTGAGCAGCAGAGCCGTGGAGTGGCCTCTCAGCTTCATCTCCTCCTCCTCCTCCTCCTCCTCCATCACCTTCTTGCTGGGCGGCTCCTCGCT
>CM055208.1:757543-760043 GCA_029224185.1 Karalla daura | reverse complement strand
TTCCAGCTACAGGAAGTGATGACGTGATATGGAATGTAGGAGGAGAAGGAGGAGGATGAGGAGGAGGATGAAAGCGAGACAAGGAGGAGGAAGAAGGTGAGGTGATGCAGGAGGAGCCGGAGAAAGGGGAGGAGATGAGCAAACAAGGAGCATAAAAGGAGAGGAGAGAGAGGAGCAGCCCAGAGTGACTGACTGGGATGTGTGTGTGTGTGTGTGTGTGTGTGTGTGTGTGTGTGTGTGTGTGTGTGTGTGTGTGTGTGTGTGTGTGTGTGTGTGTGTACCTGGTTGCGGCGGGCGTTGCGGCTGGGCGGGGCCCTCATGGCTCCTGACGGCGTTTTGCTGGGGGAGGGGCTGAGGAGGAGGAGGAGGAGGAGAGGAAGGTCAGTTTAACCTTCAACAACAACAACAACAACAACAGCAGAGTTGAGGAGCAGGCTCTAACCTCGGGGAGGCGCCTGCAGAGGAGGTGGTGGAGGTGACTCCGCTCCCACTCTCTCCTCCTCCTCCTCCACCACCTCCTCCTCCATTGATAGTTCCTGCTGACATCACTGCTGACATCATGGCGTTGATGGAGGACAAGTCTCCGCCCCCTTCAGCTCCCATCAGGCCTCCTCCTCCTCCGTCTCCGTTCTGGAGCTTGTCTCCTCCGCTTGGAGCCTCCTCGACCGCTCCGCTGATTGCTGCGTCAGCACATTCAGACCAGGTGAGCTGATGACATCACTTCCTGTCCACAGAGGCAGGCGGGTTTGTTTCGTTCACCTTTCAGGCTGCTGAGCGTCTTCTCCTCCGCTCTGACTGCTGCCTCCTCCTCAGTGGTCAGCTCCCGCTGCTCCTCCGCTGAGCTCTCCATGGCAGCTGAACACACACACACACACACACACACACACACACACACACACACACACACACACACAGTCAGTCAGGGAAACATTTCCAGAATATCTGAAGGAACAGGAAGTGTGCAGGTTCAAGGAAAAAGCATGGGAAATTGTTGAAACTATTGTATGTGTGTGAGTGTATCCCAGGTTTTGGGGTTTAAATGATGACCCTGCTCCTGGTCCTCAGCTCCTCAGCTTGTTCTCCTTCACTGCAGCTCCAGCAGGAGCTGTGGAGCTGTGGAGCTGTGGAGCTGTGGAGCTGTGGAGCTTTTAGAACCTAGAGGTTCTCCAGGAACCAGCAGCTGCTGAACGTCTCCATCCAGGACCAGCTGCTCTGAACCGTGAAGGTGTGCTGAGGGTTGGTCAGCTCCAGAGCTGCCCTCCTGCCTCCACCTGCACCCTGAGCGGGTGTGTGTGTGTGTCAGCTGGGGACACTGGTCACAGGTGTGTGTGTGTGTGTGTGTGTGTGTGTGTGTGTGTGTGTGTGTGAGGCTGAAGGCCGCCTCAGAATAGCTCTGCAGAGCGACCAGGCCGCCTGTAAACAGTGTCCCATTACACAGAGGAATATTCACCATTCTGCTCAAACAGCCCGCACCTCCACACACACACACACACACACACACACACACACACACACACACACACACACACACACACACACACACACACACACACACACACACACACACACACACACACACACACACACACACTGCCAGCAGCTTACACATATCTATAGCTGTGATGTTTCTCACTAAATCAAGTGATGTTTCTTTAGTTTGACCCTGGTACCATGTGGTCCTGCTCCATCCCATAATAACCCTGGTACCATGTGGTCCTGCTCCATCCCATAATAACCCTGGTACCATGTGGTCCTGCTCCATCCCATAATAACCCTGGTACCATGTGGTCCTGCTCCATCCCATAATAACCCTGGTACCATGTGGTCCTGCTCCATCCCATAATAACCCTGGTACCATGTGGTCCTGCTCCATCCCATAATAACCCTGGTACCATGTGGTCCTGTTCCATCCCATAATAACCCTGGTACCATGTGGTCCTGGTCCTCCACTCTGAGGAAGATGGACGTCCAGAACATAGTTTTCTTAGATCTTTGGATCAGATGGTCATGTGACCTCAATCAGGTCACATGACCTGGAGCCTGGAGACATCTCACCAGTTTTTTATCTTGATTCTGTCTTGATCTCTTGATCTTTAACTGGTTCTGGAGGAGCTGGAGAGGAGCCACAGAGACTCTGACTGAAGGATGAAGGAACAACAGGAGGAGACAGGAGACAAGAAAACAGCTCGTCTCAAAGATGAGAAGATGAAAAACAAGGAAACAGAAAATGAAATGAAGAAAAAAGAAGATGGAGACAAAAACAAAAATGGAGGAGAAGAAGAAAGAGAGGGAGAAGAGAGGCAATTACTGTTTCTGTTTGGCAGCCCCCACAGGAAGACGCTCTCCAGAGCCGCCACTTCCTCCTCCAGCTCTGAGGCCTGACCATGTGTGTGTGTGAGCGTGTGTGTGTGAGCGTGTGTGTGTGTGAGCGTGTGTGTGTGTGTGTGTGCGTTGTGTGTGTGTGTGTGTGGTGTGCGTGTGCGTGTGTGTGAGCGTGTGT
>CM055208.1:736715-739215 GCA_029224185.1 Karalla daura | reverse complement strand
AAGTTTGTTTTGTTTCTTCTCAGCCTCTCAGGTGCCTCATGTTCTTGGGAGTAGTTCAGGTCTGCCCCTGGTGTCCTCATCTCAACCTCCTACTGCTATGTTCCAGGTTAAGTACAAGCAGAGTGGGAGGAAGGAGATGTCCAGCTCCATCTACTCCACTCTGCCAGACACCATGGAGACCAGCTTTGCCCGGGAGATGAGCGACCTGCTGAGTGAGGTACAGGACTTCTCCTGACTTTCAAAGAGCTTCATGAGAAGACGCTCTGAGATCTTCTGTGATGAACAGGAACAGTGATGCTATGATCCCCATGACGAGCCGTGTCCTCCAGAGCTAAAACACACATAGATCAGCTGGAGATGTTTGGAGGTCTGATGGTTTGGAGGTTTGGAGGTCTGATGGTTTGGAGGTTTGGAAGTCTGATGGTTTGGAGGTTTGGAGGTTTGGAGGTCTGATGGTTTGGTGGTTTGGAAGTCTGATGGTTTGGAGGTTTGGAGGTTTGGAGGTCTGATTGTTTGGAGGTTTGGAAGTCTGATGGTTTGGAGGTTTGGAGGTCTGATGGTTTGATGGTTGATCCTCCTCAGAACAAATACAAGGAGGACGGCAGGAGAAACCTGTCTCACTCTCTGTACGCTCAGCTGCCACAGACAGTGGAGACACAACGAGTGAAGACGGTGTCTGAGCTGCAGAGTGAGGTAGACACACACACACACACACACACTCAACACACACTCAACACACTCAACACACACACACACACACTCAACACACACTCAACACACTCAACACACACACACACACACTCAACACACACTCAACACACTCAACACACACTCAACACTCAACACATGCACACTCACACTGACTCACACACACACACACACACACACACTCTTACACACTAACCCTAACCCATCTGGTCAGGTTCTGGTCTGGTTCTGGTCAGGTTCTGGTCTGGTCCTGGTCAGGTTCTGGTCCAGTTCTGGTCTGGTTCTGGTCAGGTTCTGGTCTGGTCCTGGTCAGGTTCTGGTCAGGTCTGGTCCTGGTCAGGTTCTGGTCAGGTTCTGGTCTGGTCCTGGTCTGGTCCTGATCAGGTTCTGGTCCAGTTCTGGTCAGGTTCTGGTCAGGTTCTGGTCCAGCCCTGGGGTCCAGTCGACAGTTTTAACCCTTCTCCTCCTGTTTCAGGTGAAGTACAAAGAGTGTGGGAGGAAGGAGACGAGCAGCGCTCTGTACTCCACGCTACCAGAGACTCTGGAGACACAACACGCCAAGGAGGCCTCCGAGCTGCAGAGCCAGGTGCACACACACACACACACACACACACACACACACACACACACACACACACACACACACACACACACTATCATCCATACAGAACTGCTCAAACGTGAACAGGTATGGATACAGTTACTAAAAGGCCAAGTGTGTGTGTGTGTGTGTGTGTGTGTGTGTGTGTGTGTGTGTGTGTAGCTGAGGTATAAGCAGGCTGGGTGTAGCGAGGCCTCCTCTCTGTTCCACCTGCTGCCTGAGACCATCGACACACAGTTCGCCAGGGAGAAGACCGAGCTGATCAGTGAGGTGAGACACAGTCCGGGTCAGCTCCTCCTGCTCCTCCTGCTCCTCCTGCTCCTCACCCTTCTCCTCCTCTCCTGTCCTCTCAGGTCAAATACAAAGAGGAGGGGAAGACGGAGATGAACATGAACCTGTACTCACTGCTTCCAGACACCCTGGAGAACCAGAGAGCCAAGGAGCTGACTGAGCTGCAGAGCCAGGTGTGTGTGTGTGTGTGTGTGTGTGTGTGTGTGTGTGTGTATGTCACCAGCTGAGGCGTTTCCATAGTGACATGTTTGACTCATGCTCTCAGAGCTGCTGTGTCTCTCATGTTACAGTCTGTTTTCCAGATATGTTCATCTGACCTCTGAAGCTCTCTGAGCTCCTGGTCCTGGTCCTGGTCCTGGTCCTGGTGCTGGTCCTGGTCCTGGTCCTGGTGCTGGTCCTGGTCCTGGTGCTGGTCCTGGTCCTGGTCCTGGTGCTGGTCCTGGTCCTGACCCTTATCCCGGTCCTCTCTTTATTTCAGTCCAGGTACAAGGAGTCCAGTAAGAAGCAGACGTCCTCGTCTCTCTACCATCGTCTGCCCGAGACTCTGGAGACACAACATGCTAAAGAAGCTTCACAGCTGCAGAGCCAGGTACACACACACACACACACACACACACACACACACACACACACACACACACACATGCACGCCCCCCAGGTGTGACGGCGGGTCTTGGTTCCAGGTGGCGTACCGGGAGGCGGGGAGGGAGCAGCGGTCCCGACCCGTCTACCACCAGCTCCCTGACACCCTGGAGACCCAGTTCGCCCGGGAAGTCACGGAGCTCCAGAGTCAGGTGAGAACATGAAGTTAGGTGGTCCTCCTCACTGCTTCACCACAGAGGCAAAGAGGTGTTCCTGCTCCATCCCATAATAACCCTGCTCCTCCACTGCCTCTGTCCA
>CM055208.1:726715-729215 GCA_029224185.1 Karalla daura | reverse complement strand
CAGACCCTGACCCTGCCCCGGACCCAGACCCTGATTATTAGCCTGACCCAGACCCCGACCCAGACCGCCTCCAGGGGCTGGTGTAACACGTGTTTCTGTTCCAGAACAAATACAAGCAGAAGGACAAAGAGGAGAGCAGCAGCAGCGCCTTCCACCAGATGGCAGAGACCAACCAGACGGAGTTCGTTAAACAGATCTCAGAGCTGCAGAGTGAGGTGAGGACAGCAGGCTGTGGGAACACCTGTATAGCTGTGTGTGTGTGTACATATACATATATATGTACACAGGTGATATAAGTTAGTGGGAGGGCTATACTGTTCTATGTCAATTGTGCTGTATGTGTGTGTGTGTGTGTGTGTGTTTCTCCTTTAGACAAAGTACAAGAAGGACAAAGAGGATTTGCAGAACTCCCTGTACTCGCTGCTGCCGGAGACTCTGGAGACACAGTTTGTTAAAGAGATGAACGACACACATAGCGAGGTACACACACACACACATACACACACACAGCGAGGTACACACACACACACACACACCGCGAGGTACACACACACACACATACACACAGCGAGGTACACACACACACACACACACACACAGCGAGGTACACACACACACACATACACACAGCGAGGTACACACACACACACAGCGAGGTACACACACACACACACAGCAAGGTACACACACACACACACACACAGCAAGGTACACACACACACACAGCGAGGTACACACACACACACACACAGCGAGGTACACACACACACACACAGCGAGGTACACACACACACACACACACAGCGAGGTACACACACACACACAGCGAGGTACACACACACACACACACAGCGAGGTACACACACACACACAGCGAGGTACACACACACACACACACAGCAAGGTACACACACACACACACACACAGCGAGGTACACACACACACACACAGCAAGGTAGACACACACACAGCGAGGTATACACACACACACAGCGAGGTACACACACACACACATCGAGGTACACACACACAGCGAGGTACACACACACACACACAGCGAGGTACACACATACACAGCGAGGTACACACACACACACACAGCGAGGCACACACACACACACAGCGAGGTACACATACACACACACAGCGAAGTACACACACACACAGCGAGGTATACACACACACATACATACATACATACATACACACATACATACATACATACACACATACATACATACATACATACATACATACATACATACATACACATATACATACATACACGCATACATACATACATACATACACACATACTTACATACATGTATACATACATACATGCATACATACATACATTCATACATACATATATACATACATACACACATACATACATACATACATACATACATACATACATACACACATACATACATACATACATACATATCTACATACATACATACATACATACATACATATCTACATACATACATACATACATACATACATACATACATACATACATACATACATACATACATACATATACATACACACACACATACATACATACACACATACATACATACATACATACACACATACATACATACATACATACATACATACATACATACATACATACATACATACATACATACATACATACATACATACATACATACATACATACATACACACATACATACATACACACATACATACATACATACATACATACATACATACATACATACATACATACATACATACACATATACATACATACACGCATACATACATACATACATACACACATACATACATACATGTATACATACATACATGCATACATACATACATTCATACATACATATATACATACATACACACATACATACATACATACATACATACATACATACATACATACATACATACATACATACACACATACATACATACATACATACACGCATACATACATACATACATACATACATACATACATACATATACATACACACACACATACATACATACACACATACATACATACATACATACACACATATATACATACATACATACATACATACATACATACATACATACATACATACATACATACATACATACATACATACATACATACATACACACATATATACATACATACATACATACATACATACATACATACATACATACATACATACATACATACATACATACATACATACATACATACACACATACATACATACATACATACACACATATATACATACATACATACATACATACATACATACATACATACATACATACATACATACACACATACATACATACATACATACACACATATATACATACATACATACATACATACATACATACATACATACATACATACATACATACATACATACATACACACATATATACATACATACATACATACATACATACATACATACATATATATGT
>CM055208.1:709820-712320 GCA_029224185.1 Karalla daura | reverse complement strand
AGTCTTCTGGCACCAGAGAGGAAGCCAAGGCGGAAGTGACTTGGGCTGGGGGGGTCAGCTGCCTCCTGCTGGTGAGAGTGTGTCGGTGCACTGTGGTGATGAGTAACAAATTTAACGAGTTAACTAATGGTTAAAGACTGTTCACGTTGAAAAGTTATGATAATAATGAGAAGAAATGAACCAGTGGCTTCCCTGCTGCTCACACACCCGCACACACACACACACACACACACACACACACACACACACACACACACACACACACATACACACACACACACAGACTTCACCTTGCACAGGGTCAGCCCCTCCTGAGGGACTGGGGGTGTTTTCCCTCCCAGTGGGGCTGTACTGAGCACGCTCTGGAGAGCTGGAGACTAAACGGGAACAGATAGATCGGTGTGTGTGTGTGTGTGTGTGTGTGTGTGTGTGTGTGTGTGTGTGTGTGTCTCCCCGTGGTCTATTCAGCTTTTAAAATGAACTGACAGGTGTCAGCTCAGGTCAGCAGAGTGTGTGTGTCTGCTTATATTTGTGTAAATGTGTGTGTGTGTGTGTGTGTGTGTGTGTGCGCTGGACCAGGTCTATCAGAGCAGACCTGGTCCGTAGGTTCACCGTCACTGATCATCCAGACGTCAGAGATGAAGCTGTTGATTGATCATCTGATCGATCGGTGATCAGATCCGGTCCCAGTCTGCTGTCAGATCCAGTCCCAGTCCAGACCAGTCCAGACCAGTCAGCTGGTCAGCTGGTGTCATGGATTCCTCTCATGGACCAGACGCTGGGTCGGTTCTTCTGGACCTTTGAGCCTCGTCATGAAAACAGCAGCAGTGACAACATTTCACCACTGTCCTGGCTCTGACGAGTGTTGGGTGACTAGTGTGTGTGTGTGTGTGTGTGTGTGTGTGTGTGTGTTGCGTGGTGGCGTGGTGCCCCCTACAGGCCATGGAAGACAAGACAAAACACCTAAAAAGAGAAAAGAAAGGATGAACGGAGGAGTAGCAGGATAAGTGAAAGAGAGAGAGCTGAGAGTCGAGCCTTCACTAATTGTTTCTATTTTAGAGCAGAGCAGCCTTCACACTGACTTCAGGAGAGTGCAAAATGACCTAAAAACAAAGCAGAGACTGGCTGAGCTTCTGATAACACACACACACACACACACACACACACACACACACACACTCTGATCAGCTCCTTCATCAGTCATCCATCTATAAACATAAATCAGTGAAATGCAGCGATCGCTTAATGAAGCAGAAGAGGAGGATCAGAGGTAGAAGAGGAGAGGAAGGAGTGAGGACGGTCCACAGAAAGGAGGTGAGAGGATCAGCAGAGGGTGCTGCCCCCTGCTGGACAGCTGAGGCACGACCAGAGAAGAGGAGTGGGGCTGAGAGGTAAACACACACACACACACACACACACACACACACACACACACACACACACACTGACTGTGGCAGTCACACACCTCTGTAAGACTGAGGGATCACATGTTGCAGCTTCTTCAACTCATTTCAGCTTCAGCTCTGTTTGTTTTGTGCCAGTTCATAACAGCCAGAGAGCAACGATACGAGCATCGTGAACAGCCCAGGAAGTGAGCGGTCTCCCCAGACTCCGCCCCAACATGGACACAGGTTAGATTCAAAACTGAATTTATTTTGTGCAGTTATGTTACACACAATATCACCATTGTTACACATGTACTGATGGCTGACAGTTTAGATTAAAGGTCAGAGGTCGAATCAGTCCAGAGTAGAGAGAGACAGAGTCCTGGATCCAGCTCAGCATCTATGGAACCTGGGGGGGGGGCACTACAGGTACAGTTAGTCCTGTCAATCAATGAATAAGAAAAGAGAGGAGGAGGAGGAGGAGGAGGAGGAGGAGGAGGAGGAGGAGGAGGAGGAGGAGGCGGAGAAGATACGGGGAGAGACACCAAGAGGAGAGTGAGATGATCCACAGCCACAGAGAGAACAGAGAAGATAGAGCTCAATGTGCTGGAGACCCCCGGCAGACTCAACCTATAGCAGCTTATCTAGGATTGTAGGTCTATGTATGGCTCTATGGCTCTGGCTCCACATCTAGACTTAGAGACTCTTGGAACCACCAGTAGGCCTGCATTCAGAGAACAGAGTGTCCTAGTGGGGCAGTAGGGTTTTATCAGGTCTGAGATATAAGAGGGTGCCAGACCATGAAGACCTTTATAGACAAGGAGAAGGATTTAGAACTGAGCTGTTCCTGAGCTGACTAGTGTAGAGTAACCAGTGTAGAGTTACTAGTGCAGATTAACTGATGCTGGTGTTAGTTGAGCTGGTCCTCCACTGGGGGCAGTACTGAGGCCAGAGGACCTTCCAGCAGCTGTGGAAGAAGTGATGACGAAGGACAGTCCTCCCTCTTCTGCAGCTCCTCTGCCTCTAAGCATCCCTCCTGTTCTTCTCCTCTGGAGGTCCAGGGAGCTGAGGAGAACCTGCTGACACAGAGGGGGACGCTGGTCATCATATGAGCG
>CM055208.1:694820-704820 GCA_029224185.1 Karalla daura | reverse complement strand
ATGCTTATTTTCCTCAATTAGAGAGGAGTAGTATCTCGCTCTGGCATTACACAGAGCCAGCCTGTAAGTCTTCAGACTATCTTTCCAGGTAAGAAAAATACTAGTGTTTTTGGTGGAACGCCATTTCCTCTCTAACTTACGTGCTAGCTGCTTTAGGTGGCGAGTTTCTGGAGTAAACCAGGGGGCGGATCGTGGTCTAGAGATAGTCTTTTTTGTTAGGGGTGCAGCCGAGTCGAGAGTCTTGCGAAGGGAGGTAACAAAGCTATCAGTGAGGTGATCGATGAGGGAGGGACTCAAGCTTTCATAACAGAGAGGGGGGGATGCAGTTCCAAGAGACAGGGGGATAGCTTCTTTAAAGTTAGATAAGACGCTGTCGGTTAAGTGCCGTGTATATATACTGCTCTTCTTTCGCACACAACCGGCTAGAAGGAAGTTGAAAGTAATTAAAGAATGGTCGGAAATAAGTGGATTAGGGGGTGAAACGGTCAGGTGTTTAATTTCAACACCATAAGATAGAACAAGGTCCAGGGTGTGGTTGAAGCAGTGCGTGGGTTCATGCACATGCTGGCAGAAGCCAATGGACTCGACTATAGAAGTGAATGCTGTACTGCAGCTATCACTGACCACATCTACATGAATATTGAAGTCACCGATTATAATGATTTTGTCAGTTTTGAGAACTAGGTTTGAAAGAAATTCTGGAAATTCAGCCAAAAAATCTGAATAGGGGCCTGGGGCCCGATACACTACGACAAGTAGGAGGGGCTGTGCTTTCCAGCTTTGGTGACACAGGCTGATGATAAGGCTTTCAAATGAATTATAATCAATATTAGGTTTCGGAGTAATTAACAGACTACGATCAAACACGGCTGCCACCCCACCTCCACGGCCAGAACATCGAGGGACATGATAGTTAACATGGCTGGGAGGAGAAGCCTCATTTAGGCTAACATAGTCACCCTCACAAAGCCAAGTTTCTGTGAGACATAACACATCAATGTTGTTGTCAGAGATTAATTCATTTACAAGAATGGCTTTGGAGGACAGGGAGCGGATATTAAGTAATCCACATTTAATGCTCCTGTCCTGAGAAGTGACTGAGGAACTCCTGATTTTTATAAGATTGTTAAGGGTCGCTCCTCTGCTGCTAAATCTGGACAGTCGGGGGACAGACACAGTCTCTATGGGGTGCTGTGTGGGTGACTGAAAAGAGGGAAGCACAGAGGAGTGTGCTAGACTGCTCCTCTGCCTCCTGGTCTCAACTCTGAGTCAGGGTGGGGGAGGACTAATGCTCTTAGCCTGGTTACTAGAGAGTTGGGCTGCTCCTTCCAACGTGGGATGGATGCAGTCCCTCCTAATGAGACCAGGTCTACCCCAGAAAGTTTGCCAATTATTTACAAAGCCCACGTCATTTGCGGGACACCACCTCGATAACCAGCGGTTAAATGATGATGTACGGCTAAACATGTCATCACTTGCCAGGTTGGGGAGGGGGCCAGAGAAAACTACGGTGTCCGACATCGTTTTAGCCATTGTACACACCGATTCCACATTAATTTTTGTGACCTCCGATTGACGTAAACGCAGGTCATTAGCGCCGACGTGGATAACGATTTTACTATATCTGTGTTTAGCTTTAGCCAGCAGCTTTAATTTGGATTCAATGTCGCCCGCTCTGGCCCCCGGGATGCAGTCTATGGCCGCTGGACTCGCTAGCTTCACATTCCGTAAAATAGAGTCGCCAATGACCAGAGATTTATCCTCGGCGGGTGTGTCGCCGAGCGGGGAGAACCTGTTGGAAGTGGGAAGCGTTAGGTGGGCCTCGGTGGACTTTGGCCGGGAGCTACGCTTCCCTCTGACAGTCACCCAGCGTTCCTGTTTTCCCGGCTGCTCGGGAGAAGCTGGAGGGGAGCTAAGGGGAGCTAAGCTAAGCGGCTCCGCGGAGGCTAGTGGGCGCTGGCTAACTGTGGCTGATGGTTTTGCTTCCACAGTGCGGAGCCGGGCTTCCAAATCGCTAAGCCTGGCCTCCAACCTCACCAATAAACTACAGTGCTTACACGTATCACCCTCGCTAAAGGAGGCAGGGGAATAGCTAAACATGTGGCACACTGAGCAGGAGAGAGGGACAGGAGAAGCAGAGGGGGAAGCCATTGCTAACCGGGCTACTAGCTACTAGCGCTACGGGAGCAAGGGTGATAGAAAGACTAGGAGAGGCGTAGGAAGCGGGTCAGAGAGAGAGCAGGACCCTAGGAGCAGGGTAGAGTGCTCGAGTGGCACACAAAGGGTGATACAGTAGGAAATCAAAGAAAATACACAAAAGATAGGAGTCGGGATAGAGCTGAGACTGAAACTGTGCTGCCGGCAGTCAGCAGGAAGTGAGCAGGAAGTGACGCTTACCGGAACAGGAAACAGCAGGAACGGGGTGATCTGACCTGCATCAGGCGAGCACAAACACACACTGAAGCAACATTGATACAGAGGAGGTCTGAGAAGGCCTGTAACCATCACATAACACTGACATTCATGTGGGATGTTGTTTAAGAAGACCAACTACCTACGAAGTTAAACTGAGCCACCACAAAAAGTGATTGTTCTCTTAGTGAGGAAAACAATTATTAGCAAAAATAATAGAAAAAAGTCAACATTGTTTTATACATAATTCTTACAGCTGTAAATCTGATAATTCTTACAGCTGTAAATCTGTTTTTTACTTATTTATCAAGCTTATAATTTTCAAGTCAGATTTGCCTTCGTCTCAGTCTTCCACCCCACCCATCATAACAAACACAGACCAGTCAGATTAACTGGTTCGGGTCAAGTACAGCTGTGGCTACAATCTGAATCATCAGCAGCTGGTGAAAGGTGACGAGCTGAGAGGCTCTCACCGCCGTTCTACCTGATATCACACATGACAACTTTCTGTTCGCAGCTCTTTGTCTTTGAGGAGTGACAACTCCAAATTTGATCCTCTGAACTTCAGAGGAGAACCAGGACCTTCAGACACACAGTAAGGAACCACTGTTTACCCACCTGTTACTACGGGTTCAATTTGGACAGGAGTTCTATGTGTTGTGTGTTGGTATGTTTGATAGGAGAGTAGACAGATTTGGAAGTCATGTTCTTTAAAGCACGGAAAACACTCCGTTAATGGGAACATGTTCCACAGCAGGGTAGGGAACATGTTCCACAGCAGGGTAGGGAACATGTTCCACAGCAGGGTAGGGAACATGTTCCACAGAGACCTGTGTGGATGCAGGTTCTTGTTCCAACCCAGCAGCAGCACACCTGGTATGGATCATTCAGTCAACTGATCTTCAGACAGTGGACTGGTGACTGTCTGGAGTCTGTCTATGATGCCTTCAACCTCTTTCTGCTTTAGTTTGACTTCTATGGGAACAAAGTGGGTTAATGAATAGCTAATAGGATAAGTGAAGGAATGGAAGTTTCCCAGTTCCACCAGTCAGAACTTACTTTACGTTCAGGAACACACAAGATGGGAAGTGTTTGAGCACCTTGTTTTGAGGACTGTCTGACATTCAGCTCAGCTTCATGTAAAGTGCTGAACAACAAGATGACAAACCAGAACATTCTGTCCAGGAACGTCCAGCTAGATGGTCCTAGCGACCGACATGGTATCTCCTCTAGGAGGACAACGAGACGCTTCTGTGAGACCAGCTGTGACCAAGGTAGGACTGAACATCTGTCTGCTCATGTCTCCTGGACCTTCTCTTTCATTCCAGAAACATCTGTTGTTTTGATCAAACAATCAAAGGTACATTTGTCCAGATTCTCTGAGAGTCTAGTGTCAGTGTGTTTCCTCTGTCAGCAGATGGAGGTCTGCAGGAGCTTCTAGATGGAGGTCTGCAGGAGGTTCTAGATCAACATCGGATCAGTGTGAGGAGCAGATGTGAACGTGTGACTGAAGGAGCTGAAGGAGCAGGAGGAGAAACCCTCCTCAACAGCATCTACACTGAGCTCTACATCACAGAGGGCCAGAGTGAAGAGGTCAACACCCAACATGAGGTGATGCAGCTGGAGACCACCTCCAAGAAGGAGAAGATCCTCCATGATGCTCCAATCAGGTGCCAGGACATCTTCAGAGCCTTACCTGACCAGCAGAGCTCCATCAGAGTGGTCCTGACCAGCGGCGTCGCTGGAGCTGGAAAAACCTTCTCGGTGCAGAAGTTCAGTCTGGACTGGGCAGAGGGTTCAGGAAACCAAGATGTCAGTGCAGTGATTGTTCTTTCCTTCAGGGAGCTGAACCTGCTCAGAGAGGAGCAGCACAGTCTTCTCTCTCTGCTCCAGGTGTTCCATCCAACATTCCAGAAGGTGACAGCAGAGCAGCTCTCCCTCTGGAAGCTGCTCTTCATCTTTGACGGCCTGGATGAAAGCAGACTCTCTCTGGACTTCCACAACCATCAGGTTGTGTCTGATGTCTCCCAGAAGACCTCAGTCAGCGTCCTGCTTACAAACCTCATCCAGGGGAAGCTGCTTCCCTCTGCTCTGGTCTGGATCACCTCCAGACCTGCAGCAGCCAATCAGATCCCTCCTGGATGTGTGGACAGAGTCACAGAAGTACGAGGCTTCACTGAGGACCAGAAGGAGCAGTACTTCAGGAAGAAGTTCAGAGATGAAGAACTGTCCACAACCATCATCTCACACATCAAGGCCTCCAGGAGTCTCCACATCATGTGTCAGATCCCGGTCTTCTGCTGGATCACTGCCACAGTTCTGGAGCACATGTTGACATCAGAGCAGAGAGGAGAGCTGCCCCAGACCCTGACTGACCTGTTCTCACACTTCCTGCTGCTCCAGACCAGGAGGAAGAAGCAGAAGTACCAGGAGGGAGCAGAGACCAGTCCACAAGAGCTGATGGAGGAGGACAGGGAAGTTCTTCTGAAGCTGGGGAGGCTGGCCTTTGAACATCTGCAGGAAGGAAACATCATGTTCTACCAAGAAGACCTGCAGCGCTGTGGTCTGAAGGTCTCAGAGGCCTCGGTGTTCTCAGGAGTTTGTACAGAGATCTTCAGGAGAGAGTGTGTGATCTTCCAGAGGAACATCTACTGCTTTGTTCATCTGAGTGTTCAGGAGTTTCTGGCTGCAGTCTACATGCTCCATTGCTTCACCAGCAGGGAGGAGAAAGTTCTGGAGGATTTCCTGGAGAAGAAATATGTCAAATCAACTCTGGATGTCCTCTTGAAGGAAGTAGTGATGAAATCCATGAGGAGTAGAAATGGCCACCTGGACCTGCTGGTCCGCTTCCTTCATGGCCTCTCTCTGGAGTCCAACCAGAGAGTGTTAGGAGGTCTGCTGGGTCCCTTAGAGAACAGTCCAGGAACCATCCAGAGAGCCATCAACAACCTGAAGAAGATGAACATGTATAAGATCTCTCCTGACAGAAGCATCAACATCTTCCACTGTCTGATGGAGCTCAACGATCACTCAGTGCATCAGGAGATCCAAGAGTTCCTGAAGTCAGAGAACAGATCAGAGATGGAGCTCTCAGAGATCCACTGCTCAGCTCTGGCCTACATGCTGCAGATGTCAGAGGAGGTTCTGGAGGAGCTGGACCTGGAGAAGTACAACACATCAGCTGAAGGACGACTGAGGCTGGTTCCAGCTGTGAGGAACTGCAGGAAGGCTCGGTGAGTCCAGATGTGATGATCATCTCCATGAAGCAACGTGAAGCTGAGAGCAGGAAACAAGCACAACGTTCCATCTGAACGTTCCAGGGTCGTTGTAATGGTTCAGCTCAGTGTCCTACCTTTGATTGTTCAGATCAATAGTTCATCCACTCAGTGCTGAACAGTTTCTGCTCGTCTCTGTCACCAGTCTAATGACTGACAGTCCAGTTAAACCATGGATGACTGATCTCACTGGTCCACATGACCTCAGATGCACCGCCCAGTCCCCAGCTGAACTGGGTTTACTGGTCAATCACCAGGATGCTGGAACATTCTGGACTGAACTGAGAATGTTTTACAGATTCACCGAATTTCAGCTGGAACTGAGGTGGAAAACAGGAAGTAGAATTGTAATTCAAACTGGAATGGTTTTTTCCAGAACCATGCTCTACAGTATATATTCTACAGACTGTTTCCCATTTTCCATACAAATAATTATCACTATGAACTTCATGTGACCATTATATTTACATTTCAACAAATGTTTTTTTTGTATCCACAATTAAGAATAAAAGCATCAGCTATAAAACAGATCATTTAATCTGAAGTATCCTTAGTTTCAAATTATGGAAAATGCTGGAAAAATACTTAATCTCCCAGGAATCATTACGTTGGGTTCATCAAGTGATCTCTGTCACATTCACCAGAGAAACTCAACAGATCCTCGATCTTCTCTCTCTTCACAGACTCTCTGGGGGTAGACTCTCAGAGGTTCACTGTGAGGTTGTGGCCTCAGCTCTGAGATCCAGCCCCTCCCATCTGCTAGACCTGGACCTGAGCTGGAACGTCCTGCAGGATTCATCAGTGGAGCTGCTCAGTGCTGGACTGGAGAGTCCTCACTGTCGACTGGAGACTCTGAGGTCAGCTGGATGTGAATTTCATGATGTTTTCTCTGGACAGTCATGTTGAGCTCCAGCTGATCAACCTGAACTCATCTGATGGACCAAACATGGATTTGATCTTCATTTATTCTTTATTCAGGTTGGAGTTCTGCAGGTTGTCAGAGACCAGCTGTGCTTCTCTGGCCTCAGCTCTGAAGTCCAACCCCTCCCATCTCAAACATCTGGATCTGAGTCTTAACAAGCTGCAGGATTCAGCAGTGAAGGAGCTGTGTGATCTTCTGGAGAGTCCACTCTGTAGACTGGAGACTCTGAGGTCAGCTGAAAGTGAATTTCATGATGTTTTAGATGTTCCTGGGATCAGGTACAAGGTGATGATGGGGATGCAGCGGTCACACGTGTCACTTTTTCTTCATTTATTCTTTATGCAGGTTGGAGCGCTGCAGTTTGTCAGAGACCAGCTGTGCTTCTCTGGCCTCAGCTCTGAAGTCCAACCCCTCCCATCTCAAACATCTGGATCTGACTGACAACATCCTGCAGGATTCAGCAGTGAAGGAGCTGTGTGATCTTCTGGAGAGTCCACTCTGTAGACTGGAGACTCTGAGGTCAGTTCACTGACTCTGTTACTGGTGAACATCTGATGTTTCCATCAACAACTGAACCTGGTTGATGCTCAGACTGAACCTTCATCTAGACACTTGTTGCTTCATCTTCTCATGTTTCTGCTGCTACGTTTAGTCTGGAGTCACTGAAGACTTAAGGCAACAAAATGGAGAAAGTAAATGTTGACTATTAGGTGTTCAGTGTAATGAATGTTTCTGAGTTCTAATGAAATGACAAAAACATGGATTTGATCTTCATTTATTCTTTATTCAGGTTGAGGTGGTGCAGGTTGTCAGAGACCAGCTGTGCTTCTCTGGCCTCAGCTCTGAAGTCCAACCCCTCCCATCTCAAACATCTGGATCTGAGTGACAACAACCTGCAGGATTCAGCAGTGAAGGAGCTGTGTGATCTTCTGGAGAGTCCACTCTGTAGACTGGAGACTCTGAGGTCAGACTCCAGGTTCTTCTTCTGTGCTGAGATCAACATGATGTGAAGGTTGTGGTGACTCTAAACTGCAGACATGAGGCTGATGTTCTCCTGATCCTCTGAGAGCTTCATGTTTCTTCTTCACGTCAAGATGAGATCTGGCAGAAGCTCCACCTGCTCTGAGCAGCAGGACTCTGCTCTTCATCTCTGACTCAGTCTGACTCCTCCTCTGTCTTCTCCTCACCAGGTGGTGATTGCCTGATAATCTCTGGGTGTGAGGATCAGAGAAGAGAGGAGCAGCAGCAGTTTCAGCATCATCCTGCAGGCACACACACAAACACACACACACACACACACACACACACACACACACACACACACACACTGTCGCAGTGTAATAGAGTCATTCAACAGTGAAAAGTTTGAAATAGTTTCTCATGTTTTGGATGATAAATGTCATAACTGCAGTACTTCATTGTGTTTATCATATTACCCAGAATAACTAACAAATGCACTAGTACCACTGATCACTAGTATCACTGATCATTTGAGTTATAAATGATAGAAATGATTGATTGAATGCACTGATTGTGATTTTAATGTTTCTTCACTCCTCTCAAATAAAACATGCACTTGTCCATCGTTACGCTGCACTGTCATATATTTAGTTCTAGAAGACAATCAACTCATTCTGCAGCTGGACATGATTCAAACCTTTGTTAGCTTTATTAGTTTTATGAAGACAAACACTTCAAATGTGTCATTCGATCAATAAGTTACAGCCTTCCATCCATCTGGACCCAACAGCAGATCACCATCGTGACCTGAACAAGTTCAGATCACTGTCTCAGAGTCTCTGCGGTCAGGACCAGAGGGAGGAGACACTTCAGAGATTCACATGTACACTTTATTACTGCTCTGAGTCATTTGTCTATAAAAGTCAGATGGGGACAGACTCTGGGATTAATAATCCAGAGATGTAAATGTTGGGATATTCCAGTGCTATATAACATACAGCATGTAAACATACCATAGACAGAGAACATTCACCCCCCCCTCCACAGACTCGACGTTGCCATAAGACCATAAGAATAATCACATTACAGTTCATCACTCGACCCTTTAAACCCCTGGAGCCGTCTGGATGTAACTGCAGCTTTCAACAGTTTCTAAACACTTTGTATTGAAACTGCAGAGCTGCAGACAGTCAGCCATCACATCAGGGTTGGGACCTTTTCCTGGTGACGTCCAGTGGACTGGAGACGCTGTCACGTCTCCACGCTGCTCTCGCCTTACAGCCTGAAGCACCTGTGGACGTCATGAGGACATCATGAGGACATCACGAGGACGTGGTCTGAGTTGACCTGAGGCAGGACGTGGAGCAGCCTCAGCACTGAGAAGTGAACTCACCTGCAGCTGGAGACTCTAGAACGTGGGAGGATGCCCCTTACTGCTCGTCCTCACACACACTCGCCTGAAAGAAAATGTAAAGCACAGTGAGGACTTCAGCCGACTCTGCTCCCACTCCTTCAGTACCAGCTATTATGAAAATACACACAAAATACAACATTACACCATTACAAGACAGTAGGCTCACCATCAGGTCATCATTGACATAGCAACTATGACAGAGGCTATAGTATGTTAACACCATTTCATTGTTTAAACTGAAATACTTTAAAATATGAATGCATCACAATCTTGTTCTTCAGTCAAACAATTAATTGGTAATGAGTGTTTTAGATTGTTCACAATCATGTTTGACTTTGTCAGAGTTATAACAATATTTTTCAACCGAATCTGAAAGGTCGATGTTCCTCCACTGATCCAGTGGAGAGCAGCAGAGTTACTTCATACACCTGAGGAGTGAGCTCACTTAGTGATGGAGGGGTGCAGGCTGAAGCTGCTGAGGTCCTGGTCCAGGTCCAGGTCCAGGTCCAGGTCCAGGTCCAGGTCCAGGTCCTGGTCCAGGTCCAGGTCCAGGTCCAGGCCCAGATCCAGGTCCAGGCCCAGGCTCAGGGCTCTGCTGTGTTGAATGAGCAGGCAGAGCAGTGGAGGGCGGTCTCTGGGCTGCTTCCTCTCTCTCCTGCCAGCATCACTGCAACACACCAGACAGGAAACAGCTGTGAGCACCTTCACCAGGCCGAGTCTGAGCCCAACGGTGGAGCCTCTCTGATCTACCAGCCATCAAAGTTCAACGGACCAGCAGTCAAACCTGGAACTTCCCACTGGTGAACCGGTACCAGAGTACCAGTCCTCCCAGTTCATCACACAGCACTCTCAACAAAACAACGCCGTAGCTTTAGCTCATTTTCAGTTCATTAATCAATACAAAACACTGACACGACCCTGTTATAGTTATAAAGGTTCTGTGTTTTCAGTGAATGTGTTTGGTACGGGTGGGATGTGGTTGGGTGAGAAAGGGTGTGTGTGTGCGTGTATGTATGT
>CM055208.1:682320-687320 GCA_029224185.1 Karalla daura | reverse complement strand
GCACATGCACATATATGACAGTAAGTCAAGAGAAAACAGCAGCAGAATTATTGACTTGATTTAAATGGACTCATCAGTAATTCAGTGAGTTACTGGTTATTTCATGAGTCGATCAATAGATTAGTTGGTACAGCTCCAGTTCACATGCCACACTGATACATCCTGATCTAAGTATCTACAGTATTCCCGCAGAACCTCTGTTGTACCTTACAGTATTCCTGCAGTACTCCTACAGTATTCCTACAGTACTCCTGCAGTATTCCTGCAGTATTCCTGCAGTATTCCTACAGTATTCCTGCAGTATTCCTACAGTATTCCTGCAGTATTCCTGCAGTATTCCTGCAGTATTCCTACAGTATTCCTGCAGTATTCCTACAGTATTCCTGCAGTATTCCTGCAGTATTCCTACAGTATTCCTGCAGTATTCCTGCAGTACTCCTACAGTATTCCTGCAGTATTCCTGCAGTACTCCTACAGTATTCCTGCAGTATTCCTACAGTATTCCTGCAGTATTCCTACAGTATTCCTGCAGTATTCCTGCAGTACTCCTACAGTATTCCTACAGTATTCCTGCAGTATTCCTACAGTATTCCTGCAGTACTCCTACAGTATTCCTACAGTATTCCTGCAGTAGTCCTGCAGTATTCCTGCAGTACTCCTACAGTATTCCTACAGTATTCCTACAGTATTCCTGCAGTATTCCTGCAGTACTCCTACAGTATTCCTGCAGTATTCCTGCAGTACTCCTACAGTATTCCTGCAGTACTCCTACAGTATTCCTACAGTATTCCTGCAGTATTCCTGCAGTACTCCTACAGTATTCCTGCAGTATTCCTGCAGTATTCCTGCAGTACTCCTGCAGTATTCCTGCAGTACTCCTACAGTATTCCTGCAGTACTCCTACAGTATTCCTGCAGTATTCCTGCAGTATTCCTACAGTATTCCTACAGTATTCCTGCAGTATTCCTGCAGTATTCCTGCAGTACTCCTACAGTATTCCTGCAGTATTCCTGCAGTACTCCTACAGTATTCCTGCAGTATTCCTGCAGTACTCCTACAGTATTCCTGCAGTACTCCTACAGTATTCCTACAGTATTCCTGCAGTATTCCTGCAGTATTCCTACAGTATTCCTACAGTATTCCTGCAGTGTTCCTAGAATATTCCTCAGCTGTGTGTGCCTTAGTTTCCAGTGCGGCGGTGACGCTGCAGCCTACATCCCTCCAGCCAACCACAGAGCAGCTTCCTGTCTGTCCTCCGTCAGCTTCCTGTCTGTCCTCCGTCAGCTTCCTGTCTGTCCCCCGTCAGCTTCCTGTCTGTCCTTCATCAGCTTCCTGTCTGTCCTCTGTCAGCTTCCTGTCTGTCCTCCGTCAGCTGAGCTCCACAGTTTCCATTCCAGGTGTCACTACCTGCTGGAGGTTCCAGTGACCACTGACAGATCAGACCAGCGACACCAGTAAACACCAGTTTAGCCCTATAATGCTGGTTTACACCAGTAAACAGTAGTTTACACCATTAAACACCAGTTCAGACCAGTAAACAGTATGAGGTCAACACCAGTAACAGCAGCTCAGCCCAGTCAGACCAGTAGCATCTATGGGACCAGTCTGACCAGGAGCAGCTGTTTCTGGTGTGACTGGGAGGCTGCGGTGGGACCAGTCTGACCAGGAGCAGCTGTGACTGGTGTGACTGGGAGGCTGCAGTGGGACCAGTCTGACCAGGAGCAGCTGTGACTGGTGTGACTGGGAGGCTGCAGTGGGACCAGTGTGACTGGGAGGCTGCAGTGGGACCAGTCTGACCAGGAGCAGCTGTGACTGGTGTGACTGGGAGGCTGCAATGGGACCAGTCTGACTCACCGTGTGCTGCTGGGACCTGAGCTGAACTCAGCCAGTCGTTCCAGCGCCACTGGAAAAACTTTAACTGGTTCGACTCCACGGCCTGGAGGAGCCGGGCCCCCAGCCAGTCACAGCAGCCACGCCCCACACCTGCACAGGTGCCCATTCTCGGGATTTGAACCGCCTTAGTTTCCAGTGCGGCGGTGACGCTGCAGCCTACGTCCCTCCAGCCAATCACAGAGCAGCTTCCTGTCTGTCCTTCATCAGCTTCCTGTCTGTCCTCTGTCAGCTTCCTGTCTGTCCTCCGTCAGCTGAGCTCCACAGTTTCCACTCCAGGTGTCACTACCTGCTGGAAAGTTCCGGAGCTGCTCTCTGACTGGTCCGAACTTTTGACCTTTAACCTGACGAGTTGATCTCAGAAAGTGATAACTCCATCGGACTGAGGGGATTTGACCCCAGCAGCTTCTAGAAACAGCTGTGGAGGACTTCAGTTTGTCCTCCAATCAGTTTCCTAAAGAAACCAGGAAATATTCACATTTAAGAAGAAACTGAGATTAGGATTGAAACTTATTTTCCTTAAAATCATTCCCAAAAGAAATGTTGACACGACTCAATTATTAAATCTCTGGCTTATTTAACTAGTGGATCCATGAATGGATTAGTTGTAGTTGTAGTCTGGACCCCCTGCTGTTTACATTACATTCCACTGTGATCAATACTTTATTATCAGGACACTGTTACCAAAGAACCAGACAAAGAAAAAGGTTTTGAATGGCTCCAATAGGAAGCTACAGACTCCATTAGCTAGACTCAAGTTCTCTGAATGAGGAAAGTTGAGCTTTTAGTCAGCTGATTTAATGAATGCAGGCTGACAGGCCTCAGAGAAGCTTCCAGAGGAAACCTGTTAACCTGTTGTTACCCTGTTAACAGATTACCATGTTAACATGTTACCCTATTAACAGATTACCATGTTACCCTGTTAACATGTTGTTACCCTGTTAACAGATTACCATGTTACCCTGTTAACATGTTACCCTGTTAACCTGTTAACATGTTACCCTATTAACAGATCTACCATGTTACCCTGTTAACATGTTACCCTGTTAACCTGTTAACATGTTGTTACCCTGTTAACAGATTACCATGTTACCACCCTGTTAACATGTTAACCTGTCTGAAAGAAGTGAAACAAACTCCCAGTACAGCAAATCATCAAAGTTTATTTCCTGCACATTTTAAAGCAAATAGAAGTAGAAAGCATCTGTGAGTGACAGCCCCAGCCCAGCCCCCCCCAGCGCCCCCCCCCCCCCCCCCCCCAGGATGTTCCAGTGTACCCACCATCCCTGGCGGCCTGCCCCAGCCCCGCAGACTGACTCAGAGTCGCCGCCTAGTGGTCAGATAAAAACTAAACAGTGCACGACCCCCCCATCCCACCTGTCACTCAAATAATTAGCTTGTGATTGGCTCTCAGTTCATGTTCATCAGCCAGTTATTTACAGCAGTGCTTCAGCCCGGCCACGCCCCCCAGCAGAGAGGTGCCAGGGTCAGAGGTCAGGCTGGGGTGGTGGTGGTGGGGGGGCAGGAAGCACAGCATCGACCAGTGCGACAGGTCGACTCAGTTCATCTGAGCCTTCAGAGGAACGCCCCAGCTCCACCCCCCCTCCCCCCACCGGACCAGAGGCTCAGCCCCCCGCCCCCCCCCCCCCCCCCCCACCGGACCGGAGGCTCCACCCCCCCCCCCCCCAATCAGGACGGACGCATCCGCACAGCCGCACATGTGGAGTTGACCAATCAAAACTGAACAGGCGTCAGACACTGAGGTGCAGCCAATCAATCAATCACTGGATCGATCACATGGTCTGGGGCCTGACATCAGCGTTGCTATGACGATCTGCGTTTTTTACCCAATAAAACCTTCAAAACAAACAAAACGATTTAAAGAGATAAACAAAACGTGTAGAAAAACGTCCTCACAAGCTTTTAAAACCAAACAGTCAGGACGATCTCTCACCCCCCCCCAGAAAACAAACCGTTAACACAACGGGTGTGGTGTGTGTGTGTGTGTGTGTGTGTGTGTGTGTGTGTGTGTGTGTGTTGTGTGTGTGTGTGTGTGTGTGTGTGTGTGTGTGTGTGTGTGTGTGTGTGTGTGTGTGTGTGTGTGTGTGTGTGTGTGTGTGTGTGTATGAGAGACAGTTTTAAGCTGAAAGCAGAGCCAGCCATCGGCTGTGCTTGGCACTGGTCAAAGTTCTTCTCAGCAGAGAGCAGAGCTCGGCCTGGTGCTCCCCCCTCCTCCTCCTCCTCCTCCTCTTTCTCCTCCTCCATTGATGGACAGGTGAAGAAGTCCCCGTCGCCATGGCGACCATCACTCGTCCGAGCCGGCCGAGCGCTTCTGGCTTCTCTTGCGAGGAGATCGTTTGGGAGACGCTTTGTCTAGAGGAGAGAACGAGAGAGGAAGAGGAGGAGGAGGAGAGGTGAAGGAGAGAAAACAATTCACTGAAGATGTCGCCATGGAGACGTGAACAACCTGATGAAATTGACACTTTGTAACTACGTAACCAGGTGTTATTCTGGACTGCTCCTTCTACTGTCCCATGGAGGAGACCAGGAGGCGACCAGGAGGAGGAGCTAATGTACCATTAGGATTTAATCCTGCTCTGGAAACATTCCAGAAGAAACTCAGGGAAACACAATCATCATGCTACCGTCTGATCCAGGATCAGATCAGCAGCAATCCAGGAGCTTCCTCCTGCACCAGCAAGTTCAGACGAGATGAGAAGAGCTTCACACACACACACACACACAGAGACACACACACACCTCACCTCTGCGACTCTGCACTGAAGACAGGGAAACATGACAGCGAGGAAGGCAGAAAGAGAAAAAAGAAAAGTGAGCGAAGGTTAAAGTTCAATAAGAAACAGGTGAAGCAGGAGAGAACACACACACGAACTCTCTCACACACAGTTTGATGTGAGGGAGGAGCTCTGAGGTGAAGCTGAGCCTCAGACTCTGGTTCCTGTTCTCCTGGAGCGTCTTCATCCAGGAACTAAAACTAACCCTAACCTAAGCTAACCCTTAACCCCTAAAACTAACCCTAACCTACGCTAACCCTTAACCCCTAACCCTAACCTACGCTAACCCTTAACCCCTAAAACTAACCTACGCTA
>CM055208.1:677634-680134 GCA_029224185.1 Karalla daura | reverse complement strand
GAGAGTGACAGCCCCGCTTTATTCCCAGCATGCATCAGGAGCCCTGAACCCGCTCAGACGTAGACTCTCAGACTGTGACAGATTCTTCTCCTGTTTGTTTTTGTCTTCGACTGTAAAACCTTCTGATTCAACTTTTCCATCATGTAGCAACGTTAATACTGATGAAGAGGAGGGCTTAAAGAGACAGAAACCCAGGCTCCTGGAAGAGGAACAAACACTGGCAGGAAGTGAGGAGAAGGAGGAGGAGCAGAAGAGGAGTAGGAGGAGGAGCAAGAGAGGAGGCTGCAAAAAAGGGTGATGTTCTTAAAAACAGCTGGACACCCAAACACAGCTTCAGACGGGAGCGCTTGGTTTATACTCATCATTATCTTCATCATTCTCTTCATCACTGTTGTGTTGCTACAAAGCAGAAGAACACTAGTGGCCACGCTCCTTCTACTGTCCCATGGTCCAGACCAGGAGGAGACCAGGAGGAGGAGCAGGGCGAGAGGAGGCCCTATGTTGAATTCATTGATTGATCTGAGTTGTTTTGGAATGACTGTGGCTCTGGTTGAACAGACCTAGAGGCAGGTGTGGCAGTATGAACCAGGCGCCCCGGGTCTGGAGGCTGCTCAGCTGTAATACTGACTCTTACCCTCATGCCTTCAAACCTGGAGAGCGCTCGCAGCGGCCGCAGCGCTCGCAGCGTCCGCAGAGACTTGATGGCAGCAAAGTCGGAATAACCCAACGTGTTGGCCACAAGACTGACCAACGAGACCTGCAGGAGGAGGAGGAGGAGGAGGAGGAGGAGGAGGAGGAGAGAAAGCAGGACAGTTAACAGAGAGCAGGAGAGGACAGCGCCCAGATGAAACCGGCCAATCAGAGCTGAGGGAGAGAGGAGGCTGCGTTAGGTTCAAAGAGCAGCTGAGTGGAGGCTCCTGTGGAGAGATGAAGGCTGGAGGAAAGCTCTGACCTGTGGAAGGAAGAGAATCAAAGAGGCCGAGGTGTGTGTGTGTCTGTGTGTGTGTGTGTGTGAGAGCAGGTGAAGCAGATGTGAGTCTGTGGGTTGTTAACGCTGCAGATGGTGAGTTAAAGGGATGCTCTCTCCTCAGGTCAGGTCAGAGGTCAGAGCGCAGTCTCAGCTTTAGCTTTAGCATGTTTCATTCTGACTGATTCCAATTTTTCCTCTGAGAGCTTTTATTCTTCGTGATGTGCGTCATTGAACTTTTACATTGTGGTTCCAACTGTGAGCGACATCTCTGCCCAGCAGACTCCACACATCCACTGTTTCCTCCAGATCATTCTCCTTCCTGTCGCTAACACACTTTCTGTTTTGGGTTCAGGGCAGTGAGCGACACCAGCAGCAGCTAAAGCAGCTCAGCTCAGCACCTCCAGGCCGGACCGGACCGACCGGACCGGACCGACCCGAGCTGACCGGAGCGGACTGGACCGGAGTGGACCGGACTGGACCGGACCGGACCGGACCGGAGTGGACCGGAACGACCAGAGCGGACCAGACCGGACCGGACTGGAGCGGACCGGACCGACCCGAGCTGGCCGGAGCGGACTGGACCGGAGCGGACCGGACCAGGCTGGGCTGGTCTTACCCTGATACCAGCGAAGCGGGACGCGGCCCGGAGAGGACGCAGCGCCCTGAACGTCCTCAGCACCCGCATGGTCGACATCTGGTCCACAGAGACGAGGTGAGCGAGCTGACTCAGCACCGAGATCTACAGGGCGTCACACGGGGTGTTACAGGGTGTTACAGGGGGTGTTACACAGAGTGTTACACAGAGTGTTACACAAGTTGTTACAGTGTTACACAAGGCATGGGGGTGTTACAGACGGTTAGAGGGTGCTACACAGGGCGTTACACAGTGTTACACAGGGCGTCACATGGGGTGTTACACAGGCTGTTACAGGGTGTTACACAGTGTTTCAGGGTGTTTCAGGGTGTTGCAGAGTGTTTCAGGGTGTTGCAGAGTGTTTCAGGGTGTTGCAGAGTGTTACAGAGTGTTTCAGGGTGTTACAGAGTGTTTCAGGGTGTTGCAGAGTGTTTCAGAGTGTTGCAGAGTGTTACAGAGTGTTTCAGGGTGTTTCAGGGTGTTTCAGGGTGTTGCAGAGTGTTACAGAGTGTTTCAGGGTGTTTCAGGGTGTTTCAGGGTGTTGCAGAGTGTTTCAGGGTGTTACTAACATACAAACTTCCAGTTTGACAGACTCACTCACAGCTTTTACTTTGGTGCCTCTGCAGCAGCACCTCAGTACACGATGTGGGTCGTAACGGCTTTGACTGGGCTCACCTCTGACACCTTCATCAGCATAACGTGATGCTGCCTCGACGTGTCAGTGAGACGTTCTCTGCTGAGGCAGAGCTCCTCACCTTCACAGCTCATCAATATTCAGCAACATGTAAATCACTGGTGTCACATTCACCTGCACTCACTGCTGCTGCTCTGTGAATGTAACCTTCATCACTTCCAATAGTTAGAACACCATCATCACCATCATCTTCATCATCACC
>CM055208.1:667634-670134 GCA_029224185.1 Karalla daura | reverse complement strand
TGCCTGTGTTTGTTGATGACTCTCAGGTTCCTCCTCCATCCTCTCTCCACCTCTCACATCCTCCCTCTCTCTTCTCTGTTTCTTGCTCTCTTCACTTTGATCTTCCTCTCCTCCCTTCTTCAGCCTGTTCCCCTCTCCCTCCATGCAGCGGTGGAACTGTGTGTGTGTGTGTGTGTGTGTGTGTGTGTGTGTGTGTGTGGCGGTGACGGACGTCCTGCTCAGTGAAGGACTCTGCTGAATCAGGAGGAAGTGGAGGCGTGATGGGACACTGAGGATGGACGCATCGATCTTCCAAATGAATCAACGAGACACAACATCTGTCGCCTGGCAGCAGCTGCCGCATCCGCAGCTTCTACAGCTTCTAGGTCTACTCCTACAGCTTCTAGATCTACTCCTACAGCTTCTACAGCTTCTAGGTCTACTCCTACAGCTTCTAGGCCTACTCCTACAGCTTCTACAGCTTCTAGGTCTACTCCTACAGCTTCTACAGCTTCTAGGTCTACTTCTACAGCTTCTACAGCTTCTAGGTCTACTCCTACAGCTTCTACAGCTTATCGATCTACTTCTCCAGCTTCTTGGTCTACTTCTATGGCTTCTACACCATCTAAATCTACTTTTACAGCTTCTATAGCTTCTAGGACTGTCAGGACATTTCTCTACCTCCCAGACCGAGTTAGAACAGTCAAGCTACGAGTCTGACATATATGCCCACACACACACACACACGCACACACACACACACACACACACACACACGCACACACACACACACACACACACATGTGAGGTGCAGCATGTGAGATGAATGTGTGCAGCAGGATCAGCAGCAGCAGGAGGAAGAGGAGGAGGAGAGGAGGAGGAGGACAGGGCTGAGTCAGGAGCAGAGGAGGAGCCTCCACCTGGACTCGGCTCCTTCATCAATCTCTCGATGAGAGTTTTGGGGCGAGCGGTCAGTGAACGCATCACGCGGTTGTTACAAACATGAAAACAAACGAGGACAAAACGAGATGAAGAGCAGAACACAGTCGGTCCTCCAGGGCTCAGATCCACTGCTAGTTACTGGTCGGTTAAACTGGTCGGCTAACCCCTCAGAGACAGGACGAAGACAAGAGCTCCTCTGTCACCTTCACCCAGAAGGAGGAGGAAACGTTCATGTTGGAGTGGTTGATGGAACAACCCAGAAGGTTTAACACCAAAGGCTGAGAGCTGAAAGCAGGACACATGGAGGACACATGGACACACAGGAGACACATGGAGAGCAGATCTCTGCCTGGGTGAAGGTCTGTTGGTGTGGATCATGTGGGAAACCAGGCAGAGAGCAGACTGGGAGCTGACAGCTCCAGGTACTAAATGCCCTGCTCCTGTCCCACCAGGGAACTCTTACACCTCTATCCTTTCTTTTTTGTAGCTTGGCTGGAATGAACTAACAGCTGCAGGACGAGTCCTCAACTCCTTCATGTAGAAAGTGCAGAAGCTGCAGACCAAGCAGAAGCTCCGAAGCTTCTGCTTGGTCTGCAGCTCGAGGGACAAATGAAGCTGCTTCCTGTGGACGGTCATTAGCAGAGGAGCGTCAGAGCCTCCTCCGCTCCCCGGGGAGCTGCTCCTCTGACGCCACCAGCCAGGCGTCTCCTGCCTCCTCCTGAGCCAGGAGGAGGCGCTCCATCCTGCTTCAGAAACCTCAGCCTGAAACTTCTCAGGAGCCCCTCAGGAGCTCCAGCAGCAGGAGCCTGGACCTGATGGACCAGAGCTGAACAAACAGGAACCTGCAAACATCTGCTGACTGAGCACAGTCATTCCTAATGAGACACTGTGTTCACACACACACACACACTCACACACACACACACACACACACACACACACACACACACACACACACACAGCTCCATCGTGTAACATCAGACCTCTCTTGGACTCAGGAAGACCTTCTGGCAGAGTCAGAGACAGAGTCTTCATGGAGGTCACGAAGCAACAAACCAGTCAGACAAAGTTCAGTCCAGGCTCTCGCGCTCAGGTGGCGCTTCTGTTGGGACGGAACCCAGTGTGTGTGTGTGTGTGTGTGTGTGTGTGTGTGTGTGTGTGTGTGTGTGTGTGTGTGTGTGTGTGTGTGTGCTCTCACAGTCAGGGAAGCAGTTGTCGGGGTCCATGGCCTCCTCCGCCAGCTCCGAGTACTCGTCCTCCTCCTCGCCGGGCTTCCTCAGGTCCACCGTGCTGCCCTCCGACAGGCTGACATCGTCCTTCTGCTGCAGGACCAGACAGGAAGTAGTCAGGACCAGACAGGAAGTAGTCAGGACCAGACAGGAAGTAGTCAGGACCAGACAGGAAGTAGTCAGGACCAGGACACACACACACACCCACACACACACACAGAGGAGTGTGTGGAGTGTGTAACTCTAACAGACAAAAAGCGTTTAGAGCTGATCAGATTCACTGGAAACACAGTAGTGTATCAACATCCACACGCTGAACTTTACTGCTGTGTGTGTGTGTGGGTGTGTGT
>CM055208.1:635602-638102 GCA_029224185.1 Karalla daura | reverse complement strand
TTGAACTCGTCGGTCATGGGGTAGTGCTCCATGGCCATGAAGAGCGTGTTGAGGACGATGCAGATGGTGATGGCCAGGTCCAGGAACGGGTCCATCACCATCACCTTCACCAGCTGCTTCAGCCGCAGCCAGCTGGGACAGCACTCCCACACCAGGTACCGGTGGGCAAACACATACCAGCACGGGTGGCACTTCTTATGGGCCTCCTCCAGCTCTGCTCCGGGGGGGGGGGGGGGGGGGGGGGGGGGAGAGAGAGAGAGAGAGAGAGAGAGATGGATGCTTATTAAGTATAAATCTGCCTGCCTATCTATCTATCTATCTATCTATCTATACAAAAACATCTTGTTCATGCAAAAGGTCATTTTAAATCCATCCATTTCTATCTATTTATTTTTGTTTATTTACTTCTGAATTTATTTGTTTATCTGTGTCATTTCCTCCATTTCTCACTGAAACATTTCAATGATTCCTGACACATGAAGATGATGAGGAGGAAGATGATGACCTGGATTATTCTCAGATGCTGGCGTCCACACACACACACACACACACACACACACACACACACACACACACACACACACACAGACAGCCGTCCTGACCTTCAGGTCAGAGTCTGTAGTCCAGACACTCAGCCAGAGAGATGAAGCACATTCATCTCAGAGCCAAGAACACAGAGCCCAGTTTACAGTAACTCCAGTGACACACACACACAGCCACACACAGCCACACACACACACACACACACACACACACACACACACACACGCACACACACACACACACACACACACACAGTGCAGTGGGTGTGACAGATACTGATGAAGAGGAGGAAAGAATAAAGGAGAGTGAAGGCTGCACAGATGGAGGGAGAATGGGGAGGAGGACGTTGAAGAGGGGGAGGAGGGAGGAGGAAGAGGGGAGAAGGGAGGTGGAAGAGGGGGAGGAGGGAGGAGGAAGTGGAGAAGGGAGGTGGAAGAGGGGGAGGAGGGAGGAGGAAAAGGAGGAGGAGGGAGGAGGAAGAGGGGGAGGAGGGAATTGGAAGAGGAGGAAGAGGGAGGAGGAAGAGGAGGAGGAGGGAGGAGGAAGAGGGGGAGGAGGGAATTGGAAGAGGAGGAAGAGGGAGGAGGAAGAGGAGGAGGGAGGAGGAAGAGGAGGAGGAGGAGGGAGGAGGAAGAGCAGCGACTTCTTTCTGTATTTTCCTGTATAATGATCTGTTCTCCAAGAGCAGCCACTGCCGAGGGGAGAGACAGTGACTCAGCAGACCTCCCACACACACACACACACACACACACACACACACACACACACACACACAAACACACACACACACACGAAACACACATGAATGAAGACTTGGACAGATATGAACCCAAAATTTGAAAACATGAATATCATCAACACACACACACACACACGCACAGGAAGGACTTGGAATGATCTCACGGTTAATGAGGGAAGCCAGGAAAATACACACACACACACACACACACACACACACACACACACACACACACACAATCTTTCATTCTGTCTCTATGTCTCTCTCCTTTTCCGACTCTGGCACAAACAAAGCCAGCGTTCCCCTGGGGTCAGCTGGGACAGCCACACACACACACACACACACACACACACACAGCCACGCGCACACACACACACACACACACACACACGCATACACACGGCATTAGATATGAATTCAAAAATGGTTACACAATCGTCTATTGACACACAATTATAAGTACACACACATACACACGCACACACAGTGTTAACTCACTTGGACTCAAAGTTCAAACAAAAACATTGTTACACAATCACACACACACACTCACACAGACACACTCTCACACAGACACACTCTCACACACACACACACACACTCACACAGACACACTCTCACAGAGGTGAAAGGTCGACTGAGGTTGCAGCCAGAAACAGACAGCGACACACACGAGGGGAGCTGCTCTAGAACGTTCTGGATCTGCAGCAGACGATGGAGCTGTGCACACACAGACCCAGAGGACAGCGAAGGTGATGTGAACAGAACGACGTCAGTGTTCACAGCGATGTGAACACCATGCTGCTCATGCTGCGGTATCACTGTGACTACGAAACAACGAAAACTAGAACTGGAGGAACATGTTCAATGACTGAAGTAAACTACTGTTATTACTACTGTTATTACTACTGTTATTACTACTGTTATTACTACTGTTATTACTACTGTTATTACTACTGTTATTACTGAGGGAAACTGTATTATGTGTTTACCAAACTAACTTAAATGTATTGTAAGTATGGCTAAAACTCTTCTTTTTCCTCTTTGTCAGTGTCGGATTGATCTGGAATCAATTTATTATTGATATGAAATCAATGTATTTCTCTCAGGAGAGCTGGAGGCTCCGTCCAGGACGTCACGGTTTATTTGTTCCCTTCTCAGTTTTTCTCGTCTCCTACGGCGTTTTATTTCACAACACGTTCTCTTGAATCACACACG
>CM055208.1:615602-625602 GCA_029224185.1 Karalla daura | reverse complement strand
CCAGGGTTATTATGGGATGGAGCAGGACCTCATGGTACCAGGGTTATTATGGGATGGAGCAGGACCACATGCTACCAGGGTTATTATGGGATGGAGCAGGACCACATGGTACCAGGGTTATTATGGGATGGAGCAGGACCACATGGTACCAGGGTTATTATGGGATGCAGCAGGATGGTAACAGAGGCTACACCTCATCATCTCGCTGTGAAGGTTTCACTCTAATCTCCTATAATTTCAAATATAAAGATAGAGAAACCAATTCTGAAAGAAAATGATGTAGAATATATGAAGTATTGTTGTACTATTGCATTTTTCATTGAATTTTATTTGTATTTTTCAATACATATTGTCATCTTTTTTCTTTGTTGTTTCCTTATTTTCAAAGCTACATTTTGTCTTTAATGTTCTGTCGTGATGTACTGTACCGTACATGTCAGTGCAGGAAGAAATCAAATAAAACAAGCCGACAGAAGCTAAGTGGGGGGGGGTCTCTCAGCCCCAGAGAACCCCCCCCCCCCGATCAATGAGAACAGGGTTACTAACGAGCTGATTGAGACGTTACAGTCGTTACATAACGAGGAAACAACGAGGACGAGCTGCTGATATGAAGCTTTACAGGAAGGATCGATCCTGATGGGATCAGACAGACACACACACACACACACACACACACACACACTGGGTGGACAGCTACTCTGATAACACTGTGGATGAAGTCATCACACACACACACACACACACACACTCAGACACACTCAGGAAATATGACGAACCAGTCGTCAAGTGCAGCCAGTCATCTTGATTCCAGTAAGACTGACACCAACAGAGCAAGGCCTCCACACACACACACACACATACACACACACACGCGTGCATGCACACAGACACACACACACAGAATGTGATGTATGTGCGTGTGTGTCATTCCTTCACTTCCATCCGTCCATCTCATGGCAAGTGAGTCAACATGGTGGCATGTGAGTGTGTGAGTGGACATGAAGTGTGTGTGATGGGTCGTCTGAGTGTGTGTGTGTGTGTGTGCGTGTGTGTGTGTGCGTGTGTGTGATTTAAGGAGCTGGAGGACGTAAAGAGAGTGTGTGAGAGGTCTGGAAAACACAGACAGGCTGAGCGCAGTGTGTGTGTGTGTGTGTGTGTGTGTGTGTGTGTGTGTGTGAGGTGTCTGAGTGTTAGCGTCGGCAGTTATCTCTCACACACACCTCTGTCTGTGTTAATGGAGGGACGCCACTTCAGGCCCCCACTCTCACTAGAGGGGCCCTCAGCAGGACACTCACACACCTACACACACACACACACACACACACACACACACACACACACACACACACACACACACACACACACACACACACACACACTTAGCACAACATTATTTGTTTATTTCTTTGTTTGTTTAAAACCTGCCTGAGTGACTCCAACATGACTGTTCCATCTCCTCAGCTGCTCCACAGCTGCCTCATCCCTTTACTCTACTTTAACTTACTCTACTTTAACTTACTCTACTTTAACTTACTCTACTCTAACTTACTCTACTTTAACTTACTCTACTTTAACTTACTCTACTTTAACTTACTCTACTTTAACTTACTCTACTTTAACTTACTCTACTCTAACTTGCTCTAACTTACTCTACTTTAACTTACTCTACTTTAACTTACTCTACTCTAACTTGCTCTAACTTACTCTACTTTAACTTACTCTAACTTACTCTACTTTAACTTACTCTACTTTAACTTACTCTAACTTACTCTACTTTAACTTACTCTACTTTAACTTACTCTACTCTAACTTACTCTACTCTATCTTACTCTACATTAACTTACTCTACTCTAACTTACTCTACTCTAACTTACTCTACTTTAACTTACTCTAACTTACTCTACTCTAACTTACTCTACATTAACTTACTCTACTCTAACTTACTCTACTCTAACTTACTCTACTTACTCTACTCTAACTTACTCTACTCTAACTTACTCTACTTTACTTACTCTACTCTAACTTACTCTACTCTAACATACTCTACTCTAACTTACTCTACTCTAACTTACTCTACTTTAACTTACTCTAACTTACTCTACTTTAACTTACTCTACTCTAACTTACTCTACTCTAACGTACTCTACTCTAACTTACTCTAACTTACTCTACTCTAACTTACTTTAACTTACTCTACTCTAACTTACTCTAACATACTCTACTCTAACTTACTTTAACTTACTCTACTCTAACTTACTCTAACATACTCTACTTTAACTTACTCTAACTTACTCTACTCTAACTTACTCTACTTTAACTTACTCTAACTTACTCTACTCTAACTTACTCTACTCTAACTTACTCTACTTTAACTTACTCTACTTTAACTTACTCTAACTTACTCTACTTTAACTTACTCTAACTTACTCTACTTTAACTTACTCTACTTTAACTTACTCTACTCTAACTTACTCTACATTAACTTACTCTACTCTAACTTACTCTACTCTAACTTACTCTACTTTAACTTACTCTACTCTAACTTACTCTACTTTAACTTACTCTAACTTACTCTACTTTAACTTACTCTACTCTAACTTACTCTACTCTAACTTACTTTAACTTACTCTACTCTAACTTACTCTAACATACTCTACTTTAACTTACTCTAACTTACTCTACTCTAACTTACTCTACTTTAACTTACTCTAACTTACTCTACTTTAACTTACTCTAACTTACTCTACTTTAACTTACTCTACTCTAACTTACTCTACTCTAACTTACTCTACATTAACTTACTCTACTCTAACTTACTCTACTCTAACTTACTCTACTTTAACTTACTCTACTCTAACTTACTCTACTTTAACTTACTCTAACTTACTCTACTTTAACTTACTCTACTCTAACTTACTCTACTCTAACTTACTTTAACTTACTCTACTCTAACTTACTCTAACATACTCTACTTTAACTTACTCTAACTTACTCTACTCTAACTTACTCTACTTTAACTTACTCTAACTTACTCTACTCTAACTTACTCTAACTTACTCTACTCTAACTTACTCTACTCTAACTTACTCTACTCTAACTTACTCTAACTTACTCTACTCTAACATACTCTACTCTAACTTACTCTAACTTACTCTGCTCTACTTTGCTTTGCTTGACTCTCTATCTATAACTGTTGGTGTGAGTGTGTGGGCTGCTGCAGCCAGGGACCCCCTCCAGGGGCCGGCCCTTCCTCCTCACTCACCTCCAGGCTGCTGTCATCTGACGCTGAGCCGTCACAAGGAACTGATCTGTAGCCACAGTTACACTGCTACCATGTCTGTCTGTGTGTGTCTGTGTGTGTGTGTGTCTGTGTGTGTGTGTGAGACACCTGAGCCTTTTCACCATTTTTCACAAAGACGAAAAGACCAGAAAATACAACAAAATGGCTCCGAGCTGCTCACAGACAATCTGTCTCAGTCCGTCCTCAAAAATACAAACTACTGCCATTACTCTGAGAGAGAGAGACATGGAGAGAGACATGGAGAGAGAGACATGGAGTGAGAGACATGGAGTGAGAGACATGTAGAGAGAGACGGGGGCAGACAGACTGGTTCAGACAAACAAACATGCTGGGGCTATTCTGGGAGACATCCTGGGGATTTCTGTGTGTGTATATTCACTTCATGTTCCCGCTGCCATTCACTGTGTTCCCTCTGACCTGCTGCACACACACACACACACACTCACACACATACACACACACACACACACACACTCACACACACACTCACAGACACACACACACTCACACACACACTCACACACACCTCTAATTATAACACTCAGGTAAACTCGAGTCCGGGAGGAAGCGAGTACTTAGCATCGCTATAGCAACCGTATCACGGCGCTGGTTGCCGGGGGAGACTGTTTTGTGCCGTCTCTGTTGGGAAACGGGAGGAAGGATCCAGCATGTGTGTGAGAGTGTGTGTGAGAGTGTGTGTGAGTGTGTGAGTGTGTGTGACCTCTGACCTCTGAGTCCCAGACTCACACCCTGCCCAGGTCGCTCACCTCGTTCTGTCCCGTTGTTGTTGTTTATGACAAACACGCAACACAAACAACAAATCCACACAATGTTATTTCACCTAAAACACATTTTCACACACGCACATTTCTGTGTTTCTTAACCATGACCTCAGTGTGACCTCAGGTGAGTCCGCAGATTTAGCATGAAGCTAAAGCTAACTGTTACATAACTGGCGAACAAACTGTGTCTGGATGGAGAAGATTCATCTCCCTGTTTCTGTGAGGACTGAACCGGTCAGAACCAGAACCAGAACCAGAACCAGAACCAAACAACCAAACAGAACCAGGACCAGAACCAAAACGACCTCATTATTACTTCAACCAGACACATGGAGGAAGGAGAAACTACTGCTAAAGCTAAACTTTAATAAAGTTATTACATCAATTGATGATGATTTTTGGTCCTGAAAACCTGGAAAATTTGTGGAAATCTTGGAAAAAGTTCTTCTTCCGTTTTGTTTTTCAACCTGGTTTTGTGTGGATTTCTGGGTCTTAGTAGTGTTACTAAGTGTTAAAATACAGCATCAGTGCAGTGAATACAGTATAGTACAGCACATCTAATGACCAGTCACAGCCAAGGACCCGGGGTCAGGGGTCACACTGCACCTGGGCCTGGACCCGAGCCTGGACTCGGACCTGGACCTGGCCCTGGACACGGACCCCGACACGGACCCCGACATGGACCCAGACTTGGCCTGGACCTGGACCTGGACCGGGACCTGGACCTGGACCGGGACCTGGACCCAGACCTGGACCTGGACCTGGACCTGGACCGGGACCTGGACCCAGACCTGGTTAGCTGGAGGTCAATGGGACCTGACGTCTCCTCAGTGACAGAGCAGCTCCTGAAATAGCAGCTCCACCGTCGCCTCGACCGGAGCAGCAGAGCTCAGCGAGGCTGGAGCCACACCAGCACTTTGATCACAGCTCAGCACCGCGCGCGTGTGTGTGTGTGTGTGTGTGTGTGTGTGTGTGTGTGTGTGTGTGTGTGTGTGTGTGTGTGTGTGTGTGTGTGTGTGTGTGTGTGTGTGTGTGTGTGAGTGCGTGTGGCACTTTGATCACCACATTTGGTCACATTAATAACAGAGTGGTCTCCGATGTGTTATCATTAGAACATCTAAACCATCCTGATTACCAGGCACTTATAACGACACACACACACACACACACACACACACACACACACACACACACACACACACACACACACACACACACGCAGGGCTGCTCTTGACAGACATGTTCGGGTCAGTCTGCCCACTCCTCTCAGACGCTCCTCCTGTGATATTCCTCCCTAGGACCTGGAGATGTTTCCAACTCCTTCAGATGATCAGACGAGACTTTACGTAGAATTACAGCTCAACGTGAAACAAATTTTAGAAAAATAATCTTTGTTCTTGTAGAACTGCAATGGAAACACAGCTGCTGGTGTTCCAGAACTAATACACACAAATAAACACTAATCATAATAATAATAATAAGACGAATAGTGATGGTGAGCTGGTCCGAGGTGGAGCTGGCTGGAGTGGCTCTTATCTAAGGCCTTGAACTTTGACCTCTGCTCTGCTGAGTTCTCGCTGCCTTGATTCGCCGGCTCAGAGGAATTATCGCGGCGTGAGTCTTATTTTCAGAGGAGGACGAGTGTTAAGACGCTGACATCACGTCCCAGGACGGGTGGACCAGGACGGACTCATCCTCCGGCCTAAAGGCCACCCAGGCCTTTTCCTTGTGCCACTTTTCAAGCACTTTACAGAGACTGGAAGTCTGCAGGAGCAGAGAACCTGTCCAGTCTGTAGTACAGACTACAAACTACAGACTACAAACTACAGACTACAGACTACAGACTGCAGACTGCAGGCTACAGACTGCAGACTACAGACTACAGACTACAGACTGCAGACTACAGACTACAAACTACAGACTACAAACTACAGACTACAAACTACAGACTACAGACTGCAGACTGCAGGCTACAGACTACAGACTACAGACTGCAGACTGCAGACTACAGACTGCAGACTACAGACTACAGACTACAGACTACAGGCTGCAGACTACAGACTGCAGACTACAGACTACAGACTACAGACTACAGACTACAGGCTGCAGACTACAGACTACAAACTACAGACTACAGACTGCAGACTGCAGGCTACAGACTACAGACTACAGACTGCAGACTACAGACTGCAGACTACAGACTACAGACTGCAGACTACAGACTACAGACTACAGACTACAGGCTGCAGACTACAGACTACAAACTACAGACTACAAACTACAGACTACAAACTACAGACTACAGACTGCAGACTGCAGGCTACAGACTACAGACTACAGACTACAGACTGCAGACTACAGGCTGCAGACTACAGACTACAGACTGCAGACTACAGACTACAGACTACAGACTACAGGCTGCAGACTACAGACTGCAGACTACAGACTACAGACTACAGGCTGCAGACTACAGACTGCAGACTACAGACTACAGACTGCAGACTACAGGCTGCAGACTACAGACTGCAGACTACAGACTACAGACTGCAGACTACAGGCTGCAGACTACAGACTACAGACTGCAGACTACAGGCTGCAGACTACAGACTACAGACTGCAGACTACAGGCTGCAGACTACAGACTACAGACTACAGACTACAGACTGCAGACTACAGGCTGCAGACTACAGACTGCAGACTACAGACTACAGGCTGCAGCCTGCAGGATGCAGCAGCAGAAGGAGGCGTCCAGCAGCTCCAGGTAAAGGCCAGAGCTCCCAGTGTTCCGGTGGGGAGCAGCTTCCCTCAGTCCAGAGGAGAAATGTTCCAGACACGGCTGAACTTTCCGTGATGAAAAGACGGAGGGAATAAAAGAGCCGTAACCTTTCCTCTGCTGCCTCCGCTCTCTTCATCCTGCTGCACTGAACCTTTCTGCTGAGGACCTCCTGCCTCAGAGCAGCAGGACACTCTGGACCTACAGCCTCCACGTCTCAGGAGGACCTGGACATGTCTGAGACATGAGACGTGAGTTAGGTCAAGTCTGACTGGGAACCATCAACACGGGGAGAGGATTATTTTCACAATTAATACGTTCCTTTGTTGATAAAATGCCTGAAAAAAAGTTTTTAAAAACTTTTCAGACTTGTCTTAAAAAACAAACTGAGACATGGTTCCTGTTCCTGCTCCATCCCATAATAACCCTGGTACCATGTGTTCCTGCTCCATCCCATAATAACCCTGGTACCATGTGGTCCTGCTCCATCCCATAATAACCCTGGTACCATGTGGTCCTGCTCCATCCCATAATAACCCTGGTACCATGTGGTCCTGCTCCATCCCATAATAACCCTGGTACCATGTGGTCCTGGTCCTCCACTCTGAGGTCCAGAACATAGTTTTCTCAGATCTTTGAACAGATCTACATTGATGGACTGTGTGGATGTTGACAGGTTCTTTATTTCTAGAGGAGCTGGAAGCTCCGTCCTCCGTGTTTAGTGGCTGAGGACTCCCAGCGAAGCTTCTCCTCTCCAGTGGCTCATTATGTGTGTGTGTGTGTGTGTGTGTGTGTGTGTGTGTGTGTGTGTGTGTGTGTTGGGCTGGCCCAGGTTCACACACTTGTTGTGTTGTTGTGAAGATGCTTCAGAGTGCTAAGTCATGTTCGTTTCTCCAGCTGCGTCCGAATGATTCAGGACGGCCGGGAATGTGACGCTCCAGGAATAGAGATGCCAGGGGACCCCCCCCCCCTCCACACACACACACACACACACACACACACACGCACACACATGCACACACACACACACACGCACAGCCCTCAGCCTCTCTCCTTCTCTCTCTGGTTTTCCCTTGTGTTGCTCCACTTCTTGACAACGTCATTGTTTACTGCAGCTTTCCTCCTCTGCCAGTTTCATCCACTTCAGCTCTGCTAGTTCTAGCTCTATCTGCTGGTTCTAATGACTTCATATCACACTCTAATGATTTATTGATTTAAAGTGAATAACTACTTCTTCTGTTCCGTGTTCCTTGGAGTGACACTGATTTCATTTTCACATCTGAGACAAAGCGAGCAAACAGGAGTCGACACTTTTATCTTATTGATTTTAAATAGTTGATTTTCACAGGAAAGCATTGGTTGGCAACCAGCGACTAATGTCTCTGAAGCCGAGTTCTTTGAAGGAAACTCTGTCTCCTCTCGTCTGGAGGCAGCTGGTCGTGGGACCAGGGAACATTTGAGGTTTTACACATTTCTGAAGATGAGTTGCAAACAACAGAATCATCTCCTGGCTGCTGGAAGCTGCTGCTCTCTAAGCTGGATCACAGGATCTGCTGAATCCTGGATCTGCTGGATCCTGGATCTGTTTCAGCACACCCCACAACACAAACCAAGCTTTAAGACAGAATGAACCCAGACTATTTGGGGCACTAACCTAAAATAAAAAGCGGCCGATCATCATCAACAAAGAGGTTGGTCGTTGAGGTAAAACTCTTCATCTCTGACTGAAACGTTCTGAAATGTTCTTCTCTCCTTCTTTCTCCTCGTGACGCTGAAGCTCTTTCTGCCTGACTCAGCTCAGCAGACGGCTATCGATCACACACACACTCACACACGCACACACGCACAATCAGAGCACCATGACCACCTGCTCCCTCATGTCAACAGCATCACCTCATTCTGTGTCAATAAAGAAACTTGTCAACAAATATTCATTTTCCTCCTCACTCCACAGGGAGGAAACACCTCCATGTTTATTTTATGAGACTGCAGCGTTTACCTCAGTCAGCTCAACACCACCTGAAACACAGCCTGAACACCACCTGAACACAGCCTGAATACTACCTAAACACCACCTGAAACAAAGCCTGAACACCACCTGAAACACAGCCTGAACACAGCCTGCACACTACCTGAACACAGCCTGAACACTACCCGAACACCACCTGAACACCACCTAGATGTCATCCAACACTTTACACAGTGTTTTTATAGACCAAACAAGTGATTGATCAATAAATTGTGTAAATAACCAACAGATCAACTAACTACAAAAGAACATTTTTTTGCGGCTCAATCTGATTTGGAACAAAAGCACAATCAAACCCAACTTGACCTGAAAGAAAGTGCGATTGTAGTTCTGTCTAATGTACATGGTGTGTGTGTGTGTGTGTGTGTGTGTGTGTGTGTGTGAGCACAGAGCAGCACGGGGGGTTAATATTCAAGATGGCTGACATCACGCTGTCAGAAGGAGTTGGGCGTAGGCAGGAGGAGAAGGTCAAAGTGTCCACTTATGTTGTTTCTGTAGTTCTCACATACACACACACACACACACACACACACACAGCAGGCTGGGGTGTCAACGTGCTGCAATGTGTGTGCTGGTCACTCCTCAGGAGGAAACATCTCGTGACTGTGTCCTCCTCCCTCCCACTCTGCTCTGTTCAGTTGTAACGTAGTGTCTCGTTAGCATCCTCGTTGTCCCGCCCACGCTGCCTCCACACGCAGCCATGACCCAGTTCAGCCTGAGCCGCCCACCAGGCGTCGCAGAGGCCGTCTGAGGCCGTCTGAGGCCGTCTGAGGCCGTCTGAGGCTGGGGAGCTATCTTAGAGGCTGGGGGGGTTATGTTACAGGCTGGGGGCGGGGCTATGTTGGGGGTCGGGTCTGACCTGACCTCTGACCTGACCTCTGACCTGACCTCTGACCTGACCTCTGACCTGACCTCTGACCTGACCTTGTCCCAGCGTTCTGGGGAAGCAGAGATGCTGTCCTCTTGGCTCCGCCCACAGCTGAGACGCTCCCGGTTCCTCCTGATCCAGATGTGGCGTTCCCGCCGCTCAGGGCCGAGCAGACGGAGCCACGGTGTGTCTGGCAGCCAGAGATTAGGTCTCCACACACACACACACACACACACACACACACACA
>CM055208.1:595602-605602 GCA_029224185.1 Karalla daura | reverse complement strand
CACACACAGACACACTGACACACACACACCCCTGTAAGCTGGTCTTCTGATGTTGGACGTGTCCCTGAGTCTTCATGTTCCTGGACCGACTGATGTCACCATCGTCCAATCAGGCAGCAGCACCTGATGTGGTTTATCCAATCAGCTGGTCTGAGCCTCCAGACAGCTGATTGGTCGGCCTGTGAGCTCTGGACAGTTCACACACCTGCAGTCCTGGTCTCAGTGCTGGTCCCAGGCCTGGTCTCAGGCCTGGGACCAGCACTGAGACCAGGCCTGAGACCAGGCCTGAGACCAGGCCTGAGACCAGGCCTGGACTCAGGCCTGGTCTCAGTGCTGGTCTCAGGCCCGGTCTCAGTGCTGGTCTCAGTGCTGGTCTCAGGCCTGGTCTCAGTGCTGGTCTCAGTGCTGGTCTCAGTGCTGGTCTCAGTGCTGGTCTCAGTGCTGGTCTCAGGCCTGGTCTCAGTGCTGGTCTCAGGCCCGGTCTCAGTGCTGGTCTCAGTGCTGGTCTCAGGCCTGGTCTCAGTGCTGGTCTCAGGCCCGGTCTCAGTGCTGGTCTCAGTGCTGGTCTCAGGCCTGGTCTCAGTGCTGGTCTCAGTGCTGGTCTCAGTGCTGGTCTCAGGCCTGGTCTCAGTGCTGGTCTCAGTGCTGGTCTCAGGCCTGGTCTCAGTGCTGGTCTCAGGCCCGGTCTCAGTGCTGGTCTCAGTGCTGGTCTCAGGCCTGGTCTCAGTGCTGGTCTCAGGCCCGGTCTCAATCAAACAGTGATCAAACAGTGTGACTGGTTTCAGATTGGCTGTTGGTGAAAGGGGGCGGGGCCATTGTGGCCCCGCCCCATTCAGGGTGATCTGATGTCGTGTCTCCAGTTGTGCTTGGAACACTCCCATGAGGTAAAAAGGCTGAAGTCTCCTGTCCAGATGTTTCTCCAGATGTTTACCTCAGGTCATGGCCAACATCATAACCTAACCTAACCCAACCCTAACCCTAGCGTAGATCTAGATCAATCTAGATCGTCTCTGTCCAGGGTCTGTCAAGGAACCACCTTGAGGTCCAGCCTCACATCCCCCAGGCTGGGCTTCCCAGCCAGCAGTGTGTGTGTGTGTGTGTGTGTGTGTGTGTGTGTGTGTGGCTCACCCTCGTCGTTGATGAAGTCCCTCAGCGAGCTCCAGGTCTTGTTGTTGCAGAGGAAGGAGGCGTTGGCGGCCAGGCTGCCGTTGAGGCAGTGGGCCGTGCTGCGCACACACTTCTGCCGCAGGTTCCCCATGAAGAGCTGCAGCCCGATCAGAGCGAAGACGCTCAGGCAGAACACGGTCAGGATCATCACGTCCGCCAGCTTCTTCACCGACTGGATCAGAGCGCCCACGATGGTCTTGAGGCCTGCGGCCACACACACACGTCAGCTCGACCCGCACACACACACACACACACACACACACACACACACACACACACACACACACACTAATACAGAACGCACTCACACACACAGACACACTCTCACACACACGCACACACGCACATGTACACTCACACTCACACACACACACACACACACGCACGCACACGTACACACACACACACACACTCACACACACACACGCACGCACGCACGCACACGCACACTCACACTCACACACACTTAACAGCTGCAACGTGGTAGAGGGTAACCCCGTGAGACCCACAGATTCAGTGTCACATCACTATGAAGTAGATCTGCTAATGCTAATGCTAATGCTAATGCTAATGCTAATGCTGGAACACGGGCTGAGCCTGGGTCAGGGTCTGAACCAGCTCGACTCTGTTCAGCTGAGCTGCAACAAACGATCGTTTCTGGAGTGTATTCATTGGAAGTTTATTTTCTTGATTCATTCATTTGTTGTTTTTTTATGAAATGATGCAAAACTGTGAAAATTAAAAACTGTTCCACAAAAGCCGAGATCAGGTCTTTAAATGACTTTTAATGGTCAGTTTGTTCAATTCTCTGTCATTGAGATACAGAGACCAGAGAAAACTGACTTGATTTCTACTTTAAACAATCGAATCAATGAAATCACAGATACATAAAATCAATACAAATGAAGGATCAAAATAATTGGTAATTCTAATTGTTAATCGACTCGTTGCAGCTCTGTTTGTCAAGATAAACTTGTGAAATATCTTTACGGGTTCATAGCAATGCCTCAGCACAGAGCTGTCTGGTTATGTTAACCAGGTAACTAGTTAAGATCTTCTTCATTGAATGTGACACTTGGACCAGTCGGGTGGACCTCTGGTCTCACAGGGTCGAGGAGCAAACAGCTTAACGAGGAGCAAACAGCTGATGTCTTTATTAACGAGCAGGAAGATGGCAGCTACCAGACGTACTCAGAGCCTCCTTCATGTTCTATGTGTGTGTTGTCTACATCATTTGTCCTCCTCCTTCCTGAAACCTGCTACAAACATCACAGCTGAGATTTTTCTTCCACTTCAAACCAGTCAGTCTAATGTGTACATGTTACATTTTAATTCTATTTTTTACACTTTGACTCTTTAAAGGGCAGTAAGTCCACACAGCTGCCCCCTTCCAACAACTGCTCTAAAAATGCATCTATGAATCTATGTATCTGAGTATCTATGTATATATGTATATATGTATCTATGTATCTGTGTGTCTATGTATATATGTATCTATGCATGTATGAATCCATGTATCCCTGTATCTGTGTATCTGTGCATCTATGTATCCATGTAACTCTGTATCTATGTATCTGTGTATCTATGTATCTGTGTATCCATGTATCTGTGTATCTATGTATCTGAGTATCTATGTATATATGTATATATGTATATATGTATATATGTATCTATGTATCTATGTATCTATGTATCTGTGTATCTATGTATATATGAATCCATGTATCCCTGTATCTGTGTATCTGTGCATCTGTGCATCTATGTATCCATGTAACTCTGTATCTATGTATCTATGTATCTGTGTATCTATGTATCTGTGTATCTGTGTATCTGTGTATCTATGTATCTGTGTATCTGTGTATCTATGTATCTGTGTATCTATGTATCTGTGTATCTATGTATCTGTGTATCTGTGTATCTATGTATCTGTGTATCTATGTATCTGTGTATCTATGTATCCTGGTATGTCGGAGCAGAGCGCCGCCATCTTCCTGCTCCACAGTCATTGATCAGGTAACAACTCGTCAGAGCAAAGTTCTGCTGTCAGGGGATAAGTCATAATACCAGTAGTAATAATAATACCAGTAATAATAATACCAGTAATCATAATAGCAGTGATCATAATCCCAGTAATAATAATAGCAGTAACAATAATAGCAGTGATCATAATAATAATATTGATAATAACAATAATACAGATCATGAGGACAGCAGTCAGCTGTTGGGTTTCCACCTGACAGCAGCTTCACCAAAGTGTCTCCACAACAGCAAACACAACGAGGCAGAACAGAACACAAAGTTCCCACGGACACTCAGATAAAGACATCAAACACACACACACACAGACACACACACACACACAGACACACACACACACACAGACATATGGTGAGAACAGCAGGAACAAAGTGCTCTCAGAACACAAAGGGTGCAACAGGCTGAGCGTCCTGGTCGGCGGCTCACACCACAGACCGGAGCTCCATTCATTCATTAGAGCCAGTCTGTGTGTGTGTGTGTGTGTGTGTGTGTGTGTGTGTGTGTGTGTGTGGGAGCAGCAGGTCTGCAGGCCGTGCTGTCACCACCGTGATAACCAGGGATGTAGCTGATCCGATCAGAACCCAGCGCAGCTTTTTCCTGGTCTGATCTGTCCTGATCCGTAGTTTAAAGAACGCTGGAACTTCTGATGGTCCCTGAACGCAACTCAAGTGTCAGGGCACCCGTCTCTCTCTCTCTCTCTGACTGCCTGTCTCTCTCTCTCTCTATCTCTCTGTTAAGCTTTTATTTACAATATTAAACTATGGGACGTCTCCAGAGTGAGGGACATCCCTGGTTATGACGCTGACCATGACAGTGAGACAACACGCCTGCTCACGTGTTCTAAGCGTGTGCTGAGGTGTGCTGTGCCGTCATGGAGCAGACATGCAGAGGCTGAGACAGCAGCAGGAACGTCGGTCAGCCTGGGATCGTCCAGTCTGAGAGCAGGCTGCTGCAGAATTCCAAACTGAACTGAGAACGTTTCCCAAATTCCAGTTCAGTTCCATGAATGAACTGGAGCTGAGTTTCTAAACAGGAAGTCAAACTGCAATTCAGATTCAAATTAAAGGAAGTAGCATTCCATGAAATTCCATGAAATTCCATGAAATTCCAGAGGCTAACTGTGGTGTATTCCAGGGTCGTGCTTTATACTCCCTACAGACGGTCTAAACTTCCTGCTCACATCCTGTTTTAATTACAGCAAATGAATAAAAGCTTCGTCTGTAAAACAGATCATTTCATCTCAGCTGTTAGAACTTTCAAACAATGGAAAATGCTGGAAAAATATTTATTTCCCAGAAATCAAAGAAATGTTGAACTGACTAAATGGAGGGAATCTGTAGCTGTGTTTTTAGTCTTTTCAGTGTTGAAGACAAACGTTTGTTAGACGCCACACGTTCTTCCTGCTACTCGCTCCACCAGGAACTTCTCTGAACTACAATGAATTTAAATCCACTTCCTGTCACTGCAGTCAGCTTCCTGTGGGGGCGGAGCCAATGAGCTGAACTGAAATTCCAAACTCGAGATTCAGCTCCAGCCTGTCTGAGAGTGAGCAGCTGACCAGTGACCGCGACTGCTTGATGTGCTAGATGATGCTAGAACATCAGAGAAGATGTTCTGAGGAACACACCCTCCACTAGCTTGTCCTCTCAGTTCCTCCTAGCGCTCCCCGAGGCTGTGTTCAGACCTGACAGCTGATCCAGATGTTCCAGCTGATCCAGATGTTCCAGCTGATCCAGATGTTCCAGCTGATCCAGATGTTCCAGATCCAGAGTTTAAACCCAGAGATCTGCTCGTTTGGGCTGAATGGTCATCGGCTACAGTGACGATAAGCTTCTCCATGTTTTGAGGACTGTGGAGGAGGAGCTGTCCTCCAGCCACAGAGACTGAGAAGAGAGACAACGCCGTCTCGTCTCCAAAGTCTCCGAAACAACTAGATCTGAAACTGTTGAGGAGAAGAGGTTGTTCATGTGCTCTGGTCACATGGACACTTTGTTCTCATCCTGACTGAATTCCTCCAGAGAGCGTGCTCAGGAGGATCTGACCGGCCCATCAGTCCAAAAAGACGAGGACAGAGACGGTCCTCTCCGAGACACCAGCCTCCGCTCGCTGGAGAACTTCAGAATCTGCTCAGACTCTCAGGCCGCAGGTCACACCTCTCTTCAAGGGCCATTCTGACTGAGCTAACCTCTCAAACCAATAAAAGCTTCAGGTCTGAAGACGGCCTCACATACAGAAGAACAAGGGCAGACAGCTGTTTCCAGATGTGAGTGGAGGAGCGGGTCTCAGTGTTCCTGCATCGGCCCCGCGCTCCGAGGCTCCATGCAGCGAGGCACACACACACACATGCCACGTTAGCGCCCTGTTAGCGGCTCGTTAGCGGCCCGTTAGCTAGCGGCGCAGAGCGTCCTCACCTGGGATGACAGAGATGGTTTTGAGCGCTCGCAGCACCCTGAACGTCCTTAAGGCTGACACATTACCCAGGTCCACAAACTCAGTGACATATCTGCAACAGGCGGACAGAAGCACGCACACACACACACACACGCACACACACACACACAGGGATGACACACAGAGCAGAGAGCAGCACACACACAGGCCACACACAGGGGCCCACACACACACACAGCTGGAGCAGCTGTGGAGCTGCAGGTCCTGGAAGGCGACGTCAGGCTGGGTTGAAGCTGAACACTCTGAGGAACCTCTCTGGGCTCTCCAGCTACGTTCTTTTGATTGATTGATTTATTGATACGGATCAAAGATCCACAGACCCGTCACGGCTCTGACAGAGGCAGATACCACGAGCGTGTCCTCTCTGGAGCATCCAGACCAGGCCAGGCTGATGGACTACAACTGCTCCTGGAGGAAAAGTGTAGCTGACGAGGAACATGAACACATCCAAGCCGGAGTTGTATTCTAACCAAGTGTTCAGTTTTCAGCAGCCTGACCTCCTCCTCTCCTCCTCCCCTCCTCTCCTCCTCGTGGGCTCAGGTGAGGTGACTACACCTCTGAGCTCTGATTGGCCAGAGAGCAGGAAGTGGGCGGGACTGGTGCTGCAGGACATGGCAGACATGGGACAGACAAGAGTGGACGTTCGGGAAGACGTTACGATGACGCGTGTTTGTCTGTTTGTTTGTTTGTTTGTTTCTGGGCAGGGACGCCCCCTGCTGGCGGGGCCTTACCTGGGATGACTGAGATAGTTTTCAGGGCTCTCAGCACTCTAAAGGTTCTCAGCGCCTGCAGGTTCCCTACTTTGATAAACTCTGTTAACAGCCTGTAGGGGGCAGTGTGGTGGTTGTCAACATACAACAGAGGAAGAAAAACAACAGTCTGAAAACGTTTCAGGAGAACAAGAAGGCAAGTTTGTTAGCGCGGAAACATCAAACCAACAGGGTTCCTCCAAACATGAGGAAACGTGAAACCTGGTGTTGTGATTTCATCTCTGTGCAGTGTCGAGGACGTGTTGGTGTCAAAGTGTTGTTAATTCTCTAAGAAAAAGAAAAGAAAAGAAGACGTCTTCATGTTCCTTTACCAGGGGACGAGACAATGTAAAGACGCATCCAGAGGCTGGAACACTCCAAGGACAGAGACTCTGGGGACAGAGACTCTGAGGATGAAGACAGGGGACAGAGACTCTGGGGACAGAGACTCTGCTGGGGACCAGCAGTCCTTCCTCCAGCAGGAAGTCATTTAATAATTGAAGGAGTTTCAGAACGAGCTGAAGGTCGAGACGACAACTTCACTGAGCAGTTAGTCTGAGGAGCTGCTGGTTCAAGAGTTCACTGTCCCTGCTCCTCCTGCTCCTCCTGCTCCTCCTGCTCCTCCTGCTCCTCCTCCTGCTCCTCCTGCTCCTCCTCCTGCTCCTCCTCCTCCTGCTCCTCCTCCTGCTCCTCCTGCTCCTCCTGCTCCTCCTCCTCCACTCTCTAGTTCCAGGATGACAACTCATTTAACCCGTAAATAAATCACAGTAATACGTGCAAAATGTGAACATATAATATAAAAATAATAATATAATGATAATAAAAATCAAAGTTTTAGGCTCAAGTGAAGTATTGGACGTCATCACTCTGTTGATGATCCTGAACCTGATGAGTTCCACAGGTTCATTCCAGCGTTGTGTTGGAGTCACTGCTCCATGTGGACATGTTCACATCTGTTCACATCTGGTCTCATCTGGTCTCATCTGTTCACATCTGCTCTCATCTGGTCTCATCTGGTCTCATCTGGTCTCATCTGGTCTCATCTGTTCACATCTGGTCTCATCTGGTCTCATCTGGTCTCATCTGGTCTCAGGTCAATCAGCCAGACAGGAAGCTGAGTGAGCTGAACTCTTCAGGTGGCTTGAATCAGACCAGGCAGTGAGAGCCGGGCGGCTGATAGACAGATGTTCCAGATGTTCCAGATGTTCCAGATGTTCCAGATGTTCCAGATGTTCCAGATGTTCCAGATGTTCCAGATGTTCCGTGGCTGGGTCTCTGTGTCTGACTGTTTGTCTCGTTGTGCTGCTCCGTTCTCCTGTTCGACAGTTGCTGCTTTAATAAAGTTTATATTTCTGACCATTGTTGTTCTAATCGTTGTTTCTTCTGGTTAAACTGGTTAAACTGGTGTAAAGAAGCATCTCCACTCCTCTTCAGGTCGAGCTCCAGTTTGGGTGATGTGGGACCGGCTCCTCGGCGCCCCCTGTCTGCCCGGCCCGGCTCTTTAACGAGGGCTGCTCAGATGCTTTTTAATGAAGAGGGAGACGGTGGGCTGATGTTTTATTGTGCTTTAGACGATATAAATGTTCCACGCTGAGGCTGACGAGTCTGCTCGCTGATGGCACCATCAACATGTCATTACAGCAGCAATACCAGCAGCACTGGGGCGGGCTGGGCGAGTGTGTGTGTGTGTGTGTGTGTGTGTGTGTGTGTGTGTGTGTGTGTGTGAGTGTGTGTGTGTGAGTGTGTGTGTGGTGATAGACTCTGTTACCATGGGAATCCTGACTCGGTGGGATGGGAGGGCAGCATCAATCAGACAGTTATTGTGTGTGTATGTGTGCGTGTGTGTGTGTGTGTGTGTTTAATAAAGCACTCACACAAAAAGGTGATGTGTCAGGGGCAGAGTGTGTGTGCTTCTGTTTTTAGATGTAAAATAAATGTGTGTCTGTGTGTGCGTCCACACATTCACTTAACATGTTGGCCATCCCTGTGTGTGTGTGTGTGTGTGTGTGTGTGTGGGTTTGGGTGTGTGTGTGTGTATGTGTGTGTGAGGGTGTGTGGGTCTGTGTTAAGAGGTGACTTATGTGTCCCTGTCCTGCTAAAGATCCATCTGACCATAGGACGGCCCTTGGTTCAAGGACACACCCCTATTGACACTGTATGTGTGTGTGTGTGTGTGTGTGTGTGTGTGTGTGTGTGTGTGTGAGTGTGTGTGTGTGTGTTTGACTAAATGAGAGACACGGGAAATGTAGAAAGAAGGAGGTGGGACATTTGAAGAGCTCTCAGAATAAAAAGACTCCACGTCCCAGAGTTCCTTCCTGCCGTTGTGTTCAGTCCTGGGCGCTCTCGATCTGGTTCCCCATGTTTAGATGGGAGAACCCCTGCTGCTGGTTCTCCTCCCTCTATGGGAGAACCCCTGCTGCTGGTTCTCCTCCCTCTATGGGAGAACCCCTGCTGCTGGTTCTCCTCCCTCTATGGGAGAACCCCTGCTGCTGGTTCTCCTCCCTCTATGGGAGAACCCCTGCTGCTGGTTCTCCTCCCTAGATGGGAGAACCCCTGCTGCTGGTTCTCCTCCCTCTATGGGAGAACCCCTGCTGCTGGTTCTCCTCCCTAGATGGGAGCACCCCTGCTGCTGGTTCTCCTCCCTAGATGGGAGAACCCCTGCTGCAGCTCTGGAAGGTTCTGGAAGGTGCAGAGCATCCCTTCAGAAAAGCAGGTCACCTTCACCTTCAGCGGACTGACGGGCTGAGGTGACGGCGCTAACGGCTAACGGCTAACGGCTAATGCTCAGAGCCGCGGCGCGGGGTCACGTATTGATCTGGTCGGGTCACTCTGGTCGTTAGTCTTCCTCCTGCTCGGACTGATCACTAACCTCACCAGAGTCAGTCGGTCAGCTCAGATGGAGCTGCAGCTCCAGGTCTGAAGGTTCTGAGCCTGGTTCTGGGCTGAGCCTGCGGCTGCTCAAACCCACAGTATGGAGAATGCAGAGGTGTAGCTCTGGCTCCAACAGACCTCAGAGTCTGTTCTACATCCTGTCTGTAGCTGTGGGAATATTAAGCTATGTTCCTGCTCAGATCTGGCTCCTTTCATGCTGATCTGGCAACCACACGTAGGCTTAGCTCTGATTGGCTGTCTCTGCTGTTGCTCACATGAATGATCATGTGACGCTGCGTTCCTTCATTCACAGTAGAAATGTTGGAGCATTTTGCCACACAGGCCAGATGTGAGGAGGAGCCAGATGTGAGGAGGAGCCAGATGTGAGGAGGAGCCAGATGTGAGAAGGAGCCAGATGTGTGGAGGAGCTGGATGAGAGGAGGAGACGGATGTGAGGAGGAACCAGATGTGAGGAGGAGCAAGATGCGAGGAGGAGCTAATGTAGTGTGACTTTAGATTTTGACCTGCTGTGACACAGACTCATGTGAACAGACAGTCTCCTGTAGAGGAGCAGCTCAGAGGAGGAGCAGCTCAGAGGAGGAGCAGCTCGGAGGAGGAGCAGGTCCTCTACAGGAGACTGACCGTCTCCTCTTGTCCCTCGTCAGGTCTGTGGAGATCACAGCGAGCTGTGAGCTACAGCTCTGTGTTGTGGGGCTCAGAGAGGA
>CM055208.1:585602-588102 GCA_029224185.1 Karalla daura | reverse complement strand
TACTGCTTGTTGCGGCGGGCCTGCTCCTGGGCGATGCGCTGCTCGATGGCCGCCAGGGAGTCCGGCGTGAAGCGCTGAAAGCTCTCTGGTCCCATTGGAAACACACAGCCAGCCATCTTCTCATCCTGATCCTGCTGCTGACTGGCCCAGAGTACCAGCTGCCCTCACACACACATACACACACACACACACACACACACACACACACACACACACACACACTCGGGTCAATACCAACAACTCGCTGGAACGTCTTCCAGCGTCACGATTCCATGTTGTCCCCAAACTGAGGACAAGACAGGAGACACTGTCACTGTCCACTCTGACCTGACAGCCCACGCATGGCCTAGTCCTCACACACACACACACACACACACACACACACACACACACACACACACACACACACACACACACACACACACTCTCTCTGCTGGCCACTGATATCAGGTTGCTATATCAATGTATAGTCTCAGGTAATTATGGGATGTCCAGTTAATGAAGAGCATGCTGACAACAGTGTGTCATTAACACTTGGAACCAGGGCGATCGAGGATAGAATTACAGAGAGAGAGAGAGAGATTGACTATAAGGTTACAGCAGAGTTTAAACAGTGTAACAGGTTTGTATGTGTGTGTGTGTGTGTGTATGTGTGTGTGTGTGTGTGTGTGTGTGTGTGTCCAGACCATCTGCTCTGGATCCTAATTGAATGATTAGACAGGCCTCATTTTTCAACCCTTCATGCGTTTATTCTTCACAGCTCCCAAATCTGATTTCTGAGGAGTGTGTGTGCACATGTTTTTGTGTGTGTGTGTGTGTGTATGTGTGGGAGTGTGTGTGTGTGTGCATCCACATCAAAGGAACATCTCGCTCTGCTTTCCATTCTTATCAAAAGCTGTCGTCCACTTACTCTCTCTCAGACACACACACACACACACACACACACACACACACACACACACACACACACACACACACACGTACACACTCACACACACACGTGTGTGTGTCAAGTCCAGTAGCTGCTGATGGGTTGGTTTCCATTCTGCTGCTATGTCAAGTCACGTACACACAGTTACAACACATGTGTGTGTGTGTGAGTGTGTGTGTGTGTGTGTGTGTGTGTGTGTGTGTGTGTGTGTGTGTGTGTGTGGTCCAGCAGGTGGACTGTGAGTGACTTGTGTCCTAGATTATATAGATAACACAACAATACCAACAGCTCTATTAGTTCTACGTCTACAACTCATAGGGGGACAAAACATGTCCGAGGGATAAAACTCATTTTTATGGTTTAAAATGTATATAAAATATATCACATGATTATCTTTAATAGAAGAACCAGTAGAGAATTGTATAACTGCATAAATTATGAATTCAAGTTTTTTTACACACACATTTTATTTTTCATGGCTCAGTGTGTTGCCACCTAAAATCCTCTTGTTTTCAGAATTTCAAAATACTTCAATAACTGCTTAAAGTAAAACAAACATCATGGCTATTGTAACAAAGAATGAATATTAATTCAAACTGCATAAAAGTTTACAATTCAAGAAACATTTTTATGTACTTTGTAAGTGATTTAAGCTAGAAATACATTTCTAGACATACAATAACGCAGGCATTATTGTGGCCAGCTCAGGGTCAGGACCCTTCACCACTTCCTGTCTGGTCACATTCACCACTTCCTGTCTGGTCACATTCACCACTTCCTGTCTGGTCACATTCACCACTTCCTGTCTGGTCTCATGCCCTGAGCAGCGCTGGCACGTCCAGGTGTTCGATGCTTTTCCTTCAGTGCGTCTTTTAGAAAACATTCAGGCTCACAGCCACAGCATCAACACCAGAGCTGCTCAAACTCAAGGTCTATGTGACTGATTTGTCATCAAAGTTTTCATTACCTGTATTGTTGATGGCCAAGCAGCTGGTGATAAACAAGATGGCTGCTGCCAAAACAACATGAGTTTGGAGGAAGAACTGGGTGTTTTGTCAACTCCGTAAGTCATGGACAGAAGGAGTTTTGTCTCCTGGATTATATATTATAGAGTTATATATTATAGATATAATCTATGTATTGGCCTGGGAGATGGTTCTTCAACAGCATACCAAGGCCAACACCTTGTGCAACCATAACATATGAACATGTTCTGGAAATAAGGAGATTTTATTTTTAGAAAATTAAAACCCATTTTGTCCCTGATCTCAAGAATGACGATAAACAAACAATAAATAAAACAAACAATACAACAACCTAATATGTTTAGTTCAGACATGAATCTGAATATTTTAATTAGATATGCATCTATATACATTATTCAAAAAAATGTATTATATTTATATATAAATATCATCATGATCTATGCATATTACTATCTAGAAACACTGAGAATACTGACATGAAAATGTAACATAATAGAATCTTAATAGAATCTTAATAGAATAGAATAGAATAGAACAAAATAGAATAGAACAAAATATCCCTCAACTTCATCTGTAATCGAGA
>CM055208.1:540602-568102 GCA_029224185.1 Karalla daura | reverse complement strand
TGGCTCAGCCCGGCTCTGGCTCAGCCCGGCTCTGGATCAGCCCGGCTCTGGCCCGTCAGGTGACCTCAGGTGTTTGGAGCCGGAGGTCAGAGTTCAGAAACAGCGAGAAGCGAAGAGAAAAAACACGAGTTACTCACATGTGAAACTCCTGCGTTAAACAGCTGCGTGCGAGCCGCGCTTCATCCCCGACCAGAGGCTCCGAGAGCCGCGTCCATCAGCGTCCATCCACCGGGAGAGGAGAGGAGGAGGAGAGGAGGAGGAGGAGAGGGAGAGGAGGAGGGGAGGAGAGGGACGCTCGGAGACGCTCACAACTTTGACTCAGTCTCCATCCAGGCGGAGGCTCCCAGCGCGTCCTGCTGTAGTTCCTCCAGGAGCGGCTCCTCCTGCAGCGCCTCCTTCTCCAGGAGAAGCTCCTCCAGGAGTAGGTGCCTCCTCCTGCTCCTCTTTAATCCCGTTTAAAACAACAACAACTTGTCCCCCTCTCTGAGCAGGTGTGAAGGCTGCAGCTCCTCCGCAGGATGGACAGGGAGGCGCTCCAGGTGTTGGTTGGCCGTCAGTGAACTGGAGTGAAGTGAGGAGCAGAGTGAGGAGGTGCTGCTGCTGCGGAGCGGAGCAGGCGGAGCGGCCGGACTCCGTCCTCCAGTCACCAGCCTGCTGCCGCTGCTGGATCCTCCCTCGGGGTGGGGGGTGGGTGTGTGTGAGTGCGTGTGTGTGTGTGTGTGGGGGGGGGGGGGGGGGGGGGGGGTATCGCGAGGTTACGCCCTAAATCCCGTTTGTCTAGAGCTGTGCTGACCGGGGCCACACGCACGCGCACACAATCACCGGGAGATGGACGCGCGCACGATATCTAAGGTTTCCTAAGAGGAAACAAACAAACAAACAACAAGCACACACACACAGGACTATCAGCTGATCAGTGATTGACAGCTACTCCACTCTGAACTAAACCTCCTGTCTATCTATCTATCTATCTATCTATCTATCTATCTATCTATCTATCTATCTATCTATCTATCTATCTATCTATCTATCTATCTATCTATCTGTCACAGCTCTTCTACTCCTACTGAACCATGGTTATGAACATGTACCAAATCCAACTTGACCAAATGAACTCGTCGGTCCGGGTCGGACACCGTCGCCCCCTAGTGTTGGCCAGCGGCTCTGCTGCTGGTAGATGGCCTCTATCATCATCATAACAATGTAAATGTGAGTGTTTTATTTGACTCCGATCTGAATGAAGACGTTAGGATTTGTTTTTAAACGTTGCGTGATTGACTTTACGGACTTTATTTTTACTTTATGGCGAATCTATAAAAGCAAAGCAACTTTGTCCTGGCTTTTATTTCCATTACTGTGATTTTACAAGGCAGTAGCTCTCCACTATACACAATGTGTGTGTGTGTGTGTGTGTGTGTGTGTGTGTGTGTGTGTGTGTGTGTGTGTGCGCTCTGGGGTTAACGCTCAGACTGTGCCTGGTATGTGACACTTGATCTACATCAGTGAGCTGTGTGTTTGGTCTGTGAGCTTGTGAAGACATCATGCATGTGTCTATCTGTGTGTGTGTGTATCTGTGTGTGTGTGTGTTTCTGTGCGTGTGTGTTTGTGTATCTGTGTGTGTGTGTGTGTGTATGTAGGTGTGTGCTGTTATATGTTGCAGTTATACTTCTTTTAATGTTTGTACAATTTAAATTAAATGTTTAACTAATGCAACACACCCGAAAAGAAATCATTTGTATTTTATCAATAAAAAATATATCAATTTATATTATTTATTTGGCCAGTAAATACCACAAAAGCCACAATTTGTCATGTTGTCATGTCATGTTGAAGGTCTTCTATTTTGTCCTACATTGCAAAGTTTCTGATGAACTTCTGTAGACAGCAGCAGCATCCAGGTGCCATGAAGAGGACGAGGAGCAGCGTCCACTGCTGAGCCACGCCCCCTGCCACACCTGCCACGCCCCCTGCCACGCCCCCTATCTAATCCTCTGTTATTTGGATTTGAGAAATGTGATGTCTTGAGCTGCGAATGGTGGATTTCCCTCCCAGGTTCCATACGAGCTGCGTCCCGTCTGCTACACGCTATACTGCAGCGCCCCCTGCGGGCCACCCCCCCGCGGCACCGTTTCAGCGGCTCATCACGTGGTTTGACCAGCGAACCGGGGATGTTGTTGGACCGATCTCAACGAGCCAAATACATGCGGCTGTCAGGCCTTTAGACCTGTTACAAGTTTTCCCTCAAAGAACTGAACTGAGAAGCTGATCTGATCACATTTCCCTGAAAAATGTGCGTCTAAGCACACACACACACACACTTCCACATTTCATCTCCAGCCGGTTCAGTCTGTTGTACTACACACTCGTTGAGTGTGTGTGTGTGTGTGTGTGTGTGTGTAAACCACCCTCTGGTTTTGAGTTTGTCTAGTTCTGAGAGAAAACTTTCCAGATAGACAGTTTTAGACAGACAGTTTTAAAGCCTTTATACATTTACCCATTGTATATCCTTGACCTCTGGCCAGTAAATGTACTAATAGGCATGTGTGGTCCAGGTGGAATAACTTAATATAATCTGAAGTACATTAATATGGATTGAACCCAAATCCATCTATTTTGTATATTTGTCGACACCTCACAGACACTTCATTGTGTTACAAGTCACCTTCAGATTGCTGTTAGAGCAGTAGACTGGTAGTTCTAGACTAATGACTATCTATCTATCTATCTATCTATCTATCTATCTATCTATCTATCTATCTATCTATCTATCTATCTATCTATCTATCTATCTATCTATCTATCTATCTATCTATCTATCTATCTATCTATCTATCTATCTATCTATCTATCCATCCCGCCCCATCATTTAAAACTCCTTCTCCTCTGTTGCCACGTTTTTGCTCCTTTCCAAAGAGACGGGATAGACGAGAAGCTGTTCCAGCATCTGATTGGTCTAGAGCGACGAGACCCCGCCCCCCGCTCTGCCCCCCAGGCCCTGCGATGCTGTGATTGGTCGAGCCTCACGCCAATCGTGGTTTCCATGGGCTTTGGCTTTGCAGGTATCCAGGGGAGGACGTGAGAGAGAGCAGCAGTAGCAGCGGCCACAGCCACAGACACAGCCCAGGCTGCAGCGGGACTCTACTCCTGTCCTCTGTCTGCTCTGCTCCGTTACTACTCCGTTACTACTCCGTTACCGCTCCGTTACTACTCCGTTACCGCTCCGGTTCTTCTCCGCGGGGTTGCGCAGCCATGGCCCAGAGGAGGAACCCTAAAGCAGCCCACAGGAGAGGTCAGTGTTCGGGTCCGAGGGGTACTCTATCTCCTCCCTAGCTCCTCCACGTCCTCCCTAGCTCCTCTACGTCCTCCCTAGCTCCTCTGCCTCCTCCCTAGCTCCTCTGCCTCCTCCCTAGCTCCTCTACGTCCTCCCTAGCTCCTCTGCCTCCTCCCTAGCTCCTCTGCCTCCTCCCTAGCTGCTCTGCCTCCTCCCTAGCTCCTCTACGTCCTCCCTAGCTCCTCTGCCTCCTCCCTAGCTCCTCTGCCTCCTCCCTAGCTCCTCTGCCTCCTCCCTAGCTGCTCTGTCTCCTCCCTCGCTCTGGACCTTTCTCTGTCTGGAGGAGAGGGCCAGAGTTAGAGTTTAGTCTAACTTCTTCCTGGACTCCAGGGACTCGTTCCTTCATTGTGTTCACATTCCTGCTCCAGCTCCAGCTGCAGTCCCAGTGCTGTGGTTTAACCTGCAGGTGTAACCAGAGTAGAATGTGATGCCCGCACCGCCGAACTGAGCTTTTGGTCCAGTAGGTGTGTTCCGGTCCAGTAGAAGGTCTTCCCGTTGCTGTCTGAGCTCCTGGGGAGCAGAGCCATGTCTAATCGGCGGGTTAGTGCAGGGACCCCGGGCCGAGGCGGGGCTAGCCGCTGCTAGCTGTCCCAGCAGCACCTCTGTCTTCCCCCTTCACCCACAGGCTCATCCAGTCAGGGAGGGGCTGTCTGCTGACCGGCCCCCAGCTCACACCCCGACACATGCTAAGCTAAGCTAACGTCCACACAGTCAGCGGTAGCAGTCAGCTGCTAACGCTAGCTAGGAGCTCTCCAGAGCTCCTCCTCAGCCCATCAGTGCAGCCAGCTCCAGGCTCAGACACCAGGCAGCTCGGGCTACCAGGATGAATGTGAAGAAGACATGAAGTCAGTTGGAGTGAGAGAAGAGGGTTATGTGGGGGTAGATGATTGGCTGTGGAGACCTCTGAAGGGGAGACCCCAGAGAAGAGGTTCAAAACGTTTCAGGTGACTGTCTCAGAGAAGGGAAGAAGGATCTGGAGGTCTGGGTCTGGTCTGGGTCTAGGTCTGGGTCTAGGTCTAGGTCTAGGTCTGGTCTGGTCTGGGCCTGGGTCTGGTCTGGGTCTAGGTCAGGGTCTGGGTCGGGCCTGGGTCTGGGTCTAGGTCAGGGTCTAGGTCAGGGTCTGGTCTAGTCTAGGTCAGGGTCTGGTCTGGTCTGGTCTGGGTCTAGGTCAGGGTCTGGTCTGGTCTGGGTCTAGGTCAGGGTCTGGTCTGGGTCTGAGTCTGGGCCTGGGTCTTGTCTGGGTCTGGTCTGGTCTGGGTCTGGGCCTGGGTCTGGGCCTGGGTCTTGTCTGGGTCTATGTCAGGGTCTGGGTCGGGCCTGGGTCTTGTCTGGGTCTGGTCTGAGTCTGGTCTGGGTCTGGTCTGGTCTGGGTCAGGGTCTGGTCTGGGTCTGGTCTGGGTCTAGGTCAGGGTCTGGTCTGGGTCTGGTCTGGGTCTAGGTCAGGGTCTGGTCTGGTCTGGGTCTAGGTCAGGGTCAGGGTCTGGTCTGGTCTGGTCTGGGTCTGAGCAGCAGCTCTACTGTGAGCCTCTCCCAGACGTCTGGTCTAGTTAATGTTTGTTGTTTTGTTGTTGTCTCTGTGCTCTCAGCGTCAACAGGACAGATCGGTCAGTTAAGTCGTATATGACTTGTTTTAAAATTCTTAAATGTAATCATTATTGAAATGGTTGTTGCTTCTTTCATCAGTGGATAATTAATTGATTCATCGGGTACTTGTTGTGAAGGACGTGTTGGTCAGGGTGAGATGGTCCTGTTGTCCTGGTCCCGCTTTAACCACCTAGATCGTTCAAAATCACTGAAAAGCAAAATGAACAAATGTTGAGATAAGATTATGTTCACCTTCCCTCACACTGTGGATCAGACACTTCACACTGGCCCTTTAACAACAGTGACATATCTACAGCTGAGTGTGTGTGTGTGTGTGTGTGTGTGTGTGTGTGTGTGTGTGTGTGAGAGAGAGAGAGAAAAAGAACGAACAAGTGTCAAGGTTATTCTGTGGGCTATTCTGTCCTCCCTGGCATTCCCCTCTCTCACACACACACACACACACACACACACACACACACACACACACACACACACACACACACACACATACACATACAGCGTTTGTCAGCTCTAATAATAGTGTGGATCAGGTTCTGGATGAGCCTGTAGACTGTAGAAGGAGGAGGAGGAGCTCGTTCTTTCTCCTGCTGAGCTCAGTTGCTCCCTGTTGTTCTCCTTCGCTGCTTCTCCTCCTCTCTGCTTGGATCTTCACTGAACCAGGAAGATCTGGGTCATGTGTATCCCAGTTCTCAGTCGTAGTTCGGCTTGTTTGATTGCGGTTTGTTAGTTGTCAAACTGTGAAGTTTGAGGTAGTTTTTGCTGAGTTCTGAATCCTCTGTTTGATCATCTCAGGACCTCCTCCAAGCAGGCGTGGAGGTTCCTCCTGGGTTTCTCTGGACCGTCTGGGTTCTCTTTCTGGGCTGGTTGAGACCTCAGACCTTCTATGCAGCGCTACCGCCACTATGGCGCCTCCTACCCCTCCACGGCCTCCTCAGTGGCTGTAGAGGAAGTCCATGCTGAAGAGGAGGAGGTGGAGGAAGAGGAGGTGTACACTGAAGAGGTGTATGAGGAGGAGGCGGAGCCACTGTTAGAGGAGGAGATGGAACCTGTGGCCCAGGAGTCAGGTAAGATCAGGGTAGAGGAAGTGACCTGGGTTAAGATCTGGACTTGGATCTTATCTGGCCTCCTGGTCTGGTTTGGTTAGGAGTTGGAAAGGAGGAGGAGGCGCCACAGCTGAAGGAGGAAGGAGCGCCTGAGACAGAGGAGGCCAGTGGGAAAGGTCAGGGAGCACGGTTTGGTCTGGATCAGCATGTTAGGGGCGTGTTCATGTGCCCGAGCTGAGAGGAGGACAACCCCTCTGATGTGTGGACTGGACTGGACTGGTTTGGCATGGACTGGTTTGGTTTGGCATGGACTGGTTTGGTTTGGCATGGACTGGTTTGGTTTGGCATGGACTGGTTTCTCAGTGGGAGAACTGGAGCTCAGTGGGTGTAGTTTTCCTTTGGTCCTGGTCCCTCCTGAAGAGAGAGATCATCTTGACGTTCTCCTTCCTCCTCGTTCGGTCTCCTCTAAACTAGAGCTTCAGCTTCTTCTAGTCCAGGAGCTGATCCCCAGTGTTGTGAAGGAGCCTCTTGTCTGAGGGCCTCCTGAACCTTCTCCCTAAAATGGCTCCTCACACCCTGAGCTCCTCTCTCGTGTCTGGCATTAACGCTGCTTTAAATAAAACGTGTGGAGCAGGACGAAGGAGTCTGAGGGACGTCCACTGTCCAGCTGTCTCTGGGGAGAGACGTTTCCCAGGACTCTGACTGAGACCCAGACATTGAAGCAAACATCTGTCCTCGTTAGGCTGAGGACAGACAGACCTGTCTCTCTCTCTGCCTCTCTCTACCTGTGTGTCTCTCTCTCCCTCTCTCTCCCTCCCTCCCTCTCTCTCTCTCTCTCTCTCTCTCTCTCTCTCAGGGTCAGGGTGACTCTCTCTCTCAGGGTCAGGGTGACTCTCTCTCTCTCTCTCTCTCTCAGGGTCAGGGTGACTCTCTCTCTCTCTCTCTCTCTCAGGGTCAGGGTGACTCTCTCTCTCTCTCTCTCTCTCTCTCTCAGGGTCAGGGTGACTCTGCCTCTCTCTCTCTCTCAGCCCGACCACTTGTTGACTCTGATATGGAGCCATGATGTTGTGAGAACAGTTCTTCAGGAGACTCGGGGTCCTCTCTAGGGTGATTGAAACTGCTGTGTGTCCAGTGTTTGAAATGTGCCTCAGTTTTGGATAAAGTCTTTGAAAATAATCTACGTTAAATATCACTTGTTTAATGCTGCTTTTCTTCAAGTTTAAAAGTTTAATTTGATCCTCATATTGAAAGAATAATACGCCTCTTTCTTGTGATTCAAAGAAAGAGAAGCAGTCATTCCGAGTACGTATGGATGTATTAGTATCAGTATGTCATTCACAACAGCTGTGAGCTGCTGCAAAAGTGACAATAGGCCTTGAAAGAGCTTGAAAAGTGCTTGAATTTGACCTTAAAATGTTCTTCAGCCTCCTTCTCATTTAGTGATTTTAACAAGATTCTCACATCTCGTCTCAGACGGGAAGACGGCGTCGGTGGAAAGCAAGAATGGAAAGAAGACGGAGAGAGGAGGAGGAGGAGGAGGAGGAGGAGGAGGAGGAGCAGCAGGGGATGCAGGAGCAGGAGGTGGCAGGCACTCCATGTTCACGTGGTTGGTGGTGCTGGCTCTCCTGGGAGTGTGGAGCTCCGTGGCCGTGGTCTACTTCAACATCGTGGACTACGACAGCGTCATCGGTGAGTATGACCTCGATCATAGATCTACGGGGCATAGAGCGATATAGATCATAGGATCATAGATCTACGGGGCATAGAGCGATATAGATCATAGGATCATAGATCTACGGGGCATAGAGCGATATAGATCATAGGATCATAGATCTATAGGGGTATAGAGCAATATAGATCATAGGATCATATGGGGGCATAGAGCGATATAGATCATAAGATCATAGATCTATAGGGGTATAGAGCGATATAGATCATAGGATCATAGATCTATAGGGGTATAGAGCGATATAGATCATAGGATCATAGAGCTATGGGGGCATAGAGCGATATAGATCATAGGATCATAGATCTGGTTAAATAACCACTGTTTATCATGGTCTCCTGTTTTTATGTTTTTTGGGGAGAGCGGTATGCTTTTCAAACAGTAGTAGCAGCATAGTTACCATGAGGTAGTACTATGGGTAGGAGCATAGGACCAGTCACCCCCAGGAGGTACTAGTAAACCTAACTGCGTAAGAAGCAGGGGGGTGTGGGCCGGGCAGACGTCTGCTTCCTGTCTGTCTGGTCTGTGCGGAGAATGAGGATGTGGTGAGGGAGCAGAGCCAGGGCGAGGAGCCGCTCTTCCTCCTCAGCCTGGCTCTGTGTCTCCCTGGGAATGAGCAGCACCACCTCTAGCTCAGCACCTGCAGCCTGTCCTCTGTCTCACCTCGTCTCCTTCCTTTCCTCTGCTTCCCTCTCTCTCTGCATGCAGCCAGGGCCAAGGAGTTCCCTATGAACTTCTCTCAAGTTCTCCAAGGTACGAGCTCCAGACCCCAGCTTCATTCAGTCATTCAGTCACAGCCTCATGTCATGCCCAGCTGTGAATGTATCTGCTTTAAACTCATCCATTGATAGATGACGAAGCAATTAATAAAACACTCTCAACTGTTTTCATCAAACTTCAAATTAAATCAGCAGCAGGTTACAGGTCACCAGCAGCAGGTTATAGGTCACCAGCAGCAGGTTACAGGTCACCAGCAGCAGGTTACAGGTCACCAGCAGCAGGTTACAGGTCACCAGCAGCAGGTTATAGGTCACCAGCAGCAGGTTACAGGTCACCAGCAGCAGGTTACAGGTCACCAGCAGCAGGTTACAGGTCACCAGCAGCAGGTTATAGGTCACCAGCAGCAGGTTATAGGTCACCAGCAGCAGCAGGTTACAGGTCACCAGCAGCAGGTTACAGGTCACCAGCAGCAGGTTACAGGTCACCAGCAGCAGGTTATAGGTTACCAGCAGCAGGTTACAGGTCACCAGCAGCAGGTTATAGGTTACCAGCAGCAGGTTACAGGTCACCAGCAGCAGGTTACAGGTCACCAGCAGCAGGTTACAGGTCACCAGCAGCAGCAGGTTACAGGTCACCAGCAGCAGGTTATAGGTCACCAGCAGCAGGTTATAGGTCACCAGCAGCAGGTTATAGGTCACCAGCAGCAGGTTATAGGTCACCAGCAGCAGGTTACAGGTCACCAGCAGCAGGTTACAGGTCACCAGCAGCAGGTTACAGGTCACCAGCAGCAGGTTACAAACTACAACTACAAACTAAACAATAAATGAATACACAGAAAAGAAATAGAAAGTATTTTATCATCCTAGACACCATGTGGGGATGTTGGCAAAGTAATGACAAGTAGAAAGTGCAGAAGTCTGTAACCCTAAATGTTGGGATGAAGATAAAAAGTCTCAGAAAAATAGAACTAAAGTTCAGGGACCTGCAGAACGAGACTGAGCCCAGGGAAGAAGTTGATTCTAATCTGAGTTTAATGACTGAGAACGAAGACGAGTGAAGTCCTGCTTCACCACATCCTCCTGCTCTAGACTACCACTGCTCTATACTACCACTGCTCTATACTACCACTGCTCTATACTACCACTGCTCTAGACTACCACTGCTCTAGACTACCACTGCTCTATACTACCACTGCTCTATACTACCACTGCTCTATACTACCACTGCTCTAGACTACCACTGCTCTATACTACCACTGCTCTATACTACCACTGCTCTATACTACCACTGCTCTAGACTACCACTGCTCTAGACTACCACTGCTCTATACTACCACTGCTCTATACTACCACTGCTCTAGACTACCACTGCTCTAGACTACCACTGCTCTATACTACCACTGCTCTATACTACCACTGCTCTAGACTACCACTGCTCTAGTCTACCACTGCTCTAGTCTACCACTGCTCTATACTACCACTGCTCTAGACTACCACTGCTCTATACTACCACTGCTCTATACTACCACTGCTCTAGACTGTCACTGCTCTAGACTACCACTGCTCTAGACTGTCACTGCTCTATACTACCACTGCTCTATACTACCACTGCTCTATACTACCACTGCTCTAGACTGTCACTGCTCTAGACTACCACTGCTCTAGACTGTCACTGCTCTATACTACCACTGCTCTATACTACCACTGCTCTATACTACCACTGCTCTAGACTACCACTGCTCTAGACTGTCACTGCTCTAGACTACCACTGCTCTAGACTACCACTGCTCTATACTACCACTGCTCTAGACTACCACTGCTCTAGACTACCACTGCTCTAGACTACCACTGCTCTATACTACCACTGCTCTAGACTGTCACTGCTCTAGACTACCACTGCTCTATACTACCACTGCTCTAGACTACCACTGCTCTAGACTGTCACTGCTCTATACTACCACTGCTCTATACTACCACTGCTCTATACTACCACTGCTCTAGACTGTCACTGCTCTAGACTACCACTGCTCTAGACTGTCACTGCTCTATACTACCACTGCTCTATACTACCACTGCTCTAGACTACCACTGCTCTAGACTGTCACTGCTCTAGACTACCACTGCTCTAGACTGTCACTGCTCTAGACTACCACTGCTCTAGACTACCACTGCTCTAGACTACCACTGCTCTAGACTGTCACTAATTCCTTGTTTGAGGCATGTTCTTCTCCTGCTCCTCCTCTTCTTCCGTTTCTTCTCCCAGCCCCTCCTCCTCCTGCTGCTCCTCCTCCTCCTCCTCGTCTCCTCCTCTGACTGTAGATCTTCATCTCCACCATGCTCTTCATGTATTTGTAATGTTTATGGACCAGTCACTTCAGGATGGATCGGCCAGTAGCTACATTCACAGCATCATCACACCAGACCTGTTTAAAGTGTCGCCTCCTCCTCTTCCTCCCTCAGGGAAACTGACGGCCTACGATGCCGATGGAGATGGAGACTTCGACGTGGAGGATGCAAAAGTTCTGCTCGGCAAGTTCCCTTCTGTTCTGTTCTCACACTGGGGTCAAACACTAAGCTGCAGAAACATCTGAGGAAACCTCTGAGCAGCTCCTCTCCTGAGCTGAACACCTGGTTCACATCTCCAGGTCACGTGACCTGACGTAGGGGTCACGTGACCTGACGTAGGGGTCACGTGACCTGACGTAGGGGTCACGTGACCAGTTCCCTTCAGACCAGATGGACAGAGGAGGAGACTCAGCTGTTTCTACATCTGATTCAAAGATCTAAGAGAACCAGGACCAGGTGTGACCAGGGTTATGGGCTGGAGCAGGACCACACCAGCTGCAGCAGCTGCCTCAGTGGGCCTGTGATGGAGGAGGCGTGTGGGTCGATCAGGTGTCAGATGTGTGTTCACAGCCTCTCACTGGAGGTAGCACTCCAACAGAGGATGACATGAGGATGGAGGCTGCACGTTCATCTTAGTGAAAGAAGGAAGGAAAGCAAAAGTAACATTCAGTATGTGGGTCAGTGTTAGATGAGAAGAGACTGCCCCTCCATGAAGAAGCCTGTCAATCACTCTGAGCCCAGGTCAGTCTCACAGATGGAGACGCTTGTCACACACACACACACACACACACACACACACACACTTCCTCAGTCAGGAAGTGCTGCAGACAAACGTAATCTGATTTATCACAGAGAATGTATGTGTGGCTTTATAAATAGACAACAATAATAATACTGATAATAATAATACTGATAATAATAAACGGAGGTTTCCAGTTGAATGAACTGGGCGGCAGGTCTGGACCAGAGCTCTGACTGGTCAGTCACACAGATGAGGATCCAGAACCAGCCTGACGAGACTGAGACGTCTGACTGTTGTCTGCTTCACCTGAGACTTCTTTAACTCACTGTCTCTTTCTCTTTTCCACATCTTCATCATCCTTTGTTTTGGTCCCATTTTGTTCCCATCACTCTGCATTTCCTCTTGCTCCTCTTCCTCCTCTTCCTGTTTTTACTCCATCTTGAATATCCCTCCCTTACCCGTTTTCCACCTGCCCCATCTCCTGCTCCTCTGCCTCTGCTCCTCCCCCTCCTGTCCCTCATCCTCCTCCTCTTCCTCCTCTTCTTCTCTCTCTCGTCAGGCCTGACCAAAGATGGCGGTGGTAATGTGAACGGCGAGTCGCTCGAGGAGGTTCTTAATATTTTAGCAGACGAGGGCTCTGATTGGATCTATGGCTTCTTCACCTTCCTCTATGACGTAGTGTCCTCACCCACAGAGCAGGGGGAGGAGGAGGAGGAGGAGGGGGAGGAGGAGGAGGAGGCAGCAGCTGAGAAAGAGGCAGACAGCACCTCCTCCGAGGACGGGGGGGTTGCAGTGGACCTCCGGAACCAGTAGAGAAAACAAGAAGTAGAACCTCAGCCAATAGGACCCAGGACCAGGCCCATCCAGAGGGTGGAACTGAGTGTGTGTGTGTGTGTGTGTGTGTGTGTGTGTGTGTGTGTGTGTGTGTGTGTGTGTGTGTGTGTGCGCTTGGGAATGTGACGTTTCCTGATACTTTTGCTCGGCAACCGTGTAGAACAGGATCATCTTTGACCAGAAACTACACTGTCATATCAGATGATAATCTAAAAGGTCCAGAAAGTCTCTTCATAATGTGACACATGTATTACTGAGAAGTCAACAAAGCTGTGGAAATTATTACAAGCTGAGGAGCAGATCTTGAAGTTTTTGTCTCATTGACTCACCAGCTTCAGGCTGTGGATGAAGCATGTTCTGCTCCAGGTGTGGACCTTGGTCCCAGCAGGAGCTGTGACAGGCCTGTCTGTCAGAGGACAGCATCAGCTGTTAGGCTGGCACTGGTACACCGTCTCAACGTCAACAGACACGCTTTTTCTTCTCACCTTTATGAACTAAGCCCTGTGGTTGCCATGTTGGAAATATCTGCTGCAAAGCATCATGGGAGGAGGGTGAGCTGGGACTCGCTCTGTGGTTATTCACTTTTAAATCTCAGAAACACACAGGAAACGATGAAATGAACCTGATGGCTGAACTGCGGCATGTTTGGGAGCGCAGGGTGAGGCCTGTGAGCCCTGGACATGTCCTGTCTGTCCAGGCGGACCCCGGACATGTCCTGTCTGTCCAGGCGGACCCTGGACATGTCCTGTCTGTCCAGGCGGACCCCTGCTGGGCTGGACATTCTGCTCTAGCTGGGGCCTGGAGACATGCACACGCAAATAAACTGTTGACCTAAACGTGACGATATCTGAAAGCCTGAGGAGTGAGAGTCTGACCTGCTGCCTCCCCATGTTCAGCTCACCTCAGAATGGCTCAAATACTGCATAAAGACACGCACACACACACACACACACACACACACACACACACACACACACACACACACACACACACACACAGCCTGCAGTGAACTTGCCCTTCTGTCTGTGTGTTTAGATGAGAAGAAGTTAAAAGGTGCTGGGCTCCGGAGAGACAGGCTGAGATCAGGTACTGAAGATAGATAGACCCTACTGTACACACACACACACACACACACACACACACACACACACACACACACACACACACACACACACACACACACACACACACACCCTCATCCTCATCCTCATGCATCTCTGTTTCCAAACCTGGTAGAGGAGAAGAAGAAGGTGAAGAGGAAGGGCCAGAGTGAAGGTACTGGCCCTCTGCTTGTGGTGCTCTCACTGAAGCATGTGAAGGTGAAACAAACCAGTAACCCCAGTCAGCTCATCTGTCCCGGCTGGTCTGGTTTAAGAAAGAACTGGTGAGGCTGAGATCAGCCTTACAGGCCCCACATAGACTGAAGGAAACTAGATATTCACTCAGGAAATAATTTACAAAAGTGCAGAGAGCACCAGTCATTCCAACAGCTGTCAGTCATCTGACTCACTGAATGATTGGCGGCAGCTCTGGATGTCCTCAGGATGGACTTTGATCCACTGGGTGTTTATTCAACCTTCAGTCTCTGTCAGACGTGGAGCTGCAGTGAGCAGAGAGACCAGCTCAGCATCAGCCCGCGTCTTCACCACCACTACATGCATCCCAGGGTTTCCTTTCCTGTTTCTGTTCTGTTTCCTGTCCGTCCTGTCTGGGATGGATCTGAGTCTGAAGTGTTGGAGACTTGAGGCGGTTGGAGACTAGCGTTGATCACCTACTAATAGCTGAGTCTCAGGCCAGAATTTAACTCCGTTTTTGCATGAATTTAGCAGTTGAAGCTAATCACATTTTATGAATGATTCCTCAGTGGATTTTTACTGAAACTTTAACTGAAGTTGCACATTCCATTGACCTGCTGGATTTAAGGTTCATATGTCATGGAAACATCATGGAAAAACAAAGGGAAAAGTCATGGAACTCTTTTTCTGGGATTATGATTAATCTCAGAAATAAGAGCCTGTGAGCTGGATCCTCTGCTGTCTGACGTGGAGGTGGATCCACTGTCCACAGTCCACAGGGACACGTCTGAGCCATGAGACATGCTGCTGGTCCCTCACTGTCCAAAACAGATGTGAAACACATGTTAATCTGGTGTGCGGCCGGGTCACCTGTAATCCAGGGTAATCCATCAGAGACTGAATGATTGTCTGTGTGTCTCAGGAGAGAAGACGTCCTCGTCCTCAGTCCCCCAGACGAAGCTCCGCTCAGGTAGAGCAGCGTCTCTTTGTGTCTGAGATTCGCTGTTCACACTCCAAACCTTCTGTTGTTTCTGACTGGGAGAAACCTGAGGCCAGAGGCTGAACCAGCCTGTAGCTCCCCGTAGCTCCCCGTAGCTCCCCGTAGCTCCCCGTAGCTCCCCGTAGCTCCCCGTAGCTCCCCGTACCTCCCCGTAGCTCCTCGTAGCTCCTCGTTGCTCCCCGTAGCTCCCCGTAGCTCCCCGTAGCTCCCCGTACCTCCTCGTAGCTCCTCGTAGCTCCCCGTAGCTCCTCGTAGCTCCCCGTAGCTCCTCGTAGCTCCCCGTAGCTCCCCGTAGCTCCCCGTAGCTCCCCGTAGCTCCTCGTAGCTCCCCGTAGCTCCCCGTAGCTCCTCGTAGCTCCCCGTAGCTCCCCGTAGCTCCCGTAGCTCCCCGTAGCTCCTCGTAGCTCCTCGTTGCTCCCCGTAGCTCCCCGTAGCTCCCCGTAGCTCCCCGTAGCTCCCCGTACCTCCTCGTAGCTCCTCGTAGCTCCCCGTAGCTCCTCGTAGCTCCCCGTAGCTCCCCGTAGCTCCTCGTAGCTCCCCGTAGCTCCCCGTAGCTCCTCGTAGCTCCCCGTAGCTCCCCGTAGCTCCCCGTAGCTCCCCGTAGCTCCCCGTAGCTCTGTCTCTCTGTGTAGCTCTGTGTAGCTGTGTAGCCCTGTCTCTCTGTGTAGCTCTGCGTAGCTGTGTAGCTCTGCGTAGCTGTGTAGCTCTGCGTAGCTGTGTAGCTGTGTAGCTCTGCGTAGCTGTGTAGCTGTGTAGCTCTGCGTAGCTGTGTAGCTGTGTAGCTCTGTGTAGCTCTGTGTAGCAGCTGATGGCTGTTTGTATCTCTGTAGCGGACGAGGCAGCAGCACAGGCTCCTGGAAACACCTCGGCCTCAGGTAGCTTGACCTGCATGTGTGAATGAGTGACCCTGACCCTGACCCTGACCCTGACCCTGACCTGAAGCCTGGTTTGGTTGAACAGCCTGGTCTGCAGCACAAGCTGGTTCTAGTCAAGTACAACTAGTCCAGCGACCGCAGCCCGTCAGGCTGGCCCCCCAGCATGGACGTGTCACTCTGCTTGTTTGGTGCACAGTGCTCACTAACCCATCTGGACAGAGCACCCCAGAGCTTATTATTACTATATTACTACTGTTACTATGTGATTTACTTTGTAAATGGATCTAACTGTGACCCTGTGTCAGTCTAATATATATATATATATATATATATTAGACTGACACAGGGTCACAGTATATATATATATAAATATATATATATATATATATATAAATATATATATATATATATATATATATATATATATATATATATATATATATTAGACTGACACAGGGTCACAGTATATATATATATATATATATATATATATATCCATTTACAAAGTAAATCTGTTCTCTACAGAACGCAATAATCCCACGTCACACAGAGCTTGATTCAGATAATAATGATATTAATTATAATCAATAATAATAATAATAATACAATTCATTCTAATAACAAGTTGTTATGAGTGTGAAACTTTGCTCACTGCCATACACGAACTCTCTACGTAGCGCCGCCTCGCATGGTGATGTCACTCCCTGGTAGTGATGTCACTGATGGTGTCATGACTCCACCTTGCCCCCCCCCCCCTGGCCTCAGGCCGTCCTGTAGGGGGCGCCAGGCTGCGCTCCGCCCTGAAGCAGGAGCTGAGGCTGCTTCACGAGAGGATGGAGGCCAAGAGGATCGCCCGCATCGCTCTGTCTGAGATCAGAGCCTTCCTCGCCGAGGAGGAGGAGCAGCGGGAGGAGGCCTGGGCCAGGAAGGAGCAGGCTCTGCAGGAGGCCCAGGAACAACTGAGGGAGGAGAGGAGGAGGCAGGAGGAGGAGAGGATGGAGAAGGAAAAGGCCGAAAGGGAGAGGATGGAGAGGGAAAAGGTGGAAAAGGAGAAGGAGGCACGGGAGAGGATAGAAAGAGAGAAAGCAGAGAAGGAAAGGATGGAGAAAGTAAAGGTGGAGAGGGAGAGGATGGAAAAGGAAGAAAAGGAAAGGATAGAACAAGAAAAGGCAGAGAAGATTAGGAAAGAGCAGGAAAAGGAGAGGATGGAAAAAGAGAAAGCAGAAAAGGAGAGGATGGAAAAAGAGAAAGCAGAAAAGGAGAGGATGGAAAAAGAGAAAGCAGAAAAGGAGAGGATGGAAAAAGAGAGGATGGAAAAAGAGAAGGCAGAAAAGGAGAGGATGGAAAAAGAGAAGGCAGAAAAGGAGAGGATGGAAAAAGAGAAAGCAGAAAAGGAGAGGATGGAAAAAGAGAGGATGGAAAAAGAGAAGGCAGAAAAGGAGAAGGTGGAGAGGGAGAGGATGGAGAGGGAGGTAAAAGAAAAGGCCCGGATGGAGAGATTGGCTCAAGAGAGGGCAGAAAAACAAAGACAAGAGATGGAAAGACTGGCCAAAGAAAAGAGAGAGCGATTGGAGCGAGAGAGGGCTGCAAAAGAGAAGGCAGAGAGGGAGCAACGAGAGAAAGAAAGACTAGAGAGAGAGAGAGTGGCGAAAGAGAGGGAGAGGATGGAGAGAGAGAGACGAGAGAAAGAAAGGATCGCTAGAGAGAAGCTGGAGAGAGAGAGAATCGCCAGAGAAAAGGAACAACAAGAGAAAGAGAGAGAGAGGGCAGAGAAAGAGAGGATCGCCAGAGAGAGAGAGAGGGCAGAGAAAGAGAGGATCGCCAGAGAGAGAGAGAGGGCAGAGAAAGAGAGGATCGCCAGAGAGAGAGAGAGGGCAGAGAAAGAGAGGATCGCCAGAGAGAGAGAGAGGGCAGAGAAAGAGAGGATCGCCAGAGAGAGAGAGAGGGCAGAGAAAGAAAGACAAGCTAGAGAGAAGGAGATGATGGAGAGAGAGCGCATCGCCAAGGAGAAAGAGAGATTAGAGAAAGAAAAAGCAGAGAGAGAGAGGGCGGCGAAAGAGAGATCAGAGAGAGAAAGAGCAGAAAAAGAAAGGGTGGCAATGGAGGAGAAGGAGAGGGTGGAGAGAGAACGACTAGTGAAGGAAAGAGAGAGAATGGCCCGGGAGAAGCAGAGGATGGAGCAGCTGAGAGCAGAGAAAGAGAGGATGGAGAGGGAGAAAGAGAGGATGGAGAGAGAGAGGAGAAGCAACGTGGCGCAGCAGAAACCTCTGGCAGCATCAGAGGAGGAGAAGAACAAGATGGCCGCCGGCAGGAAGAGGAAATGACCCAGCGACCTCCGGCCTCAAACATGGTGCTAGAACTCTGATTGGCTGGAGAGCTGGAGGGGGCGGAGTTGTTTCCTGTGACCACAGGAAGTGATGTAAAATAAAATCCATCAACTTCCTGCTGGCATAATAACGGAGGCGTGGCGTGCTGAGCAGCTCAGCCTGGCGTCGCCTGGCTCGCTCTGATGACATCACAGGAGCCAGAGCGTCTCAGAGCTGCAGGAGACACACGCAGCCACGCTGCACAGTCCAGTGCTGACAGATCTATGTGTTCCGTGTCTCACTGATTCTAGAAGCTGCTGCTTCACCCGCTCCCTCTCTGAGGAACACGTCAGTGGTTTGAGCCAGAGTTGAGCCTTACAAATGTTCGTTTTTCCTGTTTTTAGTTGATAAGTAGTTTAGTGAAGTGATATGGATTTGTCTCCTTTGACCTAAAAACATTTTTAGTTTATTTAGTTGTTGATTTGTAACCATCTAGTGATGCCACAGTTTGTTGAGAGCCTTAGTTTATGGTTTGGTTCCTGCCTCGGCCTCTATTAGAGGCTCCAGTCCTGCTGTATTCTAGATTAATGGTTTACCCTGCTAACCGCTAATGGCTCGTTACTGAGGGATCGTTTGTTTCCTCTGTGGCTTCAGGTTGCATGTGTGGTTGGTGTAGATGTAGCTGAGTTTTATTTTGCTGAAGGAACCTCAAACCTGCCACAGTGTCTACATCAACTCTAGTGTGGTCCTGCTCCATCCCATAATAACCCTGGTACCATGTGGTCCTGCTCCATCCCATAATAACCCTGGTACCATGTGGTCCTGCTCCATCCCATAATAACCCTGGTACCATGTGGTCCTGCTCCATCCCATAATAACCCTGGTACCATGTGGTCCTGCTCCATCCCATAATAACCCTGGTACCATGTGGTCCTGCTCCATCCCATAATAACCCTGGTACCATGTGTTCCTGCTCCATCCCATAATAACCCTGGTACCATGTGGTCCTGCTCCATCCCATAATAACCCTGGTACCATGTGGTCCTGCTCCATCCCATAATAACCCTGGTACCATGTGGTCCTGCTCCATCCCATAATAACCCTGGTACCATGTGGTCCTGCTCCATCCCATAATAACCCTGGTACCATGTGGTCCTGCTCCATCCCATAATAACCCTGGTACCATGTGGTCCTGCTCCATCCCATAATAACCCTGGTACCATGTGGTCCTGGTCCATCCCATAATAACCCTGGTACCATGTGGTCCTGCTCCATCCCATAATAACCCTGGTACCATGTGGTCCTGCTCCATCCCATAATAACCCTGGTACCATGTGGTCCTGCTCCATCCCATAATAACCCTGGTACCATGTGGTCCTGCTCCATCCCATAATAACCCTGGTACCATGTGGTCCTGCTCCATCCCATAATAACCCTGGTACCATGTGGTCCTGCTCCATCCCATAATAACCCTGGTACCATGTGGTCCTGCTCCATCCCATAATAACCCTGGTACCATGTGGTCCTGCTCCATCCCATAATAACCCTGGTACCATGTGGTCCTGGTCCATCCCATAATAACCCTGGTACCATGTGGTCCTGCTCCATCCCATAATAACCCTGGTACCATGTGGTCCTGGTCCTCCACTCTGAGGAAGATGGACGTCCAGAACATAGTTTTCTTAGATCTTTGAATCAGATGTAGAAACAGTTGAGTCTCCTCCTCTGTCCATCTGGTCTGAAGGGAACTGGTCATGTGACCCCTACGTCAGGTCACGTGACCTGGAGATGTGAACAAAGTGTTTCCATCACTTTGAGATCAGCTTCTAGATGGACACGTCTGGAGGAGCAGCTCAGGAGAGGAGCTGTGTTCAGAGACCTCTGAGAGGTTCTCATGGAGCTGTATCTCCAGGGTTCTTCAGACATCTTTAAGTTTCACACCTTGCTAGAGGAGATGGAGACTGGGCCGCTCCCTGAGCTGTTTGGACCTCTGCTTTTTTGAAGTGTGTCTGAGGCCGATGTGACTCAATGAGCTTGTCTCCAGATGATCGTCCTCAGAACAGCAGCTGTGCTAACATCTGGAAGGCAGCAGGTCATGGTCTCTAGCTTCCTGCTCACCTGTGTCTCATAAATAAACCCTGGTTTCCAAACCAAACATGTTCCTCTCTCTTCTTGGAGTGATTGAAGCCTCAGAGGGTGTGTGCGTGGAGGATGTTGGAGCTGATGACATGTTCAGAGAAGATGTGGACGATCCTCCTCTCTGCTTCTTATTCTGCTGTGACCAGAGGAGTAGACTTCTTTATGTAACACTCTGGTGTGTGTGTGTATGTGTGTGTGTGTGTGTGTGTGTGTGTGTGTGTGTGTGTGTGTGTGTGTGTGTGTGTGTGTGTGTTCTGCATTTGCTTGACAACCAATGAACAGGGATAAAAGAGGTGGAGACATCACATGATGGAGACTCACCTGAGGCCCAAACAGGTAAAACCGGTGTGGACACACTCTCTGCCTCTCTCTCACTCACACACACACACACACACACACACACACACACACACACACACACACATACTCACACACAAACACACATACACACACACACAAACCATCTGACCTGGTTCCCAACTGTGGAGCTGCCTCACCTGCTGGATGTAAATCTGAGCAGAGTACACACTGACACAGTGCTCCACCCTGCTGTGTGTGTGTGTGTGTGTGTGTGTGTGTGTGTGTGTGTGTGTGTGTGTGTGTGTTGCAGGAAGTTGTCCTGTCTCCCTCCCTTTTTTGTCTTGTGTTTTGTTCTTTTTGTTGAGACCAGCTGATATATTTGACAAAACTTTGGTTTCAAGTAAAAATGCCAAAAGAGTCAAACGATATTTTCTTCCATTTTTCTGACGTGAACATGACGGAAACAAGTGTAAAAAGTAGCTGACAGTCACCGTGCTCCCCTGATGAACTTCATGATCATGCCTCGGGTTCGGGTAATAATCAATATTGTCAGTATTGATCTTATGGTCATGCTCCACTGATCAGACACCGCTGAGCCTCAAACCACCAATCATGGAGCTGCAGAGTCAAGGGAGGCGGAGCCTCCACAGGAAAGGCCACCTGTGGAGTCTGCATCAGGTGTGTGCGTGTGTGTGTGTGTGTGTGTGAGAGAGAGTGTGAGTGATCAGCTGTCCTCACAGTGACCTCTGACCTGTCTGTCTCCATCCAGTCTCTGGACCTCAGGAGGTGGAGGCTCACATCCAAGGTCGGTACAGGCACGGCTGCTCCGTGTACACAACAACACTGTACAAAACAACAACAACAACAACAACAACAGTCTGTGTGGAGTCAGCAGCCTCTGTCACAGCCTCTGTCACAGCCTCTGTCACAGCCTCTGTCCCAGAGGCTGCTTCCTGTCAGGATCTCTACATCCTCACAGCTAAACTTCTCATTTGGCCAAAGGAAGAATGTGACATTGACAGTTTCTCCGACTGGATCAAATGTCAATCGTTAACTCTAATGATCAGAGTGATCTCCAGCCCTCCACTTGAAATTATTACATGAGGAGGCCTTCATGTCCTGTTTTGCCATTGGTCACTGGTAGTCTCCATAATTCCCACAGCCCCTGAAGGCAGCATGTAGGTGAGCTCAGGTACGCCCCCTTCCTGGAGGCAGAGGTACTGTCTGGCTGACCTGAGGTCAGTTAGTGCTGCTCCATGTCCCATCAGTCACACTGGACATGATAATAACAGAGAGAAGATAAAGATCAATCCAGTCTGAAGGGCTGGGAGGAGCTCCATGTCTGGAGCTGGACAGGAGAGCTGAGGATCAGAGGCTGAGGAGGACACGTGGTGACGGTCTGACTGCATGCTCCTGGTTCGGAGTGTGTCTAGTGTTGTCCTCTTGTTCCTGCAGCTGCTGTTCCTCTGCCTCCACTGGTGGACCAGGAGTTTGTTCCAGGTTGGTTCACCTCTGGAGACGCTGTAGTGATGATGATGATGATGAAGATGATGATGATGATGATGGTCCATTCACCCAGCAGGAACAGACTGGAGCCCCAAAGGAGTTTTACTCCTGGTTTACAGACAGTTGTAGGTCTAGGTCCAGTCCTAGGTCTGAGTCTAGGTCTAGCTCTGGGTCTAGGTCTGAGTCTAGGTCTGGTTCTAGGTCTGGGTCTAGGTCTAGGTCTGGGTCTAGGTCTGGGTCTAGGTCCAGTCCTAGGTCTGAGTCTAGGTCTAGGTCTGGTTCTAGGTCTGGGTCTAGGTCTGGGTCTAGGTCCAGTCCTAGGTCTGAGTCTAGGTCTAGGTCTGGTTCTAGGTCTGGTTCTAGGTCTGGGTCTAGGTCTAGGTCTGGGTCTAGGTCTGGGTCTAGGTCCAGTCCTAGGTCTGAGTCTAGGTCTAGGTCTGGTTCTAGGTCTGGGTCTAGGTCTGGGTCTAGGTCCAGTCCTAGGTCTGAGTCTAGGTCTAGGTCTGGTTCTAGGTCTGGGTCTAGGTCTAGGTCTAGGTCTGGGTCTAGGTCCAGTCCTAGGTCTGAGTCTAGGTCTAGGTCTGGTTTTAGGTCTGGGTCTAGGTCTAGGTCTGGGTCTAGGTCTGGGTCTGGGTCTAGGTCTGGGTCTAGGTCTAGGTCTGGTTCTAGGTCTAGGTCTGGGTCTAGGTCTGGGTCTAGGTCTGGGTCTGGAGCCTGGACCACTGGTTTGGTCTGAACAGAACTGTAGAATTGCAAGTTGAAGTGGTCCTTGAACACAGCAGCTCCAGGCTCCGTAGTGTTCCAGTTGAGCTCTGACAGGAAGTGGAACATGTCTGATCATCTAGAGCAAGATGGCTTATGTGTGTGTGTGTGTGTGTGTGTGTGTGTGTGTGTGTGTGTGTGTGTGTGTGTGTGTGTGTGTGTGTGAGACAGATGACCCTCGAGACAGCGCTCATCCATACGGTGAGTTAATCCTTTTTTTCGCTCCATCCTCAGAAGTTATTGAATGTTTGTTTTCCTTCAACACTCTGCTGTTGTTTACATGATTCATGTTGTTTACGTTGTTGTTTACGTTGACAGAGGACCAGTCTGACGCCATCGACACCACTGGAGGTGAGTTTAGGAGATGACAGGCAGATGAATTGATTCATTAAAAAGAGAGACAGCCAATCAGAGCTCAGCATATGTGTGGTTGCCAGATCAGCATTAAAGAGCCAGACGTGAGCAGGAAGAGAGTGTAGTGTACAGACTGAGATCAGAGCTTCTAGGTTAGCTCCAGAGGATGCTCATGCTGTGTCTGCTGCTCTGTGACAGCTCTGCTGGAGGAACCTTCTGCTCCGGCCAGCTCAGGTGAGGAGACACCAGCAGGCCTGCAGAGCTCAGCCTGATCTGGACTCCGTGGTTCTGCTGTCACTGACCCTCTGTTTGTGTGCAGTGGAGACTGGACAGTACGTCACCAGCTCCAAGCTCTCCCAGGAAGCAGGTAGAGATGACCACCTCACACTGAGCGTGTGCTGAGCTCGTAAACACCTGACACCTGACCCGCTGTTTGTCTCAGAACCAGAACCAGAACCAGAACTAGGACCAGAAACAGGACCAGGACCAGAACCAGAACCAGGTCCAGGTCCAGGACCAGAACCAGAGAGGGAGATGCCCGCAGAGACAGAGGGAAATTCAGAGGCTGAGGGTGAGCATACTCACACACACACACACACACTCACACACACACACACACACACACACACACACACACTCAGTGTCCCCGCGATGAGGCAGTGAGCAGTGGAAATGTTTCCTCCCTTCATAGCAACACTGTGTGGGTGAGTCCCAGTTCAGGCCTGGCCCCAGTTACAACTGTCCACACTGTGTGTGTGTGTGTGTATGTGTGTGTGTGTGTGTTTCTACAGAAGGCGCTAACCCTGCTGCAGGAAGCCAAGGGAAGCAGGCTGAAGAGAAGCTCCGAGAAAAAGGTAAAGCCCCGTGGACAGGACAGGACAGGACACTGAGCATGTCCCCCCCCGGGACTGACGTCTCTCCTTCCTCTCCCTCCTCCAGCCAAGAAGAAGAAAGTCAAGCTGCTCAACAAGTTTGATAAAAGCATCAAAGCACAGATCGATGCTGCAGAGAAGCTCCGGAGGAAGGTGAGGTCACAGTTCAGACATGGAGCTGGAGCTTAGGACCAGTCTCACCCCCCCCCACCTCTCCCCCCCTCTCCCCCCCTCTCACAGGGTAAGTTGGAGGAGGCGCTCAGAGCGTTTGAGACTCTGGTCCAGCAGTATCCTCAGAGTCCTCGTGCCCGCTATGGGAAAGCTCAGGTGAGTCTGACTTCACCTTCAGCTGGTAGACCACTGATACATGCCCGAGTCCAGTCACAGTCAGTGTGTGTGTGTGTGTGTGTGTGTGTGTGTGTGTGTGTGTCTCTCAGACGGAGGACGACCTGGCTGAGAAGCTGCGCAGTAACGACATGCTGCAGAGAGCCATCAGCAGCTACAGAGAGGCCTCAGAGCTTCCTGAGGTGACCTCTGACCTTCTGAGAGCAGCTCTGAGGAGACGAGCAGAGAGGCAGCAGTTCCTGGGTGCTCACACACACACACACACACACACACACAGACGGAGTGGGACAGCGTGCTCACAGTGTCTCTGCTCTCAGGACGGATGCGAGGCTCTCTGCTCACCCTGGAGAAGCTCACTCAGATCTTTCCAGAAGACTTCGGCCTGAAGAACGAGCTGGGCGTGGCCCACCTGCTGCTGGGAGACAACAAGGGTGCCAAGAAGGTCTACGAGGAGGTCTGCCTGTCTGTCTGTCCGCCTGTCTGTCTGCCTGTCTGTCATCAGCTGGCTCCGCCCCCTCCCCCTCTGATTGGATGTCTGTCTCCAGGTCCTGGCGGTTTCCCCCGGCAACGGCTTCGCCAAAGTTCACTACGGCTTCATCCTGAAAGCAGAGAACAAGATAGCAGAGAGCATCTCCTACCTGAGGGTAGCCTGTCTGTCTGACTGACCACCTGTCTGTCTGCCTCTCCATCTGTCTGACTGACTGCCTGTCTGTCTCTCCAGGAAGGTCTGGAGTCAGGTGAGCCAGGAACAGATGATGGGAGGTTCTACTTCCACCTGGGAGATGCTCTTCAGAGGGTGGGAGACCCCAGTGTGAGTGACTGGCACACTCCCACACACTGATGCTTCTACTGGTTCTGGACAGGTCCCACTGGTCACTGTCAGTGTTAGTGGTCTCAGCCTGTGTGTGTGTGTCTGTGTGTGTGTCTGTGTGTGTCTGTGTGTGTGTCCAGGCCTACCACTGGTATGAACTGGGACACCAGCGCGGCCACTTTGCCTCGGTGTGGCAGAGGTCTCTGTACAACGTTGCCGGGCTGAAGGCCCAGCCCTGGTGGACGGCCCAGGAGACCGGCTACACCAGCCTGGTCAGGGTGAGGCTCTGCTGAGGCTGGACCAGCTGTCTGTCTGTCTGTCTGTCTGTCTGTCTGTCTGTCTGTCTGGCCCAGCCCTGGTGGACGGCCCAGGAGACCGGCTACACCAGCCTGGTCAGGGTGAGGCTCTGCTGAGGCTGGACCAGCTGTCTGTCTGTCTGTCTGTCTGCAGCCTGTCTGTCTCTGTGTCTGACTGACTGACTGACTGTCTGTCTGTCTGTCTGCCTATCTGGCTGTCTGTCTGTCTGCCTGTCTGTGTCAGACCCTGGAGAGGAACTGGAAGACGATCAGGGACGAGGCGCTGGCTGTGATGGACCAGAACACGGGCTTGTTCATCCCTGAGGAGGAGAACCTGAGGGAGAGGGGAGAGTGGGGGCAGTACACACTGTGGCAGCAGGGTACACACACACACACACACACACACACACACACACACACACACACACACACTCTAACACTAGCTGTATGAACTTAAACCTCTGACCCTGAGCACCCTAAGCTGCTCCTCCACCTGGAGACACCTGCAGCATCATTTATCTACACTATTCTTTGTGTGATTTCAAAATGTTTCTTACATTATTTATGTGTGTGTGTGTGTGTGTGTTTGTGTGTGTGTGTGTGTGTGTCTCCAGGAAGGAAAGTTGGAAATTCCTGTCAAGGTGTCCCAAAGACCTGCGCTCTGCTGGAGAAATACCCTGAGGCTACAGGCTGTAAGAGAGGCCAGGTACACACACACACACACACACACACACACACACACACACACACACACACACACACACACACACACACACACACACAGATGGAGATGATATTCCATCAGTGATGTGTGTGTGTTGGAGCGTCTGGTTGTGGATGTGTAGATTAATGTCAAGTGATTCCATGTGTTTTAGGAATTAACTGCTAAAACTGTGATGAACGAGTGAATGAACGAGTAATGAACGAGTGAATGAACGAGTAATGAACGAGTAATGAACGAGTGAATGAACGAGTAATGAACGAGTGAATGAACGAGTGATGAACGAGTGATGAACGAGTGATGAACGAGTGAATGAACGTCCAGAGGAACTTTCACCCTCTGAACTCGGATGTGGTTCTAATCTGATTGGCTACTTTTAATCTGCTTATGTTTTTTAATGTGTGTGTGTGTGTGTGTGTGTGTGTGTGTGTGTGTGTGTGTGTGTGTGTGTGTGTGTGTGTGTGTGTGTGTGTGTGTGTGTGTGTGTGTGTGTGTGCAGATTAAGTTCTCAGTCATGCAGCCAGGGACTCATGTGTGGCCTCATACTGGTCCCACCAACTGCAGACTGAGGCTCCACCTGGGCCTGGTCATCCCCGCCCAGGGCTGCAGCATCCGCTGCACCGACCAGACCAGGTACTGCTGCTCCTGCTGCTCCTACTGCTCCTGCTGCTCCTACTGCTCCTACTGCTCCTGCTGCTCCTACTGCTCCTGCTGCTCCTACTGCTCCTACTGCTCCTACTGCTCCTGCTGCTCCTACTGCTCCTACTGCTCCTGCTGCTCCTACTGCTCCTGCTGCTGCTGCTGCTCCTGCTGCTGCTGCTGCTCCTGCTGCTCCTACTGCTCCTGCTGCTCCTACTGCTCCTGCTGCTCCTACTGCTCCTACTGCTCCTGCTGCTCCTACTGCTCCTGCTGCTCCTACTGCTCCTACTGCTCCTACTGCTCCTACTGCTCCTGCTGCTCCTACTGCTCCTGCTGCTCCTGCTGCTCCTACTGCTCCTGCTGCTCCTGCTGCTCCTACTGCTCCTACTGCTCCTACTGCTCCTGCTGCTCCTACTGCTCCTACTGCTCCTGCTGCTCCTACTGCTCCTACTGCTCCTACTGCTCCTACTGCTCCTGCTGCTCCTACTGCTCCTACTGCTCCTGCTGCTCCTACTGCTCCTGCTGCTCCTACTGCTCCTACTGCTCCTACTGCTCCTGCTGCTCCTACTGCTCCTACTGCTCCTGCTGCTCCTACTGCTCCTGCTGCTCCTGATGCTCCTACTGCTCCTACTGCTCCTGCTGCTCCTACTGCTCCTACTGCTCCTACTGCTCCTGCTGCTCCTGCTGCTCCTGCTGCTCCTGCTGCTCCTGCTGCTGCTGCTGCTCCTGCTGCTGCTGCTGCTATAAAGTTTCAGTCATTGACTGATTGACATCTGCCCCCTCCTCTTCCTCTCCTCTCCTCCTCTTCTCTCTGCAGGGAGTGGGAGGAAGGTAAAGTCCTGATCTTTGACGACTCCTTTGAGCATGAGGTGTGGCAGAACGCTGACAGCTACCGTCTCATCTTCATCGTGGACGTCTGGCACCCGGAGCTGA
>CM055208.1:530602-535602 GCA_029224185.1 Karalla daura | reverse complement strand
GGAGTGACGTAGAGTGACGTAGAGTGATGTGGAGTGACGTAGAGTGACGTAGAGTGACGTAGAGTGACGTGGTCTGGGAGTGTGACCTAGGCTGAGTGTTCACCTGCTGGATGTCCTGGTGCAGCGTGTCTGGGTTCTCGTTCAGCTCCAGCCGAGCCTTCTCTGTGGTCTCAGCACTCAGACCTGCGTGCAGGTGCGTCATGGCGTCTCGCTGCGTCCTGCTCCAGCCGAGGGTCTCTGTGTCCACAAGCTCCTGGGCCTGGGCCCGGTGCTAGTTCTGGTTCTGGTCCTGGTTCTGCCTCTGCTTCTGGACCTGGGACTGGTTCTCCTTCTAGTCCTGGTCCTGAGCCTGGTTCTGGGCCTGGTCCTAGGGCTGGTTCTGGTCCTGGGCCTGGTCCTGGTTTTGGGCCTGGGGTTGGTTCTGCTCCTGGTTTTGGGCCTGGGCCTGGTCCTGGTTTTGGGCCTGGGGCTGGTTCTGCTCCTGGTTTTGGGCCTGGGCCTGGTCCTGGTTTTGGGCCTGGGGCTGGTTCTGCTCCTGGTTCTGGTCCTGGGCCTGGTCCTGGTTTTGGGCCTGGGGCTGGTTCTGCTCCTGGTTTTGGGCCTGGGCCTGGTCCTGGTCTTGGGCCTGGGGCTGGTTCTGGTCCTGGGCCTGGTCTTGGGCCTGGGGCTGGTTCCGGTCCTGGTCCTGCTGGTTCCGTACGGGAGCGGAGGCTGTGCCCTCCTTTTTGCTTGAAGACAATCTGATTGGCTGTCAGTGTGTGATGTCACATGGAAGCGGAGGAGCTGCTGGGCTCAGGTCCTGGGGGGCGTGCTGGGGACACGTCCACTGGTCTGTCCTGAGCCGCTGCTCATCGCCCCTCGCTCTCTGGTCCAGGCTGCAGGTATCAGGGGAGGTCAAAGGTCAGCGAAGGTCACCTGCTGCACGGGACACAGGCATGAGGACATCGTGTCTGAACATTCCTTCCAAATGGTTGTTTTTTATTCTGTTTGAACTTTTCTTGTTTTTCTTTTATTCTAAACAAACACAGAACAATTATTATAAACGACGACCAAGTTTTTATTCTATATCGTGTTAATCCTAAACAAACTATAACACATGCGTCTATGTCAATATCTATCTATCATCTATCTATCTATATACCAAGTTTCTACCTCTTCTATACTTTTGTTTGAGCAACATATTCACTACTAGTTATCAGTCAGTTATCACAAGCAGACTGTGTTCTCCACATCTCATTAGAAATGAGTTGGACAAGCTGATTAAGCGGTTGTAAATGCTACCACATAGAAGTGTTATTCTAGCTATTATAGTCTTGGTAGTAGTAACAGTCGGTCATCTAGTGGTCATAGTCATCTCAGGAACAAACAACAACAAAGTGCTGTGACGTTGGCCGAGCTGCCGGAGGGATTCACTCGTTCATTTCCACCCTCTTCACCCTGCAGCCTCAGATGAACGAGTGAGCCCAGGACGGGGCCTCTGGCAGGGCCCCCCACGGTTTGACCCGACTGTTCCATTCTGTTCCAGACGAGTTCAGTTTGTAGGCTCAGGACAAAACTAGAGCAGCTTCAGAGCGGCTTTACCTCCCCTGTTGTTACTCATCCCTTTGTTTCTATGTGCAGCACCCCCCCACACACACACACACACACACACACACACAGTAAAATGACTCTTTTACAGCTCCTTCACATCTGCTGCTGTGGTCCAGCTTTTCTACTCGTTTTTGTTCTCTCTCTAATGTGGGGGTCGCAGCCTGAGGTGACCCCCCCCCCCCCCCCCCCCCCCGCCCCCGCCCCCGCCCCCCGTTCCCCGTTCCCCGTCAGATCTGAGGGAGCGAAAACTAAGCGACACCTGAAGGTCCCACTGTATGTGTGTGTGGAGAGGGAGAACGAGAGAGGGCATAGCATCCTACACAAGTGAGCACATGAGACGCTTCTCCTGCTCTATCTCCCAGAGATTTTCCCGGGAAAATCTCCCGGGAAGACTCACGGTTCGCGGGTTGGCTCCGGGTCCCCCCCGGGCCGCCGGCCCTCCGGTGCTGATGCTGCTGCTGATGCTGACGCTGGGCACGGTGGGGGCCATCGGTGTCCCGCGGACAAAGAGCCTGACGTCAAAAAAATCAGAAATAAAAGCAGGAGAGAAGCAGGCGCGTGCGTCAGGGGCGCGAGGAGCCGGGTCGGGGGGGCTCGGTCCGGGGGCTCATGGTGAGGAGGACGGAGCAGGACTACAGAGGAACCTTCTCACTTGGCTCCGAGAAGACGTCATGAGGATGCTCCGACACCTACAGCCTTTCACAATAAACACGACGAGTTCCACACGGTGCCTTCAAAATAAAAGCCTCTGCTTCACTATCATGGATTCGAAGCTTTTCGGACATGACTGAAAGAACGAGATCCAGGATACAAGCGGCTGAGATGAGTTTCCTCTGCAGGGTGGATGGATGTGAAGCTCTAAATGTGTCTCTGAGTCTCTTTTTAAAGAATAGAGCTGAAGTTCTCTGTCTTCAGCCTCTTTAAAGTGAATATTTTGCATTTCCTTTAGTTGAATCCAGCGGCTCCAAACTGTGGGTCATATTCACTCATATGAAATGATGTGAGAACCAACTACCTCTTGGAATGTTTTAACTATTCATTTTTGATTCAAATAATAAGAATTTTAGCACAGTATAATTGTATATGCTAAATTCATTAGTCCAACATGTCAGTCAATGTCCAGTGTTACATTAAAGGTAAAACTAGTGAAATGAACACTATTTACTCCATGCAAAAGAGCAAGAGACGCAACAATAGATAACAAACACATTTTACTGTTGTTTTAAAGAGAGTGGGTATGAAAGCATGTTTGAAATAAAGATATTGACTGTATTTATGCCATGTACAATGCTCTGCATTAATCTAATAACGGACAGACAGGCAGGCAGACAGGCAGGCAGGCAGACAGACAGACATGTTCCAGGTACCGTTGTTTGAAGTGAAAGTAGGAAAACGGTGCACACGCTACAATCTCAATTAATTTTGACCAATACAATTCAATAACATACAGTGATGTCTGAAAATTAAAAGAAAATCCTGCCCTTTATTGTGAAGGGGTTTTCCGCTGACCTCAGGCCCGTTCCGTGTCCAAACCGTGAGACTTGACTCACCTGCACGCTCCGCGCGCGTTCACGTCTTAACCTGGACACAGTGGAGGTTGCGGGAACACGCGGGCGCGCGCGTGTGTTGATGCGTTTACAGACCGCAGGAATAACCAGCTCCTCATGTTTCACGGTGTTTTCTAGGTTCATGTATGTCATTGTATCATCATCATTGACCACTTCACGTTGTCTGTGTTTTCTATGCATCCCTTCTTTCAGCTTCTCTGCTCATGCAAACATAGCTTTCTTCTATGTAAACTATTGGATATAATAGATTTAAGTATTTACAAGTCCTTAGTATACAAGTGACTGTTCAGTAAAAATCTGCTGACTTCTGCTGAATCATGTCATCCTTCTCCTAAATCTCTAGATCTAACTCACCGTCGCCTCAGAACCAAGTTGTGGAACACCTGGTGACTCTGAGCCTCTCTGCGGAGCTCAGCTCTCATCACGGGCTGCCCACGCTGGTTCTTTTAATATGCGTGAACTTCTTCATTTTCTCTCAGAAAGATATTTATTTATCTATTTTAAACAAGAAAGCAACAATTGCTGTTCCTGTTTAAAGTGAAGCTCAAGGCTTTTATTTTCAGCTCTCCTCCTTCTCTTAACGTCCCTGGCGGCAGGAGTCAGGGCTCTGCAGGGTTCGCTTCTGGTCTGTTGTGCTCTATGTGGATGTCTCTTTCTGGGGGCGTGCTTGCAGGCGTGCATATGCTCTGTTTCCTTTCTTGTTTTGTCTTTTTATTATTGTTGAAATGTATTACTATTGAGAAATAGAGTTTAATTTTTAGATATACCTTTTCGATGCTGCTATCTTGTGTAGATTTGTAGCTCTTGCTTCAGTTGTTGTCATACTGTAAACATTTAGTTTAATCAAACTAGAAATCAGAGAGAAGCAGAAGAAGCATCTCACTCCTCTGGAGGTGCCTCAGACATCACATCTCTGTGAAACCGCGACCAGGCTTTTAATATGAAGGCGCGGTGACGCCATCCCGAGCCGTGACGTACTTCCTGTTGTGTTCGGCTCCGCTCAGCTCGGTGGAGGCGTCGCTACTTCGTTTTAATCTTTGAGTTGTTTAAGAAAGAACCTTTTTTTATTGACTTTTAAATCGTATTTTTATATCAACTCAAGTTTGTACAACAGTGTTCTGTACCTGTCACACCGCGGGATCTTGTATTTCGGTTCTTTTCGGGACCTTTTAGTCGCTAAATCTGCCTCCGCAGCGTGTTAACGTTAGCCCAGCCGCTAGCACCATTCACCCGAGGAAACCGTCGATTAATCGATATTGTAAACATGGATCAATCAGGAATCACAGCTCCAGCTCCAGCTCCGAAGGTACGGAACTCTGCCCCCAGTCTGTCCTGTCTTTGTGCTGTTGTTCTCCTGGTTATCCAACCCGGACCATGGCGTCGGAGCTCAGCCTGGGGTGGGCACGTCGGCGCCGCCGCCATCTTGGTGTAGGCAGGACGGAGAGGCGGCGGGTCCTCTGGACTCAAAGCCCTCTAACGAGAACAGTTCCCAGCTGTCTGGTTCTGAGTGGCCGAGACATTTGTAGCCGCATAACAGTTGGTATTGGAAATGTTTTCCTGTTAAAGCTTCGTGTTGAGACGCACCGCAGCCTTCCGGTCAGACCAGCTGTTTGAGGCCGTCTGCCCTACCAACATGGCGGCGGCCTCTGCCTTTGTACGTGAAGCTCAGCTGCTCCTGGACGTACACACTCTATTCTTAGATCAACTAAACCTCAATGAGCCGTGGTCAGACAGTTTTCACCTGAAAGCCACAACAATCCCTGTCAATCGTGTGGAGGAGCTGTGTGTGTGTTTATGTGTGTGTGTGTGGGGGGTGGGGGGGGTGGGGGGGGGGGTAGCGCT
>CM055208.1:515602-520602 GCA_029224185.1 Karalla daura | reverse complement strand
GTCCTGGTCCTGGTCCTGGTGCTGGTGCTGGTCCTGGTGCTGGTGCTGGTGCTGGTGCTGGTCCTGGTGCTGGTGCTGGTGCTGGTGCTGGTCCTGGTCCTGGTGCTGGTGCTGGTCCTGGTCCTGGTCCTGGTCCTGGTGCTGGTGCTGGTGCTGGTCCTGGTGCTGGTGCTGGTCCTGGTCCTGGTGCTGGTGCTGGTCCTGGTGCTGGTCCTGGTGCTGGTCCTGGTGCTGGTGCTGGTGCTGGTGCTGGTGCTGGTGCTGGTCCTGGTGCTGGTCCTGGTGCTGGTGCTGGTCCTGGTCCTGGTGCTGGTGCTGGTCCTGGTGCTGGTCCTGGTGCTGCTGATGTTGGGAGGGAGTGAATGAATGAAACCTTTATGGCTCCAGAGGGGAGTTTGTCTTGTATTTAGGAGCCATTAGTTCAAAAACACACAGACTTGCACAATCATACATCCTGCAGCAGTCCTGGACCATCCTGGATAGTCCTGGACCATCCTGGATAGTCCTGGACCATCCTGGATAGTCCTGGACCTTCCTGGATAGTCCTGGACTGTCCCAGACCGGACCTTCCTGGACCATCCTGGACCTCTAACTGTCCCTGGTTGAGAAGTCTCTGGACCAAAGCATCTGGTAATCACTAAAGGTGATGTAACGTACTGTAATGTAACAATGCGCATGTGCGAACGCATGACACTGTGCCGCTCGCGCATGCGCGGTGCGGGCTGCGTTTCCGGGTCGGATTGCAGCGACAGGCTGATCAGCTGATCTAACCTGATCTGATCGAGCTGATCGACCCAAGCTGATCATGTCAGACCACCACTACCTGGAGCTCTGCGAGAACCCGGTCCAGTTCGAGAACGCCTCCAGCGTCAACAACGTCTTCTTCGATGAAGCAAACAAGCAGGTGAGCTTGCTAATTAGCCTAGCCTAGCCGAGCCTAGCCTGGCCTAGCCTAGCATGGATGATGTTGACCTGTTGGAGGGCTGAAAGACTGAGCGCCACTAAACAATAAAGTGTAACATCAAAGCTCATAGTTCCACCCACAGACCCGGTGTGTGTGTGTGTGTGTGTGTGTGCGTGCGTGTGTGCGTGCGTGCGTGCGCGCGCGCAGACACCAGATCACATCAGCACCTCCCTGAAATAAATAGTCCTTCATGAGTTAACGATGTCTCAGATCCACATCTGGGCTGCAGCTGGTGTCCTCTCACCTGTCTTCTGTCTCTTGCTTCTTGGTCTCTCTGTCTGTCTCCTGTCTCTGTCTGTCTCCTGTCTCTCTGTCTCCTGTCTCCTGTCTCTCTCTGTCTCCTGTCTCTCTGTCTGTCTCCTGTCTCTGCTGTCCCCTGCAGGTGTTCGCGGTGCGTTCAGGGGGTGCCACCGGGGTGGTGGTCAAAGGTCCGGACGACAAGAGCAGCGTTGCCTTCAGGTACCTGCACAGCCACATCTGGACAAAGATCTCCAGTAGGGCCGGACTGGGACTGGGAAAGACACTGGGGAAGGGACAGGGACGGTCCCGGGCTTTGTTGGACAGATAGATAGACAGATAGACATAGATAGAGACAGACAGACAGATAACTTTATTAGCTCATCCACTCTGTGTGTGTGTGTGTGTGTGTGTGTATCCCCAGGATGGATGATAAAGGAGAAGTGAAATGCATCAAGTTCTCCATCGGAAACAAGATCTTGGCTGTCCAGAGAACTTCCAAGTCTGTGGTGAGTGTGTGTGGCAGGTGGGCGGGCTGATGGAGGGAGGCGAGGACAGGAGCAGGTCCAGCTCTGACTGATGTCACCCAGCTGTGGTTTGTTGCCTTCTGTGCAGGACTTCATCAACTTCATCCCGGACTATCCTCACACAGAGTTCACCCAGGAATGTAAGGTAGGCTGCCCCTCCGCTCTGCCTGTCTGGCTCCCAGCCCTCCCTGAGGTCTGCCCTCCTCAAGGACCATGGGCAGACAAGATGCTTCCAGCTCCAGCTCTGGATGCAGTGCTCCACACCTTCCAGGGCATGGTGTCCCTGTCAGAGCCTAGCAGTGTCCTAGGCATGGACAGGTCTGCTCTGACCTGGACTGACCTGGACTGACCCGGACTCACCTGGACTCACCTGGACTGACCTGGACTGACCTGGACTCACCTGGACTCACCTGGACTGACCTGGACTCACCTGGACTGACCCGGACTGACCCGGACTCACCTGGACTCACCTGGTCTGACCCGGACTCACCTGGACTCACCTGGACTCACCTGGACTCCTCCCTGTCTCCTGCAGACCAAGAACGCCAGCGTGCTGGGCTTCTGCTGGACCAACTGGAACGAGATCGTCTTCATCACGGACCAGGGCCTGGAGTTCTACCAGGTGCTCACATCCTGTGTGAGGTCCAGGCCCCGGAGCTTCATGGACCTCCTGGTCCGGACTCTGGAGCGAGGACCGTCCACCATGGTCTTTAGTATTTAGTCTCTATGTGTGATGTAGGGAGGACATGTTTCTCCTGTCTTCATCGATCTGCTGGGAACCAAACTCAAATCAGAACCAAAATGACAGAAACAAAATCCAGGATTGCAAACAACATGTTTTCTGTTGTGAATCAGATTCAGAGCAGAGAACATTCACAGGAGGAGGGTCGCCTCCTGAGGTCCTCCACTGGCTGCTCCTCCTCTCCAGGCCTGGACCAGACCAGGAGAGCAGGAGAGCAGGAGAACAGGCTCTGACTGAGGTTCTCCTCTCAGGTGTTTCCAGACAAACGCAGCCTGAAGCTGCTCAAGAGTCAGAGCATCAACGTCAACTGGTTCCAGTACTGTCCCGAGACGGCCGTCATCCTGCTGTCCACCACCGTGCAGGGGAACATCCTGCAGCCCTTCGCCTTCAGGGTGAGCACACACACACACACACACACACACACACACACACACAGACACACACAGACACAGACACAGACACACACACACACAGAGACACACACACACACACACACACAGACACACACACACACACACACACACACACACACACACACATACATACACACACACAGAGACACACACACACACACACACACACACACACACACACACACAGACACGCACACACACACACAGACACACACACACACACACACACACACAGACACACACACAGAGACACACACACACACACACACACACACACACACACAGACACACACACACACACACACAGACACACACACACACACACAGAGACACACACACACAGACACACACAGACACAGAGACACACACACGCACACACACTGCCCCACCTCCTCAGGTCCAGCTCAGAACAGATAGATTTACCATGTTTACTGGCTGGTCTGTCGGGACCATGTGACTGTATGATTATTAGCTGCTTTATGAGCTGTATTATTAGCTGTGTTATTAGCTGTATTATTAGCTGTGTTATTAGCTGTGTTATTAGCTGTGTTATTAGCTGCATCATTAGCTGTGTTATTAGCTGTATTATTAGCTGTGTTATTAGCTGTATTATTAGCTGTGTTATTAGCTGTGTTATTAGCTGTATTATTAGCTGTGTTATTAGCTGTATTATTAGCTGCGTTATTAGCTGTATTATTAGCTGTGTTATTAGCTGTATTATTAGCTGTGTTATTAGCTGTGTTATTAGCTGCGTTATTAGCTGTATTATTAGCTGTGTTATTAGCTGTATTATTAGCTTTGTTATTAGCTGTATTATTAGCTGCGTTATTAGCTGTATTATTAGCTGTGTTATTAGCTGTATTATTAGCTGTGTTATTAGCTGTGTTATTAGCTGTATTATTAGCTGTGTTATTAGCTGCTTTATGAGCTGTATTATTAGCTGTGTTATTAGCTGTATTATTAGCTGTGTTATTAGCTGTGTTATTAGCTGTGTTATTAGCTGTGTTATTAGCTGTGTTATTAGCTGCGTTATTAGCTGTGTTATTAGCTGTATTATTAGCTGCGTTATTAACTGTGTTATTAGCTGTGTTATTAGCTGTATTATTATCTGTGTTATTAGCTGTGTTATTAGCTGTATTATTAGCTGTGTTATTAGCTGTATTATTAGCTGCGTTATTAGCTGTGTTATTAGCTGCATCATTAGCTGTATTATTAGCTGCGTTATTAGCTGCGTTATTAGCTGTGTTATTAGCTGTATTATTAGCTGTATTATTGTCTGTGTTATTAGCTGTGTTATTAGCTGTATTATTAGCTGCGTTATTAGCTGCGTTATTAGCTGTGTTATTAGCTGCGTTATTAGCTGTGTTATTAGCTGCATTATTAGCTGTATGCTTAGCTGCGTTATTAGCTGCGTTATTAGCTGCGTTATTAGCTGCGTTATTAGCTGCGTTATTAGCTGTGTTATTAGCTGCATTATTAGCTGTATTATTAGCTGCGTTATTAGCTGCGTTATTAGCTGTATTATTAGCTGTGTTATTAGCTGTATTATTAGCTGCATTATTAGCTGTATTATTAGCTGTGTTATTAGCTGCGTTATTAGCTGCATTATTAGCTGTGTTATTAGCTGTGTTATTAGCTGTGTTATTAGCTGTATTATTAGCTGTATTATTAGCTGTGTTATTAGCTGTGTTATTAGCTGTGTTATTAGCTGCGTTATTAGCTGCGTTATTAGCTGTATTATTAGCTGCGTTATTAGCTGCGTTATTAGCTGTATTATTAGCTGTGTTATTAGCTGCATTATTAGCTGTATTATTAGCTGTGTTATTAGCTGCGTTATTAGCTGCGTTATTAGCTGTATTATTAGCTGTATTATTAGCTGTATTATTAGCTGCATTATTAGCTGCATTATTAGCTGCGTTATTAGCTGCGTTATTAGCTGCGTTATTAGCTGTGTTATTAGCTGTGTTATTAGCTGCGTTATTAGCTGTGTTATTAGCTGTGTTATTAGAAGCAGATCTTTTGTCTCTCTGAAGTCATGGGCTGCACAGACTGCCTGTCCTCTCCAGGACGGCTGTGATTGGCTGCAGGCCTGAGCAGAAGTCAAGCAGAAGGTCCTG
>CM055208.1:500602-510602 GCA_029224185.1 Karalla daura | reverse complement strand
TGTCTGTCTGTCTACCTGTCTCTCTCTCTGAACATGTCCTGATGACCCTGTGTGTCTCCAGCGTCTGTCCACAGCTAACGATGAGATCGTGGAGGTTCTGCTGTCCAAGCAGCAGGTTCTGGGAGCGCTGAGATTCATCCGCAGTGTTGGTGAGTCCACACACACACACCCCCCTGCACTGTGGCAGCCAGTCTACACTGGTCTGACTGGTCTGACTGGGAGCAGGCGGCCACGACAACGTGTCAGCGCGGAAGTTCCTGGACGCTGCGCAGCAGACCGGAGACCAGATGCTGTTCTACACCGTGTTCAGGTCGTTCCAGCAGAGGAACCAGAGGCTGAGAGGAAGCCCCGGCTTCAACCCAGGTGAGAGGCAGACAGGTGGAGAGAGAGACAGGTGAAGAGGAGAGAGAGACAGACAGGTAGAGAGAGGCAGGTGAAGAGGAGAGAGAGACAGACAGACAGGTGAAGAGGAGAGAGAGACAGACAGGTAGAGAGAGGCAGGTGAAGAGGAAAGAGAGACAGACAGGTAGAGAGAGGCAGGTGAAGAGGAGAGAGACAGACAGGTAGAGAGAGACAGGTGAAGAGGAGACACACACAGACGTTAGGTCACCTACAGACTCGTTCATTACTGTGAGTGGAGGAGACACAGCCAATCAGAGCTCAGCCTACGTGTGGTTGCCAGATCAGCATGAAAGAAGCCAGATCAGAGCAGGAACAGAGCAGGATTGTAGAATAGACTGTGATGGAACCAGAGTTCATAGCTTCTATGTTAACTGGAGAACAGGGAGGAAGGTTCCATCAGCCATGTTAAATAATAGTGTGTCCCCCCCCCCCCCCAGGAGAGCACTGTGAGGAGCACGTTCTCCACTTCAAGCAGCTGTTTGGGGACCAGGCTCTGCTGAAGCCCTCCACCGTGTGAATTCAGGATCAGACCTCATGAAGCTCCACAGATGAGGCTGGGAGCAGAACATTGACCAGTCCGCCGCTGATCCATGGTCCCTCTGGTTCCACTGGTTCCACTGGTTCCACTGGTCCCACTGGTCCCACTGGTCCCACTGGTTCCAGCTGATATTGTTCAGTGTGTCTCCAGCTGCAGCATCTCCATGAGGACGTGAGGAAGCAGCAGAGACAGAGAGTTTGAGGAGACGTCCAGCTGAGACGGAGGCTGTAGATGCTGTCATGTTAGTCATAGAGCTCCACCTGCTGGGTGGAGGAGTCGCCTGCGCCTCGTGTCCAGGTCAAACACGATGTCTGCATTAAAGACGTGATGAAGAACGTGCGTGTTTCTCCCATCAGCTTCAAGTCAGGCTCTCCTAACGGGCCATTTTGATTTGTCTCGTTGATTTGCATAACCACGCCCCCACCCAGCAGGGTGAGGTGGGCGTGGCACTCTGACCTCATTAGCATTTAAAGGGACAGGCACTGAAAACGCAGGGCTGTCAAACTATTGTTGGGTTTCTGGCCAAAGCGTGTCACTGACATGACTGAGACCTGACATCACTAGATGCAAAGAACCAGGTGAAATCATATGTTTTACTGTGTCTTCTACATCTCAAAAAGTGGGCCTAGGTCGTGCTCTGAGGTGTCGGTTTATTTCCTTTTTTAATTGCAGTTCATCTGTGGATGTTTCTTTATGTCTTGCATTTTGGGAGAAACAGCCGGAGAAGAAGAGCAGCTTCACTTAATGCTCTCCAGCTTCACCAGCTCAGATCTACTGAGGCTGTCCCAGCCTCGGCCACCTGCTCAGACCTGAGGCTGAGAACCAGGGGTGAAAGTAGCTCTCAGATCCTTTATTGTATTCCCAAAACACTCACCGTTTCCTGTCCTTCTCCTCTCCACGCTTCATGACCTGTTGTGAAGTGTTCGTTGATCTTTCTGGAGGGACCAGAGCTTCGTTCTCCTCACTGACCCTCTGCTGCTCAGATCTGCGGCTGCCTCTGCTTCCTGGTTGTGCGTCTTCAGCTTCAGTATGGGTTCAGTAACCCTAACCCTCCCTGTCTTTTGTTTTGAACAATTCTCTCTTTGTGTCAGCATATTCTCACTCACTTTATTTGACAAAAATTATGGCTGACATTGAAACTAACCCTAACCCTCATTCCTATCCATCATGGATGTACTATCAGACCTGGTACCAGACTGAACATGGCGGCCCATTCATTCCTGTCCATGCTCCCTTCCTGCTGTCCCACCGCAGAGCATGATGGGATATAGAGTCCAGCTAGTGACCATCAGCTGTACTCGTGGGATCCAGGTGCATTGTGGGATACATTAAGTGCCCTTAATCTTGTTGACTAGACATTTGGACTCTACTTAAAATGGCGTCCCCTGGCCTACTCAGCCCTGGCCTCGTTCAGTGGGTGATGTCACAGAGGGGCGTGGCCTGGTCCAGTCCTGGTCCAGCCCTGGCCTGGCCCTGGCCCAGCCATGGCCCAGCCATGGCCCAGTTCTGGTCCGGCCCTGGTCCAGCCCTGGCCCGGCCCTGGCCCAGCCCTGGTCCGGCCCTGGCCCGGCCCTGGCCCAGTCCTGGCCCGGCCCTGGTTCGGCCCTGGTCCGGCCCTGGCCCGGCCCTGGCCCGGCCCTGGCCCGGCCCTGGTCCGGCCCTGGTCCGGCCCTGGCCCGACCCTGGCCCGGCCCTGGTCCGGCCCTGGTCCGGCCCTGGTCCGGCCCTGGTCCAGCCCTGGTCCAGCCCTGGTCCGGGCCTGGTCCGGCCCTGGTCCAGCCCTGGTCCGGCCCTGGTCCGGCCCTGGTCCGGCCCTGGTCCAGCAGCCAGCCTCACAAGCTGCTGCCTCAGCCAAGTCACGCACTTCCAGCAGCTGTCCACATGGGGCGCTGCGCTCCGTTCCCTCTGTCTCTCTGGACTCTGTCTGTCTGTCTCTCTGGACTCTGTCTTTCTGCCTCTCTGGACTCTGCCTGTCTGTCTGCCTGTCTCTCTGGACTCTGTCTGTGTGCCTGTCTGTCTCTCTGTACTCTGCCTGTCTGTCTGCCTTTCTCTTTGGACTCTGCCTGTCTGTCTGCCACTCTGTCTACCTGTCTCCCTGGACTCTGTCTCTCTGTCTGTTGTCTGTCTGTCTCTCTGGACTCTGCCTGTCTGTCTGCCTGTCTCTCTCTTTGATCCTTTTGTGGTTGTGAGTTGTGAGAATGACAAAGCGCAGACGTCACTTTGGAAACAGAAAAGATTCGAGTGAACTTTAATTTTTAACTTTCAGACATGACAGTGGAACACGAAGCAGCTTCAGCCTCTACCAAACTACAGCCATGCACCGGCTCCAACGCTCCAAACAGCAGGACCAGGGAGAAGGTTGTGGAGGAAGCTGCTCCACAGTGGTGGGGCTGCTGGGAGGAACCGTCCTCACACTCTGCTCCCCATGGACCGGTTCTGTCCAGCGCTGTCATCAATAAATATGCAAACGCTTTGCAACCATGAAGTGTGTGAGATGTTTCCTCTGGCTCACAGCCTGAGGTGGAGACACATCTGGATCTGCAGCTGCCAGAAGCTGCAGCTCATTCACTTTGATGTAATTTACAAAAAGAAACAAACAACGAGAACATTTCCCAGAAGAAATGAAAAACAGACAAATTACCTTTATTATTATGAGCTGTAGTAGTAGTAATAATAATAATAATAAGAATAACTTTCACTGATATGGAGCTTTGTCAGAAACCCATGGTCGCTCTTTGTTGAGCTTTGGCAGAAAAAACAACAAAAATGTTCAATTTGACTTAAAGAGACTGAGAAGAGACGATGATGAGTGAACTAATGGTGACGAAAGCTGCAAAAACACACAGTGCAACTGTAGCTTCAGCTGCTAGTGCTGCTCACTGGATCACTCTTGATTTCCCAGCAGTGGAAGTATCTAGTTGTTGTTGTTGTTGTTGTTGTTGTTGTTGTTTTGCTCTGCCCCAGTTTTCCACCTCTTCGTCTGTGGAGTTTCCCGCTCTTCATCTTTTTCCTCCTGCAGATAATCAGCTGACCCAAACCCTCCTCCCACCTGTTTCAGCTCCTCCACCTCTCGGTTCGACCTCTTCCACATGCAAACTCTCTGAACTCCTCCTCAGCTCCGACACTTCTGTTTGTCCTGATCCCAGAGTCTCATAACGACACTAAACATGTTGGTTCTGGTTCTGGTTCTGGTTCTGGTTCTGGTTCTGGTTCTGGTTCATCCCTCAGCGTGCAGCTCTGTGGCCGCCTGGTAGACCTCAGGTGGTCTCAGTGGTCCAAGAGGAACCGGCCCAGATCTCCTGCAGAGCTCCCTCTCTTCCTCCTACGACAGCTGCTTCATGTCGTACATGGGCACCTCCTCCGTGCCGGCCCCGCCCTCGGGGGGGGCGTCGCCCGGGCTGCCCTTGCGGCCTTTGGGGGGAGCGACGGGCGCGGCGGGCTCGGCGGCGGCCTCGGCGCCCTCCTGGCCCTCGGCCACAGTCCTCTCCTTCTTCAGGTTGAGCTTGGCCGGGACGCTCTTGCTCAGCGTCTCCTTCAGCCTCTCTCCAGACTGCTTCAGCCTCTCCCCCGACTGACGGATCTTCTCGCGCCGCTCGGCCGTCACGATGCGCTCGCCCAGCTTGTTGACCTTGGTGCCCAGGTTCTCGCGGGTCTTGCTCATCTTCTCCTTGGAGAAGGTGGCTTTGAAGCTCTCGATGCGCGTCAGCCCGCTCTTCTTCATGCGGCCGGCTGACGAGGAGTCGGCCTCCTCCACCACCATGTACTCCTCGTCTGACTCTGGAGGGAGGTCGAACTTGTCCGCCTCCACCTCGGCTCTGGCTCCGGCACCACCGCTGGGTTCTGCTGGTTCCTCCCCCGGAGCAACAGCCTTCACCTCCTGGTCGCCCTGAGGAGGAGAGAGAGGCAGAACAGTGGGGAGCAGTCGCAGCAGGGTGTATGTGTGTGTGTGTGTATGTATATATATATACATATATACATAGATATATAGATATATATATGTATATATGTACAGCTAATTGTCATGTTAAATTTCTGGTCATACAGTGTTGATGGTGGCAGCAGAACACTCTCTCTCTCTCTCTTTATATATATATATATACACACACACATGTATGTACATATGTACATATGTAGACGTGTACATATGTATGTACTACATACATATGTACATATATGAATGCACACACACACCCACAGGCTGTGGTGGTCCATTGTCCTGGTTCTGGCTGCAGGGTGAGTCACGGAGACGCTGATCCACAAATAACCTGCAGCACCTGTTGGACATGTTGCACGCAGCAGCTCAACATGTCAGGGCGTCACGTTACACCGGGCCTGAGCTGCAGCCAGACCTGGGGGGGCGGGGGTACGGAGGGGGGGGCCCAGCAGGCCCAGGCCCCATACTGGGAGGGGGGGCTTAGCGGGCCCCGTACGGGAGGGGCCCTGCTTTATTCTGACAGCCAAGTCTCTTTGATCTGCAGTGAGATGCTCCCTGAGGCAGTGAGTCTCTGGAGCTGCAGCTCCTCTCTGAGGAGGTCTGACCACACCTGACCAGGTCTCTGACCAGGTCTCTGACCACACCTGACCAGGCCTCTGACCAGGTCTCTGACCAGGTCTCTGACCACACCTGACCAGGTCTCTGACCAGGTCTCTGACCACACCTGACCAGGCCTCTGACCAGGTCTCTGACCAGGTCTCTGACCACACCTGACCAGGCCTCTGACCACACCTGACCAGGCCTCTGACCACACCTGACCAGGCCTCTGACCACACCTGACCAGGCCTCTGACCAGGTCTCTGACCACACCTGACCAGGTCTCTGACCACACCTGACCAGGCCTCTGACCAGACCTGACCAGGTCTCTGACCAGGTCTCTCAGAGCTCAGACCTCAGAGCTCTGGTCAGAGGCCTGGTCCGGGAGCTCGTTAGCGCAGCGCGTCGCTGGGATCATCAGGATCTTCAGTTTCATGCATCACAGGCGTGAGGTGACACCCGACCCACAGGCTGACATTTCTGAGGCTTTGACTGGAGGCGGGACAGTCGTAGGAGCAGCAGCTGCAGGTTTTACAAAGCAGAACTCAGAGAGGTTCAGGATGGAGATCCTGGACCTGTCACTCCTCAGGTCACCTGCTTATGGTCTGGTCCTCTAAAGAAAGCTGATTCCTATCATACTTTTATATCCAGGTGATCGGAGCTGTAATCAAAGTCTGAGCTCCGCAGGTAAAGGTGCCAGGCGTGCAGAAGCTAACTGTTAGCATGTTAGCATGTTAGCTTGAGCAGGTGTCAGGTTCAGAACCTGCTGTGATGACGTCAGAATGAAACATCACGTCACCCTCACTCTCACAGACACGAGCAGTTCAGAGCAGCACCAGCCTGGGCTCCATCAGCCAGAGGCAGGGAGGCGGCGGGGTCAGGGGTCAGGGGTAAGGGGTCAGGGGTCAGGGGTCATCTCAGCCCAGTCACAGCCAGGTTTCCTGGAGGAGAGCTTGAGCTGCTGCTGAGCTGAGGTCCACAGAGAGCGAGCCAGAGCTCTATATTAGGAGATGCTGGAGGTCCAGACTCAGAATAACCTAGTCTGTCAGCGCTCAGCTGGCACAGTCACTTACAGTAGAGTCCCCATCCACACACACACACACACACACACACACACACACACACACACACACACACACACACACACACACACACACACACACACACACACACACACACACACACACACACACACAGCTCAGTGGGTCTCTAGTGCTTTATCTACACATTTAAGCTGCAATAAAAAAAGTACATGAAGAAGACTGAAACTCCACAGAGGAACTGTGTGTGTGTGTGTGAGAGAGAGAGAGAGAGAGAGAGAGAGAGAGAGAGAGAGAGAGACAGCTCCTGTCTGACACTCCACACTCCAGACTCTTTATGGGTTTTATTCATTGAGGTTCCTGCAGATGTAGCGTGAGGTGGTTGGTGCTGAACATCCTCCATCTGAAGATGATCTTTTCCATCCGTCTAGTTTACTATTGTCACTATAAGTAGCAGTATGTGTTTGTCTGAGGGCTGTTGTCAATGTGAACTGTGTATTGTGCATCACATTGCACTGTAGTGTGAATGTGATTCATAGGTTTGGGTTGCAGGACAGAATGAGTTCCTTCCAGGGATAAATAAAGTTTTATCTTGTCTTGTCTTTTATTAAACACCATTGGTCGGTGGTTGCAGCCGATCTGTTGCCATGGTAACCTGCGTGACCTGCGTCATATTTAGCGCGTTAGCTCCAAGTGAGCTTCATAGCAGTACGAAGTGTTCTGCAGCTGCAGCAAACACCAGATCGACATCATGATAGCAACAGGACAATAACCCGAACAACAATAACAACAATAACAACAATAACAAACAAACCAACGCTGGAAGTCCTCAGTGAGCTGCAGAGCTGACCTTTCAGAGCTCTGACGTGTCCCCTGGCATAACGAGGGCTGCAGCTGCCCAGCTGGTGTGTGTGTGTGTGTGTGGGGGGGGGTGCGCTGAGATGTTGAGGTGACCTCTGGACCAGTGCAGCAGCAGAGGGAGGAGCAGCAGGTCTTACCTGGTAGATGACCACCCTGAACTTGTTCTTGGCCAGGAGGTCTCCCTGCGTGGCCTCCACCTTCTTCACGCGGACGTTCTGGTTCTCCACGCGCACCCTCACGTCCTTGATGTGGCGGCTGACCTTGCGCGTCTTCTCCAGCAGCCGGTCCACGGTGGCGCTGGTGTTGGCGTGGTCGCTGGTCAGCTTGACGATGTTGGCCTGGATGCTCCTCACCGTGCTCTCCAGCTCCAGCTGCCGCTCCTCCATGCGCTGCTGCGCGCTCTGCACGCCGTCCACCAGCCCCGCCACGCGCTCCAGCAGCGCCAGCACGCCCGCCTCCTCGCCCGCTCCCTCTGCCATGCCGCCTCCTCGGCCCACAACGTCAGGGAGGAGGAGGAGCTGCGGGCACCGTCTGAGCTGCTGACCACAGGCACCGAGATGATCTCTGGAGGAGCAGCAGGAGCAGCAGGAGCAGCAGGAGCAGCAGGAGCAGCAGGAGCACAGGAATACCAGACCAGTCACTGAAACTGGAGGTCAACCCTGAAACTGGTCTGGAGACTCCACCCTGCCAGGGGGAGGAGGAGGAGGAGGAGGAGGAGGAGGAGGAGGAGGGGGCTAAAACGAGCTGCTGAGGGAGGTGCTGAGTTCCAGCAGATTCATGGATGTTGAGGAGCTCAGCCTGACTGAGAGGAGCCGGCTCAGGAACAGATCTGGAGGCTGTCACCTCTGACCTCTGACCTCATCCACACCACTGTGTGTGTGTGTGTGTGTGTGTGTGTGTGTGTGTGTGTGTGTGTGTGTGTGTGTGTGTGTGTGTGTGTGTGTGTGTGTGTGTGTGTGTGTGTGTGTGTGTGTGTGTGTGTGTGTGTGTGTGTGTGTGTGTGTGTGGGGCTGAACTGGGGACATGGATCCAGCTTCTCTCAGCTTCTAAAAATACTCATGGGGTAACGTGAGTCCTGAGACAAGTGTATTAAAGGAACGGAAACCCCCTCCATCTGTCTATCCCTCCCTCCCTCCCTCCATCCATCTATCCCTCCCTCCATCTATCTATCTATCCCTCCCTCCATCCATCTATCCCTCCATCCATCCCTCCCTCCCTCCATCTATCTATCTATCCCTCCCTCCATCCATCTATCCCTCCATCCATCCCTCCCTCCCTCCATCTATCTATCGCTCCCTCCCTCCATCCATCTATCCCTCCATCCATCCCTCCCTCCCTCCATCTATCTATCGCTCCCTCCCTCCATCCATCTATCCCTCCATCCATCCCTCCCTCCCTCCATCTATCTATCCCTCCCTCCCTCCCTAACTCCCTCCCTCCCTCATTCCCTCCATCCATCCCTCCCTCCATCTATCTATCCCTCCCTCCCTCCCTCCATCCATCTATCTATCCCTCCCTCCCTCCCTCCCTCTAGCTATCCCTCCCTCCCTCTATCTTTCTATCCCTCCCTCCCTCCATCCATCTATCTATCTATCCCTCCCTCTATCTATCTCTCCATCCCTCCCTCCCTCCCTCCATCCATCTATCCCTCCCTCCCTCCCTCCCTCTATCTATCCCTCCCTCCCTCTATCTATCCCTCCCTCCCTCCATCTATCCCTCCATCCATCCCTCCCTCCACCTATTCCTCCATCAGTTGTTTACAGTCTCTTCCTCGATGATGTTTGTTGTTCATAAAACAATTAAAAACAATAAAATACTTTTGTCTGTTTCTGTCAGACTAAGTCTATTCATGTCATTCCATGTTTTTTAATCTGACTGAAACTGAAATGAGTCGATGGGACAGAGTTTGGTGCTTCTCGTCCTCGGTTGGAGCCACTGGACGCCGTGCATGGAGAAGCTGTGAGGAATGAGAGGATGAGGCTCAGGGCCCCCACCAGCTGCTGCCTGGATTATCCTCACACACACACACACACACACACACACACACATATATATATATATACACCCCCCCAGCTCCCGCTCCAGCTGGTGAAACCCAACCCGAGCTGTGGGTCGGCGTCCACTAGGGGGCGCCCACGACGTGTTCCACCTGCAGTCTTTAGCCTGGGCTGAGCTGTGGAGAGCTCATCTAGGCTCTGCAGCTCTAGGTTTCCATCACACACTGGGACATCAGCTGTTTACTCACTGATGGAGTTCACATTAGTGCCGTTTGTCCCTCGCCAGCAGCTGTAGTTTCAAGATGGCCGACCGTCATGGCGCTGCCCTGCCAGCTTACCCTCACATGTAAATAAATCTAAAATTCTGTGTTGACCAGAATGTGTCAGATTATTAGAAATCACTTTTGGTCTGAAGGGAACTGGTCATGTGACCCCTACGTCAGGTCACGTGACCTGGAGATGTGAACAAAGTGTTTCCATCACTTTGAGATCAGCTTCTAGATGGACACGTCTGGAGGAGCAGCTCAGGAGAGGAGCTGTGTTAGACACCTGAACCAAACACCTGGTGAGTGTGTGAGGAGGAGAAGAGGCGACTCAGAGGTTTCAAACATCATAATTTAATTCTAGTTGA
>CM055208.1:493102-495602 GCA_029224185.1 Karalla daura | reverse complement strand
TCTGGAGAACAACACACTGACATCCACTGAGGCTGCTGGAGTTAAAGTTACATCTCCATTTACCTTAGGGACAGGAACAAATGACGTGCACGTAGATCAGATCTTTCCATCAGAACCAGCAGATTCTGCACTGTTTTAGGATGTTCATATTCAACGTGTCAATTTAATGAAGTTCTGACTAAATGCAACTGAACATGAACTCATGGTTACACAAGACTACGAGGCTGCGCTCTGATTGGCTGACATTGTCCTCAGCTTGTTCTCATTCACTCAGTGGGCAGCTCCTTCCTCCTCCTCCTGTTCCTCTGTCCTGCATGTTCTAGATGTTTCCTGCTCCAATAAACCAGATTCAAATGATGTCTCATCATCAGCTGATCATCATCTGAAGCCAGGCTGAGTGATGAAGATGGAGCTGGCCTGAGGAGGAGCAGGAGGAGGATGAGGAGCAGGAGGAGGAGAGGACTACACTCTCGCTCCAGTGAGCTCATCACCACCACTCTGCTCCTGACCTACATCCTGTCATCACACCACCAGCCGAGGCCACACACCCCGATCCAGGTCTGACCCTGGTCCAGAACCAGGTCTGACCCTGGTCCAGAACCAGGTCTGACTCTGGTCCAGAACAAGGTCAGACCCTGGTCCAGAACAAGGTCAGACCCTGGTCCAGAACCAGGTCTGACCCTGGTCCAGAACCAGGTCTGACCCTGGTCCAGAACCAGGTCTGACTCTGGTCCAGAACCAGGTCTGACTCTGGTCCAGAACCAGGTCTGACCCTGGTCCAGAACCAGGTCTGACTCTGGTCCAGAACAAGGTCAGACCCTGGTCCAGAACCAGGTCTGACCCTGGTCCAGATCCAGGTCTGACCCTGGTCCAGATCCAGGTCTGACCCTGGTCCAGATCCAGGTCTGACTCAGGTTCTGCTCAGTTTTCTGGTGTGTGTGTGTGTCTTCACACAGAAAGCATTCAATAACAGAAACAATCAATCAATATAATGATCAGCTCAGAGCTACGACTGGGTTCCAGTTTAGTTTTCTTGACAACATGCTGTCCCTGGATGCCCCTCCTGGACTCTCTCTCTCTCTCACACACACACACACACACACACACACACACACACACACACACAGCTGATCTACAGCTGATCTATAATCGATCTCCAGCTGCTCCAGGCTGCGGTCATTTGGCCTCTCATTCTCCAGGTGTTTTCCAGGCCTGCCCACTAATCTTCCAGGTTTTCCAGAGCAGTGCAGCTGTTTGTCTCTGGTTCAACTCTGTGGTCGTTTCCCTCACACGTAAAATACAGGAAACATCTCTCTCACACACACACACACACACACACACACACACACACACACACACACACAGGCCTCTCCTTCATGTGCCCTCGCCCTGTTTCTCCACCCTGTAATTAACCCCGAAATAGAGCTCAGTTAAAGTGAGGAGTGGTCACACACACACACACACACACACACACAGGCCAGCCTGTCTCTCTGACCATGCTGCTCAGGTGTGTGTGTGTGTGTTGTCATGGCGACGCTGGTGATGGGATGTATCCATCACTCCGTCCTTGATCACTCCTGAGCCTCGCCGCTGTCGTCATGACGACAGGAAGACAAGGATGACGTCCCATCAGAGAGGGGAGAGAGATGGCGAGGGTAGGTCAGAGGTCACAGACGTCTCTGAGGATGAACCCCCCCACACAGCACCCACACACACACACTCCTACATATACACACACACACAAACGAAGATCTGTGGCGGAGGCAGGAAGTGATGTCAGAGCCTCACCTGGACAGTCGGCGCTCCCAGGAACACAGTCGGGTCCTGGTCCAGAGCGGGGGAAGGAGCAGCGGGCAGGGGGGGCCAGGACCAGCAGAACCAGAGGAACCAGCAGGGACCAGACTGGAGCCATGATGGAGGGAGGAGGAGGGGGAGACAGATGGTGGGACAGGCTGGGGGGGGGGTCGGGGAGGGGGGGTCAGGACGGAGGAGTGGGGGGGGTGAAGAGGAGCAGCAGAATCTAAACCGAGGAGCTACGAAGGTCCAGATCCAGGGAGCAGACCCTGCGTGTGTGTGTGTGCGTGACTATGAGTGTGTGTGTGTGTGTGTGTGTGTGTATCTGTATCTCAGTCTGTGTGTGTGTGTGTGTGTGTGTGTGTGTGTGTGTGCGTGTGTGTGTGTGTGTGTGAGTGAGCTCCTCCGGTCCTCCGGTCCTCCGGGTCGCTGGGTCCGGTGTGTCCGGGCAGACAAAGCGGGGCTCCGGGCCCCCTCCCCCCCAGCAGCGGCTCAGTGGCCGGCCTGCAGCTCCATCAGCCCGGCGGACAGCGGCTCTCTCTGCGGGGCTCGGTGCTCGGTGGCTCGGTCTCTCGCGGTGTGGAGGGGCAGCGCTCCGGGGCCGGGGCCGGGACCGGGACCGGGTGGTAGAGGCTGGGTGTCTGCTACGGGACCGGGACCGCATCAACAAAGGCTCCACACCACGTGACCTGAGGGAGCGGAGGCC
>CM055208.1:485602-488102 GCA_029224185.1 Karalla daura | reverse complement strand
GTGGAGGTGTGGACAGAGTTTCCGCACAGTTCTCCGCGGAACCTCGTTGGACCAGGACTGAGACCAGGACCTGGATCTAAATTAGGACCGAAACCGGGACCAAGACCACGACTTGGATCTGAAGCGGGACCAGGACCGGGACCAGGACCAGGACCAGGACCGGGACCAGGACCAGGACCAGGAGCGGGATATGCCGCTGCCGCTGCCGCTGCTGCTGCTGCTGCTGCCGCTCTGCCGCTGCAGCGGCACCGACCCCGGGAGGAGAGGTGAGTCTGCTGCCTGCTGCTGCCTGCTGCTGCCTGCTGCTGCTGCATCCTGCTGCCTGCTGCCTGCTGCTGCTGCTGCTGCATCCTGCTGCTGCCTGCTGCTGCTGCATCCTGCTGCCTGCTGCTGCTGCATCCTGCTGCCTGCTGCCTGCTGCTGCTGCTGCACCTGCTACAAAGGTCTCAAAGTTACCGCAGACAAGCAGCGACCAGGACAGCTGATCAGTCTGATCGATCCGCTTCATTAGCGAGACGTGAAGAGCTTCCGGTTTGAAGTTGTAGTTAAAACTTCAGTTTGTGCCGCTCTGCTGCAGGTTCTACTGGACTCAGCTCTATGATCGATCAGCTGATCAGCCGATGCTTCCACTGATCCGTGAGGGGCATCCTGCGTATGAATTCATGATAATAACATGATCATAACATAGTGTCATGTTATTGTCATGTCATGACACTCCAGTCATCCTGAGGCAGTGGAGAGGCACTCATTCACCCCGACAACATCATCATGAATAATAGCAATAATGATGATAACATACAGTATAATCATAATAATCATCATAATATCATAATATTATGATACGGTGATTGATTTGCTTCATTCCTGTTCTAAACGCGGTTAAATCAGATGTTGTTAGTGGGACCAGAACACATCCCAGTGCCTAATGCTGGTTCTGATCCAGCAGCAGATATGGACCAGGAAACACTGCTTTCTCACTGTGTGTGTGTGTGTGTGTGTGTGTGTGTGTGCGTATGTGTGTGTGTGAGTGAAAACAGCTGACTGCTCTCTCTCTTTGTCTTGAAAACAATTTAATTATGAGCTGAATGTTTTATGACAGTGTGTGTCTGTGTGACTCTGCTCTGCTTGAATAGACTGTTGTTGTGTCCTCACACACACACACACACACTCACACTAACACACACTAACACTCACACACACACATACACACACAGACACTCACAGTTTGTCAGTTAATCAGTGTATTGGTCAGAGTTCAGGGGTTGGTGTGCTGATCATTGGCTTAGTTTCCAGGATGCTGTGCAGGTCCTGGAATATATTCCAGGCAACCTGGAAGAGGTTCAAGGTGTCCTGGAGCCGTGGACGCGTCTAAACCGAGATGGTTTCAGTTGTCCTGGAGCATCAGTCCCATTGCTGTGGTTTAGTTTACACACACACACACACACACACACACACACACACACACACACACACACACACACACACACACAAACTCCAAACCTGGGCAGGTGTTGCCCGTGCTGATTGGAAGACAGAATTCAGTGGTTTTGCAGCTTCTTGATCCTTGATTGTGATTGTTTTTGTGAATATGAGCATCAAATATGTGTGTGTGTGTGTGTGTGTGTGTGTGTGTGTGTGTGTGTGTGTGCAGCTGTTTTCTCCCTCTCTCCTGTTGGCAGGAAGTGATGAAGCAGTCACAACAATCAGACTGATAAGAGAGAGTGAGAGAGGGAGACAGAGAGAAAGATCTGGCCGGCCAAAGAAAACTTTGGATGTGGATGTGTGTGTGTGTGTGTGTGTTTGTGTGTGTGTGTGTGTGTGTGTGTGTGTGTGTTTCAGCCTTGTTCCCACTGAACTTGACTTTTTCGGGAAAGACCTTGGGAGAGATTGTGTGTGTGAGTGTGTGTGTGTGTGTGTGTGTGGGAGCAGCTTAATGAAAATCTACATGAAGACAACATGGCCGCCAGTAACCGTGGTAACGCAGTCAGCGTATTGATTGAAACAATGAAGCTGCTCAACATGGCGACTGCTTTGTGTGTGTGTGCACGCTGTACGTGCGTGTGTGTGCTTTAGCAGTCTGTCACACACATACACACACACACACACACACACTGTGTGAACAAGTGTTGAATGGGCAGAATGTGACAATGGGCCTTCGCTCAGTTCTGAGTGTAAATAAGAGAAAGACAAATTAATTCAAGCTCGTCAGATCCAGTCTGATATAGAGGTGGTCAGAGCAAAGCATTCTGGGAAATAAAAGGTTGTCCCCCATGTCCCACAAAATGAAGCAAAATGACTGAATGAAACATGAAGTGGTGCTGTCAAGCTATTTGTATGAACTGAATGAAAGGAATTCCACTTCCTGTCCCTCTGCCTCACAGATCTGACAGTGACACACACAAACGTGGACAGGTGTGTGTGTGTGTGTGTGTGTGTGTGTGTGTGTGTGTGTGTGTGTGTGTGTGTGTGACATCAGTCTGTCTGCTCTGAGGTGGCGGCT
>CM055208.1:468102-473102 GCA_029224185.1 Karalla daura | reverse complement strand
AATTCAAAGTCCTGTGACTCAGATTTTTAAGCCATGTTCTCCAGTTTCTTTCGTGTGTGACAGAAAACGTCATGTTGACAAATAAACACCTGATCCTGGTCTTTGAGAAACAGACTGGAACCATTCTTCCTGTTTGTGGATGGTTTTATAAATGAGTCGATGAGAGATGGAGGATGACGATGGTTTGTTGCAGCTGTGCTCCAGATGTTCTGGTCCGTGTTCTCAGTCCAGGGGTTGGACACACGCATGTTCACCTTGATGATGTCACAGCAGGCCTGTCTGACTCTGTGTGTGTGTGTGTGTGTGCAGGCCTGCAGGGACTTTAACGATGACGGCACCTGTAAGAACGTGTGTCCTCCTCTGACGCTCTACGACCAGAAGACCCACCAGGTCGTCAACAACCCCAACGCCAAGTTCACGTTCGGGGCGACGTGCGTCAAAGCCTGTCCACGTATGTCTGCTCCAGACCAGCTGGTGGAGATGATGGAGATGGTGGAGATGGTGGAAATGATGGAGATGGTGTAGATGGTGGAGATGATGGAGATGGTGGAGATGGTGGAGATGGTGGAGATGGTGGAGATGGTGGAGATGATGGAGATGGTGGAGATAGTGGAGATGGTGGAGATGGTGGAGATGATGGGATGGTGTAGATGGTGGAGATGATGGAGATGGTGTAGATGGTGGAGATGGTGGAGATGGTGGAGATGGTGGAGATGATGGAGATGGTGTAGATGGTGGAGATGGTGGAGATGGTGGAGATGGTGCAGCCTGTCTCTTCTCCTCCTGTAGATAACTACGTGGTGATGGACTCTGCGTGTGTACGCAACTGTCCGCCTGAGATGTACGAGGTGGAGAAGGACGGGATGCAGCACTGCAAGTCCTGTGATGGACCCTGTCCCAAAGGTGAGGTTACAGAGAGGTGGGGGCTGGGGCAGGGGCTCGGGGGGGGGGGGGGGGGGGGGGGGGCAGAGCTGACCCCGTGACCCTGAGCTGTCTCCCTGCAGTGTGTGACGGGGTGGGCGTGGCCTCCCTGCTCAACACGATGGCTGTGAACGCCTCCAACATCGAGTCCTTCAAGAACTGCACCAAGATCAACGGGGACGTGTCCCTCATCCAGACCTCCTTTACAGGGTGAGACCCCCCCCCTTCAAACCACACCCCCAGAGCTTCTGCCATTTACCACACCTGACTCTGACGGCTGCTTCTGATTGGCTGCTGCAGAGACCCCCACTATAAGATCCCGCCCATGGACCCGGCCAAGCTGGAATACTTCAGGACCGTGAGGGAGATCACAGGTAGGACAGAGGTCACAGGTCACACGGGTCCCTGGTCAGACCTGAGCCGTGACCTGTTGGTGATCCGGGGTGTGTGTGTGTGTGTGCGTGTGTGTGTCCTGCAGGCTTCCTGCTGATCCAGTACTGGCCGGAGAACCTGACCTCGCTCTCGGTGTTTGAGAACCTGGAGATCATCCGAGGAAGAACAATACGATCGTGAGTCACATGATGGATGGAGCCGCTGTGGTCCCTTTAAGACCAGATCGGATTTCATCCCAAACGTTCCCTGGTGTCCCTCTCTTTGTTGTTCCCTGGCGTTCCTGGGCGCTCCGTGGTTCCGGCCTCAGGGGGCACAGTCTGGCGGTGGTGCGTGCGGGGGGGCTGCGGTGGCTGGGTCTGCGCTCGCTGCGGGAGGTGAGCGCTGGGCGGGTGATGCTGCGGGACAACGCGGCGCTGTGCTACACGCGTCCGGACCAGTTCCAGCGCCTGTTCCGCTCCCCGAGCCAGAGGGCCACCGTCGTCAACAACGCTCCGGCTGATGTGTGTGGTGAGTGGAGGCGCTGGGCGCTAACGTTCCCTCTGTTCCCTCACGCTAACCACCCCCCCCCCCCCCCCCCCCCCCCCCCCCACACACACACAGAGCGGCAGAACCGGACCTGCCACTCAGAGTGCAGCCAGCAGGGCTGCTGGGGACCTGGACCGGACATGTGTGTGTCCTGCCGCCGCTTCACCCGTAAGGGCCACTGCGTCCCACTCTGCAACCTGCTGCAGGGGTGTGTTCTTCCTCCCTTTCAAAGTAAAAGCATCCACTGTACGCTGACCTCGGGCCATGTTGAACACACCTGAGCCTGACTGTCTGTGAGTCAGTGTGACCTCTCAGACTGACAGGACGGTCTGGAGCTGTGAAGGTCTCACACTGCTCCTCTGTGTGCTCCTCAGGGAGCCGCGGGAGGTGGAGGTGAACAGCAGCTGTGAGGAGTGTCATCCTGAGTGTCGGCCTGTGAGCGGAGCAGCGACCTGCAGCGGCCCGGTCAGTCCAGCTCCACCCTCACACATCCTCCTCAACATGTGACCTCTGACCTCTGACTGTCGGCGCTGCTCCCTGCAGGGTCCGGACCAGTGCTCCCACTGTGCCCACTTCCAGGATGGGCCTCACTGTGTGGAGCGCTGCCCACACGGCGTCCTGGGAGAGGCAGATGTACTCATCTGGAAGTTCCCTGACAGCACTGGCCACTGTCAGTCCTGCCACCAGAACTGCACCCAGGGGTGGGCACACATCATCTCCCATCATCTCCCATCATCTCCTAACATCTCCTAACATCTCCCATCATCTCCCATCATCTCCCATCATCTCCCATCATCTCCTAACATCTCCCATCATCTCCCATCATCTCCCATCATCTCCAAACATCTCCTAACATCTCCCATCATCTCCCATCATCTCCCATCATCTCCAAACATCTCCTAACATCTCCCATCATCTCCCAACATCTCCCATCATCTCCAAACATCTCCTAACATCTCCCATCATCTCCTAACATCTCCCATCATCTCCCATCATCTCCAAACATCTCCAAACATCTCCTAAAATCTCCTAACATCTCCCAACATCTCCCATCATCTCCCATCATCTCCTAACATCTCCCATCATCTCCCATCATCTCCCATCATCTCCAAACATCTCCAAACATCTCCCATCATCTCCAAACATTTCCAAACATCTCCTAACATCTCCTAACATCTCCCAACATCTCCCATCATCTCCTAACATCTCCCAACATCTCCCATCATCTCCTAACATCTCCTAACATCTCCCAACATCTTCCATCATCTCCTAACATCTCCTAACATCTCCCAACATCTCCAAACATCTCCCATCATCTCCTAACATCTCCCATCATCTCCCATCATCTCCCATCATCTCCTAACATCTCCCATCATCTCCCATCATCTCCCATCATCTTCCAACATCTCCCATCATCTCCCACCATCTCCCATCATCTCCTAACATCTCCCATCATCTCCCATCATCTCCTAACATCTCCTAACATCTCCCAACATCTCCCATCATCTCCTAACATCTCCCAACATCTCCCAACATCTCCCATCATCTCCTAACATCTCCTAACATCTCCCAACATCTTCCATCATCTCCTAACATCTCCTAACATTTCCCATCATCTCCTAACATCTCCTAACATCTCCCATCATCTCCCATCATCTCCAAACATCTCCAAACATCTCCCATCATCTCCAAACATCTCCAAACATCTCCCAACATCTCCCATCATCTCCCAACATCTCCCATCATCTCCCATCATCTCCTAACATCTCCTAACATCTCCTAACACCTCCTAACATCACCCATCATCTCCCAACATCATCTTTAATCATGTCACATCATCTCACATAATTTCACGTACATACAGAGGAGAGAGAGAGCAGTTGGCAGCTGACGTGTCCTTGTGTCTGCAGGTGCTCTGGACCTGGACTCTCTGGATGTGCTGGGTAAAAACTCAACTTTGACTTTTACTCCAAACAATTTGACAGAGAATTCACAGAAAGTCACAGAGGACCTGCTGGTGGTCTGAGGTTAGGTTCAGGACCTGAAGTCACTGGAGATATGTCACAGCGTTGTGTACAGATAGTTCTGAACTGGTCATGTGACCCCTACGTCAGGTCACGTGACCTGGAGATGTGAACAAAGTGTTTCCATCACACTTTGAGATCAGCTTCTAGATGGACACGTCTGGAGGAGCAGCTCAGGAGAGGAGCTGTGTTCAGAGACCTCTGAGAGGTTCTCATGGAGCTGCTTCATATTCATAGTATTGAGATGTTCAGGTTCGGGTTGAAAGGTGCATTTCTGGAGACAGAAACACAGCTTAAGTTGCTCTTTAACCTTCAACATTAACTGGTAGGAACAGAGAGAGCGGAACAGGTTCTGCTGGACGTTCCAGTTTAACTCTGACTTCCTGCTTCCAGTGCGAGCACGCCCTCCACGCTGGCGGTGGCGGTGGTGGGCGGGCTCCTGCTCCTCGTCATTGTGTCGCTCATCGTCTTTGTGTTGCTGCGGCGACAGCGAATCAGGAGGAAGAGGACCCTGCGGCGCCTCCTGCAGGAGCGAGAGGTGAGGAGGAGGTGTAGATGTAGATCAGATGGACCGTCCACATGAGGGAAAGAGATGGAGCTGTGCAGACTGTCCAGATAGATTACGAAGGCCTCACGGTGCCGGGGGCGGGGCATGGCTCAGGGCGGGGCATGCCGCTGGGGGCGGGGCATGGCTCAGGGCGGGGCATGGTGCCAGGGGCGGGGCATGCCGATGGGGGCGGGGCATGGCGACATGGGCGGGGCGTGGGTCAGGGCGGGGCATGGCGGCGGGGGCGGGGCATGGCGGCAGGGCGGGGCATGGGTCAGGGCGGGGCATGGCGGCGGGGGCGGGGCATGGGTGATGGCGGCGGGGGCGGGTCATGGCGGCGGGGGCGGGGCATGGGTCAGGGCGGCGGGGGCGGGGCGTGGGTCAGGGCGGGGCATGGCGGCGGGGGCGGGGCATGGCGGCAGGGCGGGGCATGGGTCAGGGCGGGGCATGGCGGCGGGGGCGGGGCATGGGTGATGGCGGCGGGGGCGGGGCATGGCGGCGGGGGCGGGGCATGGGTCAGGGCGGCGGGGGGCGGGGCATGGGTCAGGGTGGGTCATGGCGGCGGGGGGCGGGGCATGGGTCAGGGCGGC
>CM055208.1:453102-463102 GCA_029224185.1 Karalla daura | reverse complement strand
GTGCGGAACCCTAACTATGACGACCTGAGTTTGGGCTGGAATGCTGCCTCTCTGGCCCCGCCCCCTCAGGCCCCGCCCCCTCTCAGTAAAGCCCCTGAGGGCCCTGAGTACCTGAACACTGCTCAGAGCTCGCTGCCCCGCCCCTCCGAGAGCTTGGACGACCCCGACTACCAGGCCAGCGTCCTGCCCCCCAGTGGCCCCGCCCTCTTCCTGCCTGCTGCCCAGAACCTGGAGTACCTGGGGCTGAGCACTGCACAGCACGCACCTGCCCGCTAGGGGGCGGAGCCACGGCACTCTGCACTCACCTGTCCACCAGGGGGCAGAGACACCCACACCCTGGAACCGTAAAACTCACAGGCTTGATTCCTTGAACGAGTCTGAACACAAAACGACCTGAGGCTGTGGACACACACACAACACACACACACACACACACACACACACACACACACACTGCAGCAGGAAATCACCTTCATCCCTACCTCACCTTCACTCCCTCCTCCTCCTCACTTCATTGTCTGATGACTGAAACAGGAGGTGAAACCAGGACTTTTTCATAGCTCAGTTCACATTCAGAAGGAGACGCAGCGGCGCCTCCTGCTGGAGGAGACAGCCTGATCAGGAGGAGGAGACGGGCCGAGCATCAGTACAAAGACCAGGGAACAAAACGTACACAAGCAATACAAGCAGTGCTCACAGTGGTAGTAATAGTAGTAGTAATAGTAGTAGTAATAGTAGTAGTCGTAGTAGTAGTAATAGTAGTAGTAGTAGTAGTAGTAATAGTAGTAGTCGTAGTAGTAGTAGTAATAGTAGTAGTAGTAGTAGTAGTAGTAGTAGTAGCAGCAGTAGTAGTAGTAGTAGTAGTAGTAGTAGTAGTAGTAGTCGTAGTAGTCGTAGTAGTAGTAGTAGTAGTAGTAGTAGTAGTAGTAGTAATAGTAGTAGTAGTAGTAGTAGTAATAGTAGTAGTAGTAGTAGTAGTAATAGTAGTAGTAGTAGTAATAATAGTAGTAGTAGTAGTAGTAGTAATAGTAGTAGTAGTGGTGATGAGACACAGGTAGAGTAGATTCACTGTCATCCTCTCTGAGCTCAGCTGCTTCAGTCTGTCACCTGTAAACCAGTCACCTGTAAACCAGTCACCTGTAAACCAGTCACCTGTAAACCAGTCTGTCACCTGTAAACCAGTCACCTGTAAACCAGTCACCTGTAAACCAGTCACCTGTAAACCAGTCTGTCACCTGTAAACCAGTCTGTCACCTGTAAACCAGTCACCTGTAAACCAGTCTGTCACCTGTAAACCAGTCACCTGTAAACCAGTCTGTCACCTGTAAACCAGTCACCAGCTGCTCCCTCAACAGGAAATGATTCCAGGAGAAACATGCTCACAGAGACTCGGCTGAGAATATTTGCTGCTTTTATGTCACCTGCTCAACGCGGCTCAGTCTGATCTCCTGCTGTAGAGGAGGAGGAGGAGGAGGAGGAGGAGGAGGAGGAGGAGGAGTAGGAGGAGGAGGAGGAGGAGGAGGAGGAGGAGGAGAGGCGTCCTGGGGCAGACTCTGAGGGACGGACATGGACACTGGACTCACATGATCGTTGTGACGTCATCTCAGTGGAAGGTTTTCAGGAAGTCTGGAAACACCTTGTGACCTGTTTCACCTGTGGAACGAGTCTGAAGTTTGTTTGTTTTGTTTCTTGTTTCTTACTGAAGTGTAAAAAGTGTTTGATTGCTTTACTACTGGAATGAGCCAGGAGGAGGTTTTGTTACTGACACGGAGAGAAAATGTTTCAGTTTCTGTCACTGTAATGTAGCACACTCACTGTTGTTGTTGTTGTTGTTGTTGTTGTTGTTGTTGTTGTTGTTGTTGTTTCAGCTTTACCATAATGTGAAGGAGCTGTGAGGCCACAGCTCCGTGTTGTTTACAGGCTGCAGTCGACCTGCTGATGCTTCTGTTAGAAAAACATTAAAATGATTTTTTTGTCACTGGACACGAGTCCTGGAGTTGGATCTTTGTTTTGGTTCCAGCCTGCTGTAAGTGTTGGTTCCTGACAATGTGTCTTATCTTACCTCTAGTGAGCTGAACTCCGGCTCTTCCTGATCGCTGAGCTTTATTTTGAAGGCGCGGCCCGGATGTGACGTAACGTAGCCGGAGGCTAACGGCGCGAGCATGTGGTCGTCCTTCAGAAGGGGGCTGCTGCTCCCCGCACACACACATAGGAGGATACATGCAGGTACACACACACACACACACACACACACACACACACACACACACACACACACACAGGAGGATACATGCAGGTACACACACACACACACACAGAGGTGAGCAGCTAGAAGCTAACTGCTAACAGCTGCTAACTCATCTCAACAACAGGTGGACAAAGTGCTGAACAAGTCTCAACAACAACAGAACAAAAATATAAAACAAAGATAAAGTGCAACACACACACACACACACACACACACACACACACACACACACTGAGCTCCCTGAGCTGGTCTGACTGTGATCCTCTCTCAGGTGTGGAGCAGCTGCAGCCACTGGGAGGCGTCAGAGTGCTGGACCTGACCAGGTGGGGGTCCTCCACGAGATAGATAGATAGATAGATAGATAGATAGATAGGTAGACAGATAGATAGATAGATAGATAGATAGATAGATAGATAGATAGATAGATAGATAGATAGATAGATAGACAGATAGATAGATAGATAGATAGATAGATAGATAGATAGATAGATAGATCGATCGATCAACTAGTACCCCTGAGGACTGCTGCTCTGACGTGTCTGTGTTACAGAGTCCTGGCCGGACCCTTCGCCACCATGATCTTGGCTGATCTGGGAGCTGAGGTCATCAAGGTGGAGCGCCCAGGTGAGGACCAGCACCTGATCTGAGCTCCAGTCTGGTCTGACTTATCTACTCTGGTCTGATCGATGTGGTCTGCTCTGGTCTGAGGCAGGTGCAGGAGATGACACCAGGGCCTGGGGTCCTCCGTTTGTCGGCACAGAGAGCGCCTACTTCCTCAGTGTCAACCGCAACAAGAAGGTGTGCGTGCGTACGTGCGTGCGTGCGTGCGTGCGTGCGTGCGTGCGTGCGTGCGTGCGTGCGTGCGTGCGTGCGTGCGTGCGTGCGTGCGTGCGTGCGTGCGTGCGTGCGTGCGTGCGTGTAGGGGATGAGTGTGTGAGAGAGAGAGAGAGACCTCACAGTGTGTGTTCCTTGGTTCCAGAGTGTGTCTGTGGACCTGAAACATCCCAGAGGAGCAGCTCTCCTCCAGGAGGTAAGCCGTACTACAACTCCTTCATAATAACTGAAAAAACAGAAACCTCTCGTTTCTTTTTCGCGCTGACTGAACATTTTATGTTGAGGTGAAGAGCAGCTCTGTATGTGTGTGTGTGTGTGTGTGTGTGTGTGTGTGTGTGTGTGTGTCCAGCTGGCAGCGGTGTGTGACGTCCTGGTGGAGAACTACCTCCCAGGGAAGCTCGGGCAGATGGGTTTAGGATACGAGGAGCTGAGCAGGACAAACCCCAGACTCATCTACTGCTCCATCTCAGGTAACCAATCACTGATCGATCCCTGACCGATCACTGATCGATCACTGATCAATCCCTGACTGATCCCTGATCAATCAGAGCTTGATCACTGAGTGATGGCTGATCACAGGATGACTAAGTGATGATTTGTGTGATTAGTGTGTGACTGTCTCTGTGCTGGGAGGCGCAGTATCTGCAGTACCTGTAGCAGACTCCAGGGGGAGCCACACCCCACAGGAACTGCTGCAGCCCAGCCAGTCTGTCCTGGCAGTGGCGCAGCTAGTGGCTCGAGACCTGTTCTACTGGTTTCAGAGCTGTTCTACAGGCTCTAGATCTGTTCTACAGGCTTTAGACCTGTTCTACAGGCTCTAGATCTGTTCTACAGGCTCTAGACCTGTTCTACTGGTTTCAGAGCTGTTCTACAGGCTCTAGATCTATTCTACAGGCTTTAGATCTGTTCTACTGGTTTTAGAGCTGTTCTGCAGGCTCTAGATCTGTTCTACAGGCTTTAGACCTGTTCTACAGGCTCTAGATCTGTTCCACAGGCTTTAGACCTGTTCTACAGGCTCTAGATCTGTTCCACAGGCTCTAGATCTGTTCTACGGGCTTTAGACCTGTTCTACAGGCTCTAGATCTGTTCTACAGGCTCTAGACCTGTTCTACTGGTTTCAGAGCTGTTCTACAGGCTCTAGATCTATTCTACAGGCTTTAGATCTGTTCTACTGGTTTTAGAGCTGTTCTGCAGGCTCTAGATCTGTTCTACAGGCTTTAGACCTGTTCTACAGGCTCTAGATCTGTTCCACAGGCTTTAGACCTGTTCTACAGGCTCTAGATCTGTTCTACAGGCTCTAGATCTGTTCTACAGGCTTTAGACCTGTTCTACAGGCTCTAGATCTGTTCTACAGGCTCTAGACCTGTTCTACTGGTTTCAGAGCTGTTCTACAGGCTCTAGATCTATTCTATAGGCTTTAGATCTGTTCTACTGGTTTTAGAGCTGTTCTGCAGGCTCTAGATCTGTTCTACAGGCTCTAGACCTGTTCTGCAGGCTCTAGATCTGTTCTACAGGCTCTAGATCTGTTCTGCAGGCTCTAGATCTGTTCTGCAGGCTCTAGACCTGTTCTGCAGGCTCTAGATCTGTTCTGCAGGCTCTAGACCTGTTCTACAGGCTCTAGATCTGTTCTGCAGGCTCTAGCCTCTACAGCCTCTAGCAGCTGTGGCCTCAGAAGCAGACTCAGGCTCAGATTTAAGGAGCGAGGCCTTCAGAGGAACAACAACAACAACAACAATAAGTGGCAGCAGCATCTCAGGACAAACAGGATGAGCAGTCAGGACCACAGGGAGGAGAGGAGCTCGTCCTCCTCCTCTCCTCCTCCTCTTTTCTCTCGCTCTTCTCCTACTCTCTCTCTTCCTCCTCTCTCTCCTTCTACTTCCTTTTTCTCTCTCCTCCTCTTTCTCTCTCTCCTCCCCTCTTTCTCTCTTCTCTCCTCCTCTCTCTCTTTCAGTTCTCTCTCCCTCCTCCTCCTCCTCCCAGGAGGTCTCATTAGATCTCAGCAGCTGGACTCAGCAGCAGCAGATTTACTGCTGCTTCCTGTTGCTGCGTAACATGAGAGGAAACGTGTCAGCTCAGCAGGTGCTGCACACGCCTGACACACACACACACACACACACACACACACACACACACACACACCTCTGCTCCTCATCTCCATCTCAACCATCACTATGACCTCTCAACCTCCAGCATCTTCTTAGAAGAGGAGGCAGAGCCTCAGCTGCTGCTCCATCACGTTACCCTACATGACGTCACGCTTCATTACACTTCGTCACATCATGCTACGTCATGCAGCGTCACGTTACGTTACGTTACGGAGTGTTGATGTGTGTTAACATGTGGATGTTTATGGTGTGTTGTCAACATGACCAGCATGCTGTCAACATGTTAACATGTTGTTGGGCGTGCTGGGAGTTTCTCTCTCTCCAGATGTCTGCACTGGATGATGAACATGGAGCTGGCTGCTCCTCTGACTGCACACGCTCCGTTTGTATCCTGAAGCAAAGACATGACGAGGACAACGTGTGTGTGTGTGTGTGTGTGTGTGTGTGTGTGTGTGTGTGTGTGTGTGTGTGTGTGTGTGTGTGTGTGTGTGTGTGTGTGTGTGTGTGTGTGTGTGCAGGTTATGGACAGACTGGTCCTCAGTCTCAGAGTCCAGGCTACGACTCCATTGCCTCGGCTGTGTCAGGGATGATGCACATCACAGGACCAGAGGTCTCATGCTCTGACTGTTCTAGTCTGAACCGATCTAGTCTGTTCTATCCTAGATTGTTCTAGTTTGTTCTGTTCTAGTTTGTCCTCCTTTTCCCCATGATGCTTTGCTGCTGCCTGCAGGGCGGGGAGCCGGTGCGTCCGGGCGTGGCCATGACTGACCTGGCCACCGGGCTGTACGCCCACGGCGCCATCATGGCCGCTCTGCTGCACCGCCACCACACCGGGAGGGGGGCACACCTGGACTGTAACCTGCTGTCCTCACAGGTACACACACACCTGCACAGTCTGTGTGTGCGCGTGGGTGTGCATGCATGTGTGCGTTAGGTTTGGGTATTGTTTACATTTTAAATTTGCTTTTCAATTCAGTTCAGAAGGAACTCATGTTTATGTAACCAAAAACAAAAACCTTAAAAACAAAACCTTAAACTGCAGAGCTACCAGCTAGCAGCCTCGCTAACAGAGGAGAGAGCAGGAGAGGAAGCTAACCATTGCTAACCAGAGCTAGCACGAACGTAGCCGACTGGAGCTAATGCTAAAAGCTAATGCTAAAACCAGCTAGCACTAACCAGGGCAAGGGTGATATAAAGGCTTGAAATAGTGGAGGAAGAAAGAAGGAGAGAGAGCAGGAGAAAGCGACAGATAGAAGGAGAGCTGGTGACAGGTGAGTTAGCTTATCATAGCTAACGGAAGAATAAAGACTAAACAACTAAACAGCAGAGTAAACACTAAACAAACACCTAAACAGCAGAGTAAACACTAAACAAACACCTAAACAGCAGAGTAAACACTAAACAAACACCTAAACAGCAGAGTAAACACTAAACAAACACCTAAACAGCAGAGTAAACACTAAACAAACACCTAAACAGCAGAGTAAACACTAAACAAACACCTAAACAGCAGAGTAAACACTAAACAAACACCTAAACAGCAGAATGCAGTGGAGAGGAGAGAGCGCAGCAGCAGCTCTGTCACGGCTCAGCACAGACAGGAAGTGATGTCACACGTTGACCCAACACTCCAGGCTCTGTGCTGCAGAGATGCTTCAGGCTGGATAGCAACCTTTGTTTACTGTGTTGTATTTTAGCGTTTTTAAAATCTATTGGTGGTTTGTTGTGTTGTGTTGATACGCTGCTTGCCCCAAAACAAGAAATGAATTATAAATAAGTTTTCTGCCTCAATTTATGAGAGAAGAAGAAACGTCTTTAAAAGAAAAGTTTTTAAGAAGAGTCTCAAAAACAGCCTTTTGTTAAAAAAAAAAAAGATCATGTAATATAATCAGCCATCGGGAGGTTTCTTAGCTAGTCATCTGAAAAGCATCCGTGTGGGTCAGGCTCCAGTTGTAATGGTGCAGGTCAATGATCTGATTGTCCCGGTCCTCTGTGTTTAAGCTGTATTGATTCAGAGCATTCTGACATTATGGTAAGAACTCCAAAGAACGTCCAAAGAACGTCCAAAGAACGTCCAAAGAACGTCCTAAGAACGTCCAAAGAACGTCCAAAGAACGTCCTAAGAACGTCCAAAGAACGTCCCAAGAACGTCCAAAGAACGTCCTAAGAACATCCAAAGAACGTCCAAAGAACGTCCTAAGAACGTCCAAAGAACGTCCTAAGAACGTCCTAAGAACGTCTTGTATTCTTTAAGTTCGGTATTCGTTACTTGGTTCTGATCTAATACCAGGTTCCCAGCGCTAGCGTGTGTGATGTAAACAAGCCACTGATTTATCCTGAAGAGTCTGAGCAGCGAGACGGTATCTGTCTGCGTGTTTTTGTGGTGTAAACACGTGTGAGGCGTGTTTGACAGCGCTGCTCTTAAAGCGTGTTTTATGTTTCGTACGTTCTCGTTCCTCAAACGCTGGTCGGACCCAGGACACGGTCCCCGCTCGGCCTCCGCCTCTCTGCTCCTTATTGCTGTTAGCAACATTTTGAGAGGCGACCCCTGACCTCTGACCTCTGACCCCCCGTGTCCGGGCTGAGACTGGGGACGGAGCTGGAGGAGTTTATCATGAATCAACATGTTGATACGATCAGAACTGTCCTGAGGTGGAGCAGAGCGAGGGACCGCAGCGTCTGACAGGAGGAGACGCCATGGCCGACAGCTGGACTGGGACTGACCGGGCGGTGATCTCCTCCTCTCCTCCCGCTCCTCCTCTCCTCCAGCTCCTCCTCTCCCCCCGCTCCTCCTCTCCTCCAGCTCCTCCTCTCCTCCAGCTCCTCCTCTCCTCCAGCTCCTCCTCTCCTCCCGCTCCTCCTCTCCTCCCGCTCCTCCTCTCCTCCCGCTCCTCCTCTCCTCCAGCTCCTCCTCTCCTCCCGCTCCTCCTCTCCTCCAGCCTGTACGTCCCTCTGCTGCTCCACCACAGACAGACATGAACCTGGGGTTCAGACTGCAGTCAAACTGTTCCATCAGGACCGTCTTCACATGTCCACCCAGGACCCTGTGATATGAACACGTATGCTTCGTGTGTGTGTGTGTGTGTGTGTGTGTGTGTGTGTGTGTGTGTGTGTGTGTGTGTGTGTGTGTGTGTGTGTGTGTGTGTGTGTGTGTGTGTGTGTGTGTGTGTGTGTGTGACAACATGAAAGAATGAAAGACAGACACAGAGAGATAGACAGATCAGACAGAGAGAGACAGAGAGAGAGAGACAGACACAGAGAGCAGATAAACTCTGGACTTGGACAGAAAGTGAATCTTGTGGTTTTGAGACTCTGAGGTCTCGATCCCTGTGGTCGACACCCGGGGCTGTTACCCCCCCCCCCCTCCCCCACCACCACCACCACCATTAACCCAAACCCGCCCCCCCCCCCCCCCCCCCCCCCCAGCCTACATTCCTGTATGAAGAGCTGCAGCCACAGGCATGACAACCACAGAGAGAGGAGGAGCAGTGAGGAGCAGAGGAAGGGAGAGACAGAGGGAGCAGGTCAGGGGCAGAGAGGGGAGCTCAGCAGAACAGACAATAATAATGTGTGTGTGTGCTTCCTGGAGGGGGGCGGGGCCCCACTAGGTTCCTGCCCTGATAAAGATGATGAACTGTGACATCAAAGCTCCGCAGTGTGAACATGTTAATGGGGGGGAGGGGGGGGGGGGGGGGGGGGGGGGGGGGGGGGGGCTGCTCCAGCTGATGAAACTGTGTGTGTGTTCCAGGTGTCGTGTCTGACCCACATCGCTGCCAACTACCTGAACTCTGGGAAGGAGGCGAGGAGGTGGGGCACCGCCCACGAGAGCATCGTCCCCTACCAGGTGACTTCCTGTCTAGCAGGTGACTTCCTGTCTAGCAGGTGACTTCCTGTCTTATCAGAGACCTAATGTGACATAGAGACATCGTCCTGTCCTCGTCCATATAGAATACATCACGTATTGCTACGTAAACTGAGTGGTAGGGAGGGAGGGAGGTAGGTTGGCTGTGGTTGCCAGATCAGCATTTGGGAGCAGATCTGAGCAGGAGCACAGCACAAACAGGATGTAAACAGACAGAGCTCTGATGGAACCGGAGCTCATAGCTTCTATGTGAGCAGGAGAGCAGAGGACATCCTGGTGACGGTGGAGCTGCTGACGTCAGCTGCAGATGAACAGTGATTACCAACCAATTAGAGGCGATTAGTGTCAGTCAGTCGTCAGCGGCGTCTGGGAGTCATTTCCTGCTGCGCTGTGATTGGCTGTGGGCAGCGCGGCCGCAGGTCGGCGCGCGGCTCGTCCTGTCAGACGCTGAAATATGTGGAGGACGCGCCTCATCTCCTGCTGCTCCACAGACGGCACAGGAAGTTCATTAAAAACCAGAACCTCAAATTAAACACATTCCTCTTCTCCCTGGCCGCCTCCACACTGTCGTCAGGGTGTGAAGTCTCTCCTCTCATATCCTCCCCTTTCACAATAAGAGCATGGAGACCAGCCTTCACAATAAGAGATGGCTGTAGAGAGGTCAGAGGTCAGAGCTGGACCGGCTCTCAGTCTGGCCTGGTCTGAGGGTCCAGCCTGGAGATGGAGACTCAGCTGATCAGTTTCTAGATGGAGATATTTCTAGACAAGAAAAGCTCACTCTTAGTTTCTGCAATGGTGTGGTGATGGTCCAAGAGGCTAGTTAAAATACATCAGAAAACCTCCTGACCCCTGCTGCTCCTCCAAACCTCTGCTACTCCTCCTCCTCCTCTCCTCCCCCTCCCCTCCTTGTCTCCTGCTCGTCTCCTCCTCCTCTCCTCCTCAGCTCAGAGA
>CM055208.1:423102-448102 GCA_029224185.1 Karalla daura | reverse complement strand
CTGGGTCTGGTCTGGTCTCTGGGTCTGGTCTGGTCTCTTGGTCTGGTCTGGTCTGGTCTCTGGGTCTGGTCTGGTCTGGTCTGGTCTGGTCTGGTCTCTGGGTCTGGTCTGGTCTGGTCTCTGGGTCTGGTCTGGTCTCTTGGTCTGGTCTGGTCTCTGGGTCTGGTCTGGTCTGGTCTGGTCTGGTCTGGTCTGGTCTGGTCTGGTCTGGTCTGGACTTCTTTCAACAGTTTTGTTTCTTTTCTGTTGTAATAAGCTTTTCCAACCTTACAGGTTTGTTGAGTTATAAATCATACACACACACACACACACACACACACACACACACACACACACACAGACACACACACACACACACACACACACACACACACACACACACACACCGACTGAGGTTCTGGAGCAGCTGGAGCAGTGTGTGCTCACCTGTGGGCACATCCTGAGCTCCTCAGAAACAGGAGGAGGAGGAGGAGGAGGAGGAGGAGGAGAGGCCTCAGCCTGGGAGAAGAACGAGCTGTTCTCTCCTCAGAGTAATGGAGCTGCTCCTCAGCAAGGACACTCAGAGCTCCATTATCTCCTCACCACATCCCCAGTCACAGCATGTCCACAGCTCAGCAGCACACACACACACACACACACACACACACACACACACACACACACACACACACACACACACACACACACACACGGACTGACAGGCACGATAGGATGGAATAGATTATCCTAAAAGATCTGAGAAAGAGAAGAGAAAGTTCTGAGCGGTCTATAGCAGCTGTGTTTTCATTCTGGTTCAGAACTGGTTCAGACCTGAACATCTGGACCAGCCTGGAGATACAGCTCCATGAGAACCTCTCAGGTGTCTCTGAACACAGCTCCTCTCCTACCAGGGTTATTATGGGATGGAGCAGGACCACATGGTACCAGGGTTATTATGGGATGGAGCAGGACCACATGGTACCAGGGTTATTATGGGATGGAGCAGGACCACATGGTACCAGGGTTATTATGGGATGGACCAGGACCACATGGTACCAGGGTTATTATGGGATGGAGCAGGACCACATGGTACCAGGGTTATTATGGGATGGAGCAGGACCACACTCTTACCTGGAGTTACAGCTCAAACACCTTCAGTGGAGACACACACAGATCTGATGAGTGTGACTTGGAGAGAAGCTGATGGAGACACATGGACTGAGACGTCCGGAGACTGGCTCCTCCCTCTGCTCATCCGTCTCCTGTCCTGACAGCTCCTCCTCCTCTCCTCCTGCTCTTCCTGCTCCTCCTTGTCTCTCTCTGACATCCTGAGGCCAAACAGGAAGTGATGTCAGTCATTGTTAAGGTCAGAGGTCGTGCTGTGATGGCAGCCACTCGTTACTGCAGCAGCTGCTCGTTAAAACTTTACTTGGTCCGCCCTGCACACGCACACACACACACACACACACACGCACACGCACACACACACACACACACACACACACACACACCACACACACACACACTCACACACTCGCTCTCTCTCCCTCTCTCCCTCTCTCTCTCTCTCTCTCTCTCTCCCTCTCTCTCTCTCTCTCTCTCTCTCTCCCTCTCCCCCCCCCCCCCCCCCCCCCCGTCAGTCAGTTTATTTGACTGTCTTGTTTCTTGTGATCTCTGAAGCTTCCTGCCAGTTTTCTGTTGGTGAACTCTCGTTTTTCACTCCTGGAGAAGTTGTTTTCTGCTCCAGGAGTTTGACGTCTCCTCTGTTTGTGTGTGTTTGTGTTTTTTGGATTGAAGTGGTTCTGCTCAGCTGGAAGTGGCTCAGACTTCAGACCCGGCTTGAAATGTTTCCCTCTGCAGATTATAAAGCCTAATCTGTGTGACGGGGCCTGGAGCGCCGTGCGTCTGTCAGCAGCGCTCCTCGTCGCTGTAAACAGTGGAGGACACGACAAACGGCTCCGGACGCTGACACGTGGAGGACTGTGTGAATACACATGTCAGACTGATTCATCAGGCCTGCATCAGGTCTGCAGCCCCACAGGTGTGTGTGTGAGTGAGTGAGTGAGTGAGTGAGTGAGTGAGTGAGTGAGTGAGTGAGTGAGTGAGTGAGTGAGTGAGTGAGTGAGTGAGTGAGTGAGTGAGTGCAGGGTCAGTCCAGGTCTGTGCAGCTCTGATTGTGATGAAGGCATCACTGACAGATGTGTTTGGACCTCCTCTCAACTCAACTCCTCCTCCTCCTCCTCCTCCTCCTCCTCCTCCTCCTCCAGGATGTGACAGCTCTGACAGCTGAACCTCGTCAGATCCTCGGAGCAGACGTAATGTGTCGCTCCCTCGGGACGGAGCACTCGGGAGTGTCAGGACTCTGAGTTTTTACAGCGTAAAGGGGATTAATGGAAGGAGACCCCCGTGGACCTCCCGCCTGCTCCTCGCCTGCTCCTCGCCTGCTCCTCGCCTGCTCCTGGAGCCTCTGATAGAGACCAGCTACCAGGGGCTGGAGATAGACCAAACACAGTAAAGTCACAACAAACAGCTCCTGGTGATCAATCTGCCGATTATCTTCTCAGTTTTATCCGTAAAATGAGGAGGAGGTGTGAGGAGGTGTGAGGAGGTGCAGTGCTTGCGGCTGCCTCTAGGGGGTGTGTGATTGGTCGATGACCTGTGACAGGTCGAGGTCAGTCACCTCAGTGTCTACTGTCTCCTGGCTGCTCAGGGAGTCCAACCCCCCCCCCCCCCCTCCGCCTCCCTCTCTGGAGCCCCCCCCACGCCCCCACCTCCCCCTTCCACAGCCCCCCCCCCCCCCCCCCCCCCTCTGTAGCCCCCCCCCCAGCGGCTGTTTGTCTGGGCTGGAATGTGAGCGAGCATAGTTTGGTTTTTGAGCCATAATCAAATCAAAATGTGTCTGCATACTTTCCCATGGGGACGGAGGAGGAGGAGGAGGAGGAGGAGGAGGAGGAGGAGGAGGAGGAGGGCATCCAATTAAAGGGTGACACTCGTGAGATAAACAGACGGATAATAATCAGAACGGAGTGAGTTCCAAACAAAGAGCAGGAAGCAGCAGAGCGGTGTGGGAGGTTATTTTTGGCCTCTGCGGCTCTGCAGCGTTTGATGTGACGAAGGCTCGGGAAGCTGCAGCTAACGAGCTAAAGCAGCTAACGAGCTAAAGCAGCTAAACATGTATTAACAAAGAGATCAAAGGAGGACGAGACGTGGAATATGTTACTGCTTGGATCAGAAGTTCTAACGTCACATGGAGGAGAGGAGAAGGAAGAGAAGGAGATGGAGGAGGAAGAGGAGAGGACAGATGGCAACAAGTGGCACTAACTGAAACCTGGACGCTAAAACACACACACACACACACACACACACACACACACCTTGACCTGAGAACTGAAGAACTGAGAAGAGAGAGAGACAATCAGAGAGAGAGAGACCTCATTTTCTGTTGTCATAACTCCTGGAGTCATTCGCAAAATTGCAGTTGCTTCAGTTCCTCTTCCTGTGTGTGTGTGACTACACTAGTGTGTGTGTGTGAATACACTAGTGTGTGTGTGTGACTACACTAGTGTGTGTGTGTGAATACACTAGTGTGTGTGTGTGAATACACTAGTGTGTGTGTGACTACACTAGTGTGTGTGTGTGAATACACTAGTGTGTGTGTGTGAATACACTAGTGTGTGTGTGACTACACTAGTGTGTGTGTGACTACACTAGTGTGTGTGTGACTACACTAGTGTGTGTGTGTGAATACACTAGTGTGTGTGTGTGAATACACTAGTGTGTGTGAATGTCCCCAGAGGTGTGTTCATAGACGCTGCACAGGGCGGCCATCTTGGAGCAGGGCCGCTCCTCCTGCAGTGCATTACAACGTGACAGTATTAAAGTTATCATAAATCCCAAGCGTCTTTACAGGCCTTGCTTGTAATGGGAGGATCGGTCGCCCTGTCCCCCGTTAAACTGTCCCCGAGAAGAAAAGTTGCACAAAGCGCAGAGAGAGTTGAAGAAAAGCAGAGGAGAAACCCTCCGTGTCTCCTTTCAGCCTCCACCAACCCTTATCAGTGACGCTCGTTACACTGATAATGTCCCGTCATTCATCTGTGGCTGTAATGCACTGCAGGAGGAGCGGCCCTGCTCCAAGATGGCCGCCCTGTGCAGCGTCTAGGAACACGTCTGGGGACAGCACAGACCAGGAGCCAGTCTGAAGCTCCAGTGAGTCTGTCCCAGTCCACCATCGTCTCATGTCAATCATGTTTGGGGAGGCGGGTCATATCACAGGGACAACCAATCAGGAACTGATCAATCAAACATCTGTTTCAATCAAACTCACTTCCGTTTTAATCAAAGTCTCTCAAACACACTAGTAGAGTTATGCAAATATACAAGTATAGAAGCGTTTGTGGGAGGAGATAGTCGTGTTTGTGAGGATGTTCAACAGTTTGTGTGAGACAGTTTAGTAGTGTTTATGAGAGAGTAAAGTAGTGTGTGTGTGTGTGTGTGTCCGTGTGTGTGTGTGTGTGTGTGTACGATGTCATATGTGAAAACAAGTATGATTTACTGCTCAAACAGCCTCTCATATGAGTGTGTGTGTGTTCAGAGGAAGTTGGTCACCTGTGATGAACCTGAGGATCGTGTGTCTCTGTCACTGCTTGTCTTAGTGTCCTTGAACGCACCACGCTCCCTGACCCCAGCTCCTGAACGGTTCCCTGCTGACAGCCACACACCTGGAACACAGCTGCACACACACTCTCACACACACACACATATACACACACACACACACACACACACACACTGCAGATACTTTTCCCCTAGTTTTGTCTCCACATGGGAAACTGTCCGATCCAAGACACACACGTTCCACACGCCAGAGTTTCCACTTCATACAAACTCAAGCACACACTCACTGTGTGTGTGTGTGTGTGTGTGTGTCTGTGTGTGTGTGTGTGTGTGTGTGTTGGGCTCCACAGACCTTTCTGTTTAAGGAGTCATGGAGCTCTGTTGAGTGGTAACACTTTAATTCTACATGGTGTTTTAGTGAGTTTCTGCCTCTGTCTTCATCCTCTCATCAGGAATCCACCTCCACCTGCTCCACCTCCACCCCCCAGACCTCCTCCACCTCTGCTACTCCACCTCCACCCCCCCACCTCCACCTCCTCCCTCAACTCTACCTCCTCCTTCACCTCCACCTTCTCCACCTCCACCTTCTCCACCTCCACCTCCTCCCTCACCTCTACCTCCTCCCTCACCTCCACCTCCTGTACCTCCACTTCCTCCGCACGTCTGCGTAGAACATGTTCAGTGTGGCTGATGGGCCATAGAGCAGCACCAACAGACCTGAGGTCAGCCAGACGTCTCTGCCTCTGTGCCGGGTTAGGGTTATCATCTATCATCTGTTCACTCTGTCTCCATGTTTCATTCCAGCAGCACTACAACACAACACACTTGTATTCAGTGATTCACAAATGGAAAGCTTCATCTTTCCCACAACATGTGGAGGCAGCATCAGCAGTTGCTCTGCTAGGCAGTCCATTCCAGTTTAATACAGTCTGTGATTTCACTTTTTGCTTTAATTGCAAAAGTGGAGGATGTAACATCTAAAAACAGTCTGAATCAAAGCACAAAGTGATATAGGATGCAAAGTGAGTAAAGACGCTGGTCTGAGATCTGAAACTGGCTTCCAGTTTAATAGTGATCTGAAGAGCTGGAGCCTCAGCAGCCTCTCACCCCACTGCTGTGTGTGTGTGAGTGTGTAGCTCTGGAGCTGAGGTCTGAGGCCTCTGTGGAACCAGCTCTCAGGGGGTTGGAGCAGAGCAGCTTCAGGAGGAGCAGCCAGCCACAGACAGGCGTTGGCAGGTCTGTGATGTGAAGCGGAGCATCATCTGCATAGCGATGGCGCCGTGACCCCGGAGCACGGGCCGGGCTGCAGCAGGAAGTCAGACTGCAGCTCTGTTCTCTCTTTGACCTATTTTGGATGCTCGGAGCACAGATAAATCTCCCGTCCGCCTCCAGCTGCTGTGTTTGAGACACCCTCCGACAGATTCCACTCGGAGGGAAATCCGATGCAAATGTGGCCGTGCCCTCAACCCTCAGCCAGCCAGAGCGGGCCCGCCCCCCGGCGGCTCCTCCACACACCAGATGTTAAACTCAGACTCACTCGCTGCCCCTCATGCTAATCCACAGGTGGGTCCAGTTTAGAGCGAGCCTGTGGTGAAGCCGCCGAGAAACAAAAAAGAGCAAATTACAAACAGCAGATCCTCTCCGCGCTCCAGCCAGAGGATGGATGATGTTTAGATGCAGCATCGAGCTGCAAACGCACAACATGTGTGACAGAGGTGTGGAAAACCTAAACGCAGGAAGTTTTTCTCTTTTCCCTCAAGATTCCAGGGCGGCTTTCATGTCTGTTTAGAGGACGCGTCGTTGCTGTTGTCATGTCATTAATCCTCGGCTGTTTGCTCGTCAACAAGCAGCAGATGAAGATGAGGGAGGAGAGCAGATGAAGAGAGACCACCTGAAGCTCAGTTAGCTCAGACGTAGCGCTTTGTACCGGACCTGCGTACCAGAGCTAGCAGAGCTACCAGTGCTACCAGTGCTACCAGAGCTACTAGAGTTACCAGAGCTAGCAGAGCTACCAGTGCTCCCAGAGCTACCAGTGCTACCAGAGCTACTAGAGTTACCAGAGCTAGCAGAGCTACCAGTGCTCCCAGAGCTACCAGTGCTACCAGAGCTACTAGAGTTACCAGAGCTAGCAGAGCTACCAGTGCTACCAGAGCTAGCAGAGCTACCAGTGCTACCAGTGCTACCAGAGCTAGCAGAGCTACTAGAGTTACCAGAGCTAGCAGAGCTACCAGTGCTCCCAGAGCTACCAGTGCTACCAGAGCTACTAGAGTTACCAGAGCTAGCAGAGCTACCAGTGCTACCAGAGCTAGCAGAGCTACCAGTGCTACCAGAGCAAGCAGAGCTACCAGTGCTACCAGTGCTACCAGAGCTAGCAGAGCTACCAGTGCTCCCAGAGCTACCAGTGCTACCAGAGCTACTAGAGTTACCAGAGCTAGCAGAGCTACCAGTGCTACCAGAGCTAGCAGAGCTACCAGTGCTACCAGTGCTCCCAGAGCTACCAGTGCTCCCAGTGCTCCCAGAGCTACCAGTGCTACCAGTGCTACCAGTGCTACCAGTGCTACCAGAGCTACCAAGCTACAAGGCTAACACGGCTAACTCACCCTCCCTCACCTCCTCCTGACTGGCATCTCTGTGTGGACCGTAGTCCAGGTGAGCATCAGGGCTCAGGTCAGACCTGAGGAGCAGTGAGAGCTGGATGTAGCCCCCCTCCCTGTGTCCCAGACGCCTCATGTGTGATGAGACAGACGTGTCCCTGGTCAACGCGTTCTCATGACTAATTGGTATGGAAAAGTACGTCATCTAGAGACCAAAATTTTGTGTTTTTTTTTATGAATTTCTAGTGACACAGGTGCGCATGTTCACACTACTCCCCGCACTCTGAAACACGATTGATTCCCCGCATAAATACAACTTTGGTCGTTCTGAAACGTTTGAAGCAGGGGATTCCGGAGGAACTCGTATATTTAACATAGTTTTCAGCTGATGCGTCTCACTGAGCCTCATTCTTATCCCTCAGATAAACGTAGTCCCAGAGCACAGGCGTTCCTCCTGTTGGCCACTGGGAGTGTGGTGGGAGGCTGACGTGCTCTGGTCTGCTCTGGCAGCGTCACCGCAGACAGGGTCGCCACTAAACGGATGTAGCGTCCCAGGTTTATGGCTGCTGCGATGAGGACCAAACCAACACTGCTCGTCCAGGCCCTCCTACAACACACTACACCTCAGATTGACAGCACCTTTAGAAAGAGATCTGCCCTGGGATCTCCTCCAGAATCTGATGGTCTAGTTGGCTACAGCTATAGAGCACCTGATTTGTGAATATGGCCCTTAGATGTTATTTCTTTAATATCTCCTCAACACTTTGAGCTAAGAGGCTAAAATTTTACAACATTCATTCGGACGTCAAGAACATCCAGCATGCGGTTTCAGTCTCCTACTACCTCTGGAAGTGTCTGATGGCCACAAACATGACAACTGCCACAGGCCAAGGGTGACGTGGCAGCTCCTGTCCAGCAGGTGGCGCTCTCTCTGTCACCATCAGACGGCTAACCGGAACCGGAAGTCAGAGCGTCCATAGCAACAGAACGCTGCGGTTGCTACACGCTGCGGTTCTAACTTAGTTTGCTCCATCTGACTGATGAAATTCTCAGTCCCCAGTCAACATCTATGTCCTTCATCGTTTTCAGTGTCTATGAGCTCTAGATCCTCATGGAGAAGCTCTCTGTTTCACTGTTTGTCACATATACAAATAAAGTTGTGCTATTTGTTGACGAACCTCTACATTTACTCATTCTCAGAGCAGAGGCGCAGGAATCTCCACTAAACTAGCACTACAAACAGCATGTGATCACGTTTACTAGCGTGTTATTTCTCACTAAGTGAACATGTATGTCATGGTTACGTCCACCATGATGGATTCCTTCAGGCTGATGTCCGTGCACGGGTTGATCTGTCCGTTGTTTTAGCAACATTTTCTGTATGAATTGCTTATAAACTTTTCACTCTAGGCTTTGGTGACTTTTCAGTCATAATGCAGATAATGTGAATGTGACCAAGCCTGGTCATGTGACCGGTCAGTAACCGGTCACATGACCAGGCGCTGTGACGAATAATTAAGAGGAAAGACTGGCAGAGAGTTTAAGCTCAAGTTCAGAGGAGTAGGAGGAGGTTGAGGAGGAAGAGGAGGAGAGGAAGGAGAGGGAGGAGGGATGCTCTCAGCAGAGTTGTGTCACTCGATCTTTGAACCCTTCTCAAGTGTTTTTAATTTCTTAAACGAACTCACTGATTGTTGGACTGGTTGTGCCTATCTGACCAGTTGGTCACTGGCTGAAGGACCAGAGCATCTCCAGGAGGGTTAGAGCTAGGGGAGCACAGCTCATCTCCTCGCCTCCTCGCCTCCTCGCCTCCTCGCCTCCTCCTCAGGACAGGGAGCATTATTCATGCAGCCCCGGAGCCCACGCAGCTTTACGTAACCGTCCTGAGAGGAGCACGCTGCTCCTCACTTCACAGGCTGGAAGCACCTCCTGTCAGAGACGCTTTGATTGGTGAGGTCAAACAGAGAGCAGCAGGTTCAGCACACACACACACACACACACACACACACACACACACACACTCTCTCTCTCTCTCTCTCTCTCTCCATCCTCGCCTTGATGTTGCAGTAACATGATGTAACCGCGGCGTGGACGCTCCCCCGGGGGCTGGTTAGTCGACTTAATGGAGCCACAGCAGCTTCAAAGACTCCGAGTGTCAAGAATGAAGAGGAGGAAGAGGAGGAGCAGAGCAGCAGGAAGAGGGTGAAGAAGTCAGCATGTCGATCCGGAAAGGAGGAGGAGGAGGAGGAAACTTCAAGTGTGACTGAGCAGAGAACAAAGATGAGAAACTGTCATCTTGGAGTCAAAATCCTGATGGCTTGACACGATGAGCCAATAGGAGACGAGTGCAGGGATCAGGTGACCTGAGGTGAAGGGAACAGAGGAACCATGCTCACACTCAACAAATCAGTGACGATTAAAGTCAGAACCCTGGAGATACAGCTCCATGAGAACCTCTCAGAGGTCTCTGGACACAGCTCCTCTCCTGAGCTGCTCCTCCAGACGTGTCCATCTAGAAGCTGATCTCAAAGTGTGATGGAAACACTTTGTTCACATCTCCAGGTCACGTGACCTGACGTAGGGGTCACATGACCAGTTCCCTTCAGACCAGATGGACAGAGGAGGAGACTCAACTGTTTCTACATCTGATTCAAACATCTAAGAAAACTATGTTCTGGACGTCCATCTTCCTCAGAGTGGAGGACCAGGACCACATGGTACCAGGGTTATTATGGGATGGAGCAGGACCACATGGTACCAGGGTTATTATGGGATGGAGCAGGACCACATGGTACCAGGGTTATTATGGGATGGAGCAGGACCACATGGTACCAGGGTTATTATGGGATGGAGCAGGACCACATGGTACCAGGGTTATTATGGGATGGAGCAGGACCACATGGTACCAGGGTTATTATGGGATGGAGCAGGACCACATGGTACCAGGGTTATTATGGGATGGAGCAGGACCACATGGTACCAGGGTTATTATGGGATGGAGCAGGACCACATGCTACCAGGGTTATTATGGGATGGAGCAGGACCACACTCTACCTGGAGCTATTATGGAGACACCTGCAGCAGCAGCTGGACCTCCACATTTAGAAACATCACATTTTACTTAATGAAAAACTAAGATGTAGGCACTGGTACACACAAACACACACACACTCAGATGTGACAGATCAAAGGTCTTCATCGTCCTCATGTGGAGAAGTTGTGCAGCTCCAGGTCTCAGTGAGGAACCCTGACATGATCAGATCAACTGCTTCAGGCTCCAGAACAGGAGCAGGTCACACACACACGTACACACATGTACACACACCACCTATACACACGCACACACACCACCTATACACTTCCTGTCTCAAATTCATGTTTCTGCTCCATTTTTATTTCACAAATGAGTGGAAAATATGTGTGTGTGTGTGTGTGATGACCATATGGATGTAATGATACCCTGCATAACAACCAGATAGGATTACACACACACACATGCATGCAATCATAGTGTGGCACGCACACACACACACATGTGTGGGCGGGGCCTCTGGTTGGTGTGTTCCCTGAGTGGCTGAGATGTGGAGGTCTATGGGGACGCCCCCGGTGGCTGCACCAGGAACTGCCCAGAGCTGCTACTGTGGCTTCTATTGGACAACACACACACACACACACACACACACACACACACTGTGTAATTCGTTTAGCGCTGCGTGACTTCCTGCACCGTGCGTCATGTTTGATGTTTAAATTAAAGCCATCAATCAGAGTTTGACTCTTATTAAAGTTCCGCCTTAAGAAGAGTGAAGAGAAAGAGAGAGAGAGAGAGAATGAATGTGTGTGTGTGTGTGTCACGATACTCTGTTTCTCCATATTCTGAGTGGCTCTGGCTCTGTTTCCTATTCTCGCCATAAAAGTGTGCGATTGATACAAGATTAAAACAGTTGATCACCTGACTACACACACACACACACACACACACGCACACGCAGTCTGCGCTCCATCAGCAGCACTTCATCTTCTGATGCTGGGCTTCATGTTCTGTCTCTCGCAGGGACCAATCAGAGCTGAGCAGCCTCCTCCTGCAGGAGATAAATCCTCAGTGACTTTAAATATAACATGGAGTGTTTCCACACACCGTCCTCAGGCTGGACTCAGTGGCGTCAAATAACTGTAGAAGTGTGAGTGGAGCATAAAGTGGAGCTGGTCCTGGGTCTGTGGGGAGGAGGAGGAGCAGCAGCTTCATCACTAACTCACTGTGTGTAAACAAAGCTGGGCAGGGGGCTGGATGAAGAGACAGATGTAGAATATCAGATGATTCCTGTATTCCCATGATTGAACTGGTAAAGAAAACCACTGATCCTGACCAGTTCATCACATTGGGTTAGGGTTAGTCAGTAGGGGTCAGGGGGAGTCAGGGGGAGTCAAAGGGAGTAAGTAGGAGACAGGTGAAGTCAGTAGCAGTCAGGGGGAGTCAGAAGGAGTCAGAGGGAGTCAGGAGAGTCAGAGGGACTGGTTGTGACTGACTGATGATCACTGGTTAAGACGTAATGACTGGTTAGGACTGGTAATGACTTGTGATGACTGGTTAAGCCTGGTAAAGACTGGTTATACTGGTCATGACCGGTTAAGACTGGTGACGACTGGTAAGAACTGGTGAGGACTGGTTATGACTGGTTATGACTGGTGATGACTGGTTATGACTGGTGATGACTGGTGATGACTGGTGATGACTGGTGATGACTGGTGATAACTGGTGATGACTGGTGATGAACTCATACTGTGGATGTGTTTGCAGGTTAAACACAACAATCTCATCCTGGAGATGAACCATCCAACTGCAGGACGCATCACTGTTCCTGGTGAGAAAACTCTCTGTCTCTCTCTCCCACTCTCCCTCTCTCTCTCTCTCTCTCTCTCTCTCTCTCTCTCTCTCTCTCTCTCTCTCTCTCTTTCTTTCTTTTATACACATTCTTGTCCTCTGTTTAACCCTGAACTTTAAGTTTTTGACACCAGTTTGTTAAATTACATTTTCCAAGAAGTGATTGTTTGTCTGTGTGTGGAGCTGTAATGGATGTGTTGCTGGGTCTCACACACACACACACACACACACACACACACACACACACACACACATGCCCAGTGGGACTCTCCTGTCTGGCTGGTTTGATGGATCTCTGTGTGTTGTAACCAAGAGGAAGCTGTTAGTCCACCACGACGCATTTACAGCATCGTCTGTCATCTGCGTGTGTGTGTGTGTGTGTGTGTGTGTGTGTGTGTGTGTGTGTGTGTGTGACACACATGTCCACTCTGAGTGCTACATCGTTGACCCCCCCCACCACACACACACACACAACAGGACGCTCTAGTTGTCCTGTATTCATTTTCTTGGCTCTGATGCACTGTATGTACACTGAACCACACAGTGTGTGTGTGTGTGTGTGTGTGTGTGTGTGTGTGTGTGTGTGTAACCAGTGTCTTTTCACCGCACTAACAATATCCTTTTCTTTGCTCTCCACTCCACTGTTCTCTCCATCTCTGTTTGGTAAACAACACTAGTGTGTGTGTATGTGTGTGTGTGTGTGTGTGTGTGTGTGTGTGTGTGTGTGTGTGTTGTCTGTACCTCTGAGGTTAATTGAGCATGAAAACGTGCAGCTCAGAACAGTCATTGGCCGGCCTCTTGGTGGCATTCCTGTGTGTTTGCGCGTGTGTGTGTGTGTGTGTGTGTGTGTGTGTCTGAGGCAAGAAAAAAAGTAAGCCAGAGCAAGCAGCAGAGGAAGTGTGTGTCTATCTGACGTTATATAATTGGACAGTGGAGCTGCAGTGCCAGGTTTTACCAGCTGGTGGCGCTGCTGGTTACCATGGTCACAGGCTGCACTGACCAGTGCTGCTGTGTCTATGATTACCACTATTACTACTATTACCACTATTACTGCTATTACCACTATTACTACTATTACCACTATTACTACTATTACCACTATTACTGCTATTACCACTATTACTACTATTACCACTATTACTACTATTACCACTATTACTACTATTACCACTATTACTACTATTACTACTATTACTACTATTACTACTATTACTACTATTACTACTATTACTACTTTTACCACTATTACTACTATTACTACTATTACTACTATTACCACTATTACTGCTATTACCACTATTACTACTATTACCACTATTACTACTATTACCACTATTACTACTATTACTACTATTACTACTATTACCACTATTACTACTGTTACTACTATTACTACTTTTACCACTATTACTACTATTACTACTATTACTACTATTACCACTATTACCACTATTACTACTTTTACCACTATTACTACTATTACTACTATTACTACTATTACCACTATTACTACTATTACTACTATTACCACTATTACCACTATTACTACTTTTACCACTATTACTACTATTACTACTATTACTACTATTACCACTATTACTACTTTTACCACTATTACTACTATTACTACTATTACTACTATTACCACTATTACTACTATTACCACTATTACTGCTATTACCACTATTACTACTATTACTACTATTACTACTATTACCACTATTACTACTATTACCACTATTACTGCTATTACCACTATTACTACTATTACTACTATTACTACTATTACCACTATTACTGCTATTACCACTATTACTACTATTACTACTATTACTACTATTACTACTATTACTACTATTACCACTATTACCACTATTACTACTTTTACCACTATTACTACTATTACTACTATTACTACTATTACCACTATTACTACTATTACCACTATTACTGCTATTACCACTATTACTACTATTACTACTATTACTACTATTACCACTATTACTACTATTACTACTAATAATACTATTACTGCTATTACTACTATTACTACTATTACTACTATTACCACTATTACTACTATTACTACTAATAATACTATTACTGCTATTACTAGGGCTACCCTGGGGGGTGACAGCAGCTGGGAACCTCGGAAAAGATTCAACGTTTATTTAGAGAAATTCAGATCATAAATAACAGACTAATTGTTGCACCTGTTGAATGTGCAGGTCTCTGGAGGCTGACCTCAGATCAGTGTGTTCACTGTGCTGAGTTTCCTATTGGTCTGAAACAGTCACATGACCCAGAGAGAACAGACCTGTAAAGGTCAAAACCACCAGATCAATGTCACTGACTGAGAGAGTGTGTTAGAGAGAGTGAGTGTGATAGAGTGAAGGTCTTAGAGAGAGAGAGTGTGTGAGAGAGTGAGTGTGATAGAGTGAAGGTCTTAGAGAGAGTGAGTGTGATAGAGTGAAGGTCTTAGAGAGAGTGAGTGTGTGAGAGAGAGAGTGTGATAGAGTGAAGGTCTTCGAGAGAGAGAGTGTGATAGAGTGAAGGTCTTAGAGAGAGTGAGTGTGATAGAGTGAAGGTCCTAGAGAGAGTGAGTGTGTGAGAGAGTGAGTGTGATAGAGTGAAGGTCTTAGAGAGAGTGATTGTGTGAGAGAGAGAGTGTGATAGACAAAGTGAGTGTGTTAGAGATCAAAACCTCCTTGACAAACAGGTAGAGCTAATTTTTTTTCTGCTACAATGAAAAAGTGTTGTTGTTGTTGTGATGGACACTTTGAAGAGTTGTTGAGGAAGTGCGCCGCTACCCCCGCCTCTATAATCCAGCCCTATTATCTATAATATATAACCCACCTCTATAATCCAGCCCTATTATCTATAATATATAACCCACCTCTATAGTCCAGCCCTATTATCTATAATATATAACCCACCTCTATAATCCAGCCCTATTATCTATAATATATAACCCACCTCTATAATCCAGCCCTATTATCTATAATATATAACCCACCTCTATAATCCAGCCCTATTGTCTATAATATATAACCCACCTCTATAATCCAGCCCTATTATCTATAATATATAACCCACCTCTATAGTCCAGCACTATTATCTATAATATATAACCCACCTCTATAGTCCAGCCCTATTATCTATAATATATAACCCACCTCTATAATCCAGCCCTATAATCTATAATCTATAACCCACCTCTATAGTCCAGCCCTATTATCTATAATATATAACCCACCTCTATAGTCCAGCCCTATAATCTATAATCTATAACCCACCTCTAGAATCCAGCCCTATAATCTATAGCTCGCCTCTATAATCCAGCCCTGCCAGACAGAGACAGTTTCCACTGGTCAAACTCATGGAGATAGCACAGACGCTAGGGCGGGAGGTTGCCCGAATACTAGGATCAAAGTTGTTTACATCTTGTTCTTCCTCTTCTACCCCAGGGGCAGGACAGGCCTGTGCACAGATTTGTACTGCCCCTTGTGGTGGCCAAGAACATTACAGAGCTCGGAAGAGCAGTCGCAGAAGTGTGCGGGAAGCGGGGTGTGTGTGTGTGTGTGTGTGTGTGTTGGAGAGAGAGTGTGTGTTAGAGAGGGAGTGTGTGTTTTTGGAGAGAGTGTGTACTGGAGAGTGTGTGTGTGTGTGTGTGTGTGTGTGTGTGTGTGTGTGTTGGAGAGAGTATGTGTGTGTGTTGGAGAGAGTGTGTGTGTGTGTGTGTTGGAGAGAGTGTGTGTTCAGCTCAGTGATTGACAGCAAGTTAAGTAATGTGATGGATGAGAAATGAAACATTACGTAATTGAATTCATTAATTATTTGCCCTGACACCCGCCTAGCACACACACATTCATACACACACACACACACACACACACACACTTGTGGAGTGCCGTTGAGGGGGAAACAGGTTGCTAATGGGGTGAAAATAAATGTGCTGTTCACACACACACAAACAGACACAGTCATGCATAGAACCATGCAGGCAACACACACACTTACACTCACAAACACACTCACACACACACACTCACACTCACAAACACACTCGGGTGACCATGCACGTGTGGACTCAGACACACACACACTGACTGTGAGAGTTCAGCTCATTAGTTCTGCTCTTTAAAAAGCAGCTGATTGTTGAGTTTCCCAAAATAAACTGTTTGTTCCCTCAGCTGTCTGACCCCCCTCCCAGCCCCCCCCCCCCCCTCCCCCCCAACCCCCTCCAACCCCCTCCTCTCGTTGGATCAGTGTGTGAAGTGAATCTGACACAGTGCCGATTTGTTCTGCTCGTTAAAAACACCTGAGACAGACAGGAGGCTGCTGTGTGTGTGTGTGTGTGTAGGGGGGGGGTGTATATGTGTGTGTGTGTGTTGGGGTGGTGTATATGTGTGTGTGTGACTGTGAGTGTGAGGTAGAATGTTCTTGTGTTCTCAATTATCTGGAACTCTATGAACTCAGTGCTTCAGTCCAGCTTGACAGGTGACACACACACACACACACACACACACACACACACACACACACTCACACACACTCACACAGCTTTGTACCTCTGCAGCAGAGACACCTTGTTCTTCAGGAACAGTGGGAATTAAAAGTCAGGCAAGTATTTGCAGCAACTTCCTGCTTTTATTTCTGTTTCACTTTAATGTCTCTCTCACACACACACACACACTCACACACACACACACACACACACAACCTGAGTAACAGCCTGAGCAACTGTGAAAGACTGTGAAACATTGTTTCAGAAGGAGAGAAAAGATAAAACTGAGCCCATAAAGAGGAGATAGAGGAAAGAATATTATTTGAAAAGATGATGTCGGAGAGAGACAGTGGTAGAGAGAGAGGTAGAGAGACAAGTAGAGAGAGAGCAAGGGACAGGTGGAGAGACAGGTAGAGGGAGAGCTAGAGACAAGTGGAGAGACAGGTAGAGGGAGAGCTAGAGACAAGTGGAGAGACAGGCAGGGGGAGAGCTAGAGACAGGTAGAGAGACAACAGGGAGAGAGCTAGAGACAGGTGGAGACAGAGTTAGAGACAGGTAGAGAGACAGACAGGGAGAGGGCTAGAGACAGGTAGAGAGACAGACAGGGAGAAGGCTAGAGACAGGTAGAGAGACAGACAGGGAGAGGGCTAGAGACAGGTAGAGAGACAGACAGGGAGAGTGCTAGAGACAGGTAGAGAGACAGACAGGGAGAGGGCTAGAGACAGGTAGAGAGACAGACAGGGAGAGGGCGAGAGACAGGTAGAGAGACAGACAGGGAGAGGGCTAGAGACAGGTAGAGAGACAGACAGGGAGAGGGCTTGAGACAGGCGGAGAGACAGACAGGGAGAGGGCTAGAGACAGGTAGAGAGACAGACAGGGAGGGGGCTAGAGACAGGTAGAGAGACAGACAGGCGGAGAGACAGACAGGGAGAGCGTGCTGAGGCCGTCTGCAGGTTGCAGCAGAGGATCGTGTGATTGACAGCAGCGTTTTATGTTTCTGCTCTTTGATGTTTTCGCTTCAGTTTCTCTGTCATTCGAGATTTTCTTGTTTCATTATCGTCAGAGAATTCATTAACACAGCCCAACACGGGTGTGTGTGTGTCTGTGTATGTGTGTGTGTGTGTGTGTGTGTGTGTGTGTGTGTGTGTGTGTGTGTGTGTGTGTGTGTGTGTATGTGTGTGTGTGTGTGTATGTGTGTGAGTGTCTGTGTGTGTGTGTGTATGTGTGTGAGTGTCTGTGTGTGTGTGTGTGTGTGTGTGTGTGTGTGAGTGTCTGTGTGTGTGTGTGTATGTGTGTGAGTGTCTGTGTGTATGTGTGTGTGTGTGTGTATGTGTGTGAGTGTCTGTGTGTGTGTGTGTATGTGTGTGAGTGTCTGTGTGTGTGTGTGTGTGTGTGTATGTGTGTGTGTGTGTGTGTATGTGTGTGAGTGTCTGTGTATGTGTGTGTGTGTGTGTGTGTGTGTGTGTGTATGTGTGTGAGTGTCTGTGTGTGTGTGTGTGTGTGAGTGTCTGTGTGTGTGTGTGTGTGTGTTTGTGCGTGTATGTCTGTGTATGTGTGTATGTGTGTGTGTGTGCGTGCGTGCGTGCGTGCGTGTGTTTGTGTGTGTGTGTGAGTGTCTGTGTGTATGTGTGTGTGTGTGCGTGTATGTCTGTGTGTGTGTGTGTGTGTGTGTGTGTGTGTGTGTGTGTCTCCTCAGGCCCAGCAGTGCGGTTCAGCAGCTTCCTGTCTAGGGAGCCAACGCCCCCTCCTCTGATTGGCCAACACACAGTGCAGGTGCTGCGGGATGTCCTGTCCTACAGTGATGATGTCATCAGAGCGCTGCTGGAGGCCAAGGCTGTGGCACAGAATGATGTGTCCTGATTGGTCAAGAGGGAGGAAGCGAGAGCAAAGGGGAAGCAGCTGAAACAGATAAAAACACTCCTGGAGATCAATGGCTGAGTGTCACATGATCAAAGTCACATGGTTGTTTATTTACTTAATAAAGGTTTCAGGTCTGTGATGTCTACATCTGTGATACACTGGAGGTTCATCCCTGTCTGTCTCTCTGTCTGTCTGACTCTCTCTCTCTCTGTCTGTCTCTCTGTCTGTCTGTCTACCTGACTCTGTCTGTCCTTCTGTCTGTCTGACTCTCTCTCTGTCTCTCTCTGTGTGTCTCTTTCTGTCTGTCTGTCTGTTTTTCTCTCTCTGTCTGTCTCTCCATCTGTCTCTCTGTCTGTCTGTCTGTCTCTCCCTCCCTCTCTTCCCTCTCATTTTCCCTGTTTTCCTGGTTTTCCTCTGAGTGATTCCTGATCACTGGAGCGCTGTCTGTCTGACTCTCTCTCTCTGTCTCTCTCTGTCTGTCTGTCTGTCTGTCTGACTCTCTCTCTCTGTCTCTCTCTGTCTGTCTGTCTGTCTGTCTGACTCTCTCTCTCTCTCTGTCTCTCTCTGTCTGTCTGTCTGTCTGACTCTCTCTCTCTGTCTCTCCCTGTCTGTCTGTCTGTCTGACTCTCTCTGTCTCTCTCTGTCTGTCTGGACGCTGAGAGAGCGGTCAGAGCGTTCTGGGGAGACGTTGACTTTTATGATGTTAATGTCCCAGAACCAAGATGGGGGAGGTGCAGAGAGCAGCTGGAGGAGGTCGAGGAGCAGGAGGAGCAGGGAGGAGGCCTGCAGACAGACAGAGACTGATTTATGTCTAACCAGAGACTCTGGACTCTGTTCCTGGTCCAGAAACCTCAGAGAGAAGAAGACGCCTCCAGCTCCAGTACCAGAACCTCGTCCAGGTCCAGGTCCAGTACCATGTCCAGGGCCAGGCCCAGAACCTGGTCCAGTTCTAGGTCCAGGTCCTGTACCAGGTCCAGGGACAGAACCTGGTCCAGGTCCATGTCCAGGGCCAGATCCAGGTCCAGGTCCAGGTCCAGTACCAGGTCCTGGTCTGGCTGGTGTCTATCACACACAGGCTCAGTCTGTCCTGGTACAGTAATGTACCAGACGTTGCTGCTGCCTGCAGATCCATGATGTCACTGTGTTTGAATCTACAGAATCCAAACTGGAGGTTCTCACACACACACACACACACACACACACACACACACACACACACACGTCTGTCCACTTGGAAGAGAAACAGACAGGAAGCTGCTCTCTCTCTCTTTTCTAGTTGTGCTCGGCCGTCCTCTTGGCTGCCTCTGGGTTGAACTCAGTGTGTGTGAGAGAAATTCGGATGTACGTAACTCACCAGCTCTTTAAGTGTCCCTTATTCCCCGACATCTGGTGTGTGTGTGTGTGTGTGTGTGTGTGTGTGCAGGAAGCCTGTTAATGCTAGGAGCAGACGCTGAGGTCACAGTCTGAGTCCACATCAGTGTAGATAGCTGATACTCTTATTGTGAAGAGTTACACTAAACCCAGTGTTGCAGCAGCACCCCAGAGGACCACCCTGCACACACACACACACACACACACACACACGCTTACACACACCTCTGACCCCACTGCCACCACTCTATCACAGGCCGAGGGGGCAGAGTCACAGCAGCAGGTGTGAAGTGCAGGGAAGCTCGCTGAACTGTCTGATTGTTGTGACTGTTTCATGGAGTGACAGTGACAAGAGACAGACACACACTTACACACTCACACACTGACACACACACTTACACTCATACACACACACACACTCAGCGTGTCTCTGTAAATTGAAGGTGACAGCGATGAGCTGCAGATTCAGCTGCAGCCTGCAGCGTGTGAAGTGTTTATTGTGGAGGTGTACACACATGCGTGCACACACACACACACGCTGGGGGCTCGGGACTCCCTCATATGACGTCCACTGGGATTTTCAGTGGAAACCACTTCCTGCTGGAGGCCGGATGGAGAGAGAGAGTGAGCAAAGGGCGAGCAAGGCGTCAGCAGCTGCAGCATCTGGATTTGATATTAAAGCAGCTACGACCCACGATACACTGCTCTGCTCCGTGCCTCAGTAGCCTCACACACACACACACACACACACACACACACACACACACACACCTGTCGCCTCCAGTCCGGACAGGATGTGTGCGCTGGTTGCCGTGGTGACGGCGCTGCGCTCTTCTGTCTCTTCCTGTTTTCTCAGTCGAAGGAAACGAGCAACGCCAATGGACTGAGCCGAGATGCAGGATGGGGAACCAGCCCAGAGGCCCCGCCCCCAGTCCAAGGCCCCGCCCCATGTGCTCAGGCCCTGCCCCCTTTCACAGAGGCTCCGCCTCCCCATCTGCAGCTATGCTCAACCCACGGACCTCTCTGCTGCTTTTGACACCATCTCGGACCTCTGCTCCCCACTCACCTGTCCAGCTACCTGGGCCTGACTCCGCCCTCACATTTTTCTGGTCTTAGCTCTCCGGCTGGAAACAGTTTTTCACGCACGCTGGCTGCTCCTCTTCCTCCACAACCACAGTGTCCCCCAAGGCTCGGTCCTTGGGCACCGCTCTTCATCATCTAGATGCTGCCACTGGGTGAAATCGTCCACCGCCATCACCTCAGCTTCAGCCCAACACCCGGCCTCATCTCAGCTCTACACCCCCCCCTCCATCTCTGGTCCACTGCCTTCTTGAAATAAAAACCTGGACCTCGTCTAGTCTACTCCAGCTCAGTAAGACTAAGCTCATGGTTGTGGTCCCCAAGTCATTGCATCGCAAGGCTGGTGACCTCCTCCTCCCTCTCTCCCCCAGTACCTGGCCTTACCAGATGGTTCTGCTGGTTCTACTGGCTCAGATGGTCAGATGGTTCAGATGGTTCAGATGGTCAGATGGTTCAGGTGGTTCAGGTGGTTCAGATGGTTCAGGTGGTTCAGATGGTCAGATGGTTCAGATGGTCAGATGGTTCAGGTGGTTCAGATGGTCAGATGGTTCAGATGGTTCAGATGGTCAGATGGTTCAGGTGGTTCAGATGGTTCAGATGGTCAGGTGGTTCAGGTGGTCAGATGGTTCAGGTGGTTCAGATGGTTCAGGTGGTTCAGATGGTCAGATGGTTCAGATGGTTCAGATGGTCAGATGGTTCACATGGTTCAGATGGTTCAGGTGGTTCAGATGGTCAGATGGTTCAGATGGTCAGATGGTTCAGATGGTCAGATGGTTCAGATGGTTCAGGTGGTCAGATGGTTCAGGTGGTTCAGATGGTTCAGGTGGTCAGATGGTTCAGGTGGTTCAGATGGTTCAGATGGTCAGATGGTTCAGGTGGTTCAGATGGTTCAGGTGGTTCAGATGGTCAGATGGTTCAGATGGTCAGATGGTTTAGATTGTTCAGGTGGTCAGATGGTTCAGGTGGTTCAGATGGTTCAGATGGTCAGATGGTTCAGGTGGTCAGATGGTTCAGGTGGTTCAGATGGTTCAGGTGGTTCAGATGGTTCAGATGGTCAGGTGGTTCAGGTGGTCAGATGGTTCAGGTGGTCAGATGGTTCAGGTGGTTCAGATGTTCAGATGGTTCAGATGGTCAGATGGCTCAGGTGGTTCACATGGTTCAGGTGGTTCAGATGGTCAGATGGTTCAGGTGGTCAGATGGTTCAGGTGGTCATATGGTTCAGATGGTTAGATGGTTCAGGTGGTTCAGATGGTCAGATGGTTCAGATGGTTCAGGTGGTCAGATGGTTCAGGTGGTTCAGATGGTCAGATGGTTCAGGTGGTCAGATGGTTCAGGTGGTTCAGATGGTTCAGATGGTCAGATGGTTCAGGTGGTTCAAATGGTTCAGGTGGTTCAGATGGTCAGATGGTTCAGACGGTCAGATGGTTCAGATTGTTCAGGTGGTCAGATGGTTCAGGTGGTTCAGATGGTTCAGATGGTCAGATGGTTCAGGTGGTTCAGATGGTTCAGGTTGTTCAGATGGTCAGATGGTTCAGATGGTCAGGTGGTTCAGGTGGTTCAGATGGTCAGATGGTCAGGTGGTTCAGATGGTTCAGGTGGTTCAGATGGTTCAGGTTGTTCAGATGGTCAGATGGTTCAGATGGTCAGGTGGTTCAGGTGGTTCAGATGGTCAGATGGTCAGGTGGTTCAGGTGGTTCAGATGGTTCAGGTGGTTCAGATGGTTCAGGTGGTTCAGATGGTCAGATGGTTCAGGTGGTCAGATGGTTCAGGTGGTCAGATGGTTCAGATGGTTCAGATGGTCAGATGGTTCAGATGGTCAGATGGTTCAGATGGTTCAGATGGTTCAGATGGTTCAGGTGGTCAGATGGTTCAGGTGGTTCAGATGGTTCAGGTGGTTCAGATGGTTCAGATGGTTCAGGTGGTTCAGATGGTTCAGATGGTCAGGTGGTTCAGGTGGTTCAGATGGTTCAGATGGTCAGGTGGTTCAGGTGGTTCAGATGGTTCAGATGGTTCAGGTGGTCAGATGGTTCAGGTGGTTCAGATGGTCAGATGGTTCAGGTGGTCAGATGGTTCAGGTGGTCAGATGGTTCAGGTGGTTCAGATGGTTCAGGTGGTCAGATGGTTCAGATGGTTCAGGTGGTCAGATGGTTCAGGTGGTCAGATGGTTCAGGTGGTCAGATGGTTCAGGTGGTTCAGATGGTTCAGAGCGTCTTCTGCTCTCTGTCCTCCAGTTATGTCCCAGTAGTCTCTAGATCCTGGACTCACCCTCAGCCACGAGCACGCTCACCAAGACACCACCACTGCTCCCCCAGCCTCACCTGTGCCCCCCCCCCCCCCCCCCCCCCCCCCCCACCCCCACCCCCACCCCCCACCCCGGGTGTGTGAGCTGGGTGGAATCTGCAGGCGTGTGGAGCTCAGACGTGTTGGAATTGTAAAGAGAACGCGCTGTCAGAGAGAGGACGACACACATGAAAAGAATTAGAGAGAGAACAACTGAATGGGGTGGGGGGAGGGGGGTGGGGGGGGGGGGGGTGAGCTCAGGGTCATTCTGGGTAAACTGGGCCTCTCACCATTCACAGGAAACAACAGCCAGTCGACAGGCAGGACATGAACCCAGCCGTGACGTGTGACCGAGGCCACGCAGTCCCAGCACTGCAGCCGGGCCCTGAACGCATCAGGTGATCTTTGCTATCGTCTCACACACACACACACACACACACACACACAGATACACACACAGATACACACACACATACACTGGGTCGGGTCTCACACTGAGAGGTGGTGTCCGGGGTCAGTGAACCTCTCATGACCTGACACTCTGCGAGGCGTTCAGGGGCCTCATGGTCGTATCGGTGCCGCAGTGTGTTCACCTCACAGGACCCCTCGGATCAGTCACACATGCCACGCACACACACACACACACAACACAGTAACACACACACACAGCATGGAACCCAGAAACACTCTTGCGGCACAAAATACAAAGATTTGATTCATACAAAAGTTTAAATTCTGCCTCCAATCATTACAACATATTTCTGGTAGGAGCGTTTCCCTCACACTAACTCAAACAGACCAGAGTAGTGTGTGTGTGTGTGTGTGTTTGTGTGTGTATGTGTGTGTGTGTGGGCAGGGACAGGGTCAGCCAGGGAACAGGATTCTGACAGACCAGCTCTAAACTACCGGTAGTTCATATCTGGACCAGACCAGTATCAATCCAGCTTCATGACCTCGTCACATCTGGCTGCAGTATTCCTGCAGTATTCCTACTTTATAGTTGCGGTATTCCTGCAGTACTCCGACATTATCTCTGCAGTATTCCTGCTGTAGTCAGAGCAGAAAGGAAAATCTGCAGCTCAGAAACAGACACAACAAACAGATGAGAACAGCCTGTCAGACCGCACTGAGGGCCCATTGTACTTCCTGTGTGTGTGTGTGTGTGTGTGTGCGTGTGTGTGTGTGCGTTCCTCCACAGGAAGTGGTGTCCAGGCAAGTATATAACCATGGCAACAGATAACAGGTGACAGGTGACAGGTCCACCACAAGTGTCACCTGTCACTCAAGGTTCTTGCATATACACACACACACACACACCCTCAGGTCAGTGACTGTGTGCTAGGAAACCACCTGTGCATCTGTGTGTGTGTGTTGTGTGTGTGTGTGTGTGTATGTGTGTGTTGTGTGTATGTGTGTGTGTGTGTGTGTGTGTGTATGTGTGTGTTGTGTGTATGTGTGTGTGTGTGTGTGTGTGTGTGTGTGTGTGTGTAGCCTGATTGTCTCTCTGGAGAAATAAAGTTTGAAGCAGGTCTGGATTTTATTTTACTGTCTCCTGCTTTTCATTTTCACTGAGTGTGAAATGATTTTCCTGATTTCCTCCATCTGTGTGCGTGTGTGTGTGCGTGTGTGTGCGTGTGTGTGTGTGTGTGCGTGTGTGTGTGTGTGTGTGTCTGAGTGTATCTGTGTTTTCCAGGTTCTCTCTCTTAACCTGCCTAGTTTGTCTTCCAGGCTGTTCAGATGATTAAAACTCACTGAGCCGTCAATCCCTTCCTCCACTTCCTCTCTTTCTCCTCCCTCTCCTTCCTCTTCCTCTCTTTCCTCTCCTCCTTCTTCTCC
>CM055208.1:411038-420502 GCA_029224185.1 Karalla daura | reverse complement strand
TGTCCAGGTTGTGTCCCAGTGAGGGAACGTGTCCAGGCCGTGTCCCAGTGAGGGAACGTGTCCAGGTTGTGTCCCAGTGAGGGAACGTGTCCAGGCCGTGTCCCAGTGAGGGAACGTGTCCAGGCCGTGTCCCAGTGAGGGAACGTGTCCAGGTTGTGTCCCAGTGAGGGAACGTGTCCAGGCCGTGTCCCAGTGAGGGAACGTGTCCAGGCCGTGTCCCAGTGAGGGAACGTGTCCAGGCCGTGTCCCAGTGAGGGAACGTGTCCAGGCCGTGTCCCAGTGAGGGAACGTGTCCAGGCCGTGTCCCAGTGAGGGAACGTGTCCAGGTTGTGTCCCAGTGAGGGAACGTGTCCAGGTTGTGTCCCAGTGAGGGAACGTGTCCAGGCCGTGTCCCAGTGAGGGAACGTGTCCAGGTTGTGTCCCAGTGAGGGAACGTGTCCAGGCCGTGTCCCAGTGAGGGAACGTGTCCAGGTTGTGTCCCAGTGAGGGAACGTGTCCAGGCCGTGTCCCAGTGAGGGAACGTGTCCAGGTTGTGTCCCAGTGAGGGAACGTGTCCAGGCCGTGTCCCAGTGAGGGAACGTGTCCAGGTTGTGTCCCAGTGAGGGAACGTGTCCAGGCCGTGTCCCAGTGAGGGAACGTGTCCAGGTTCGTGTCCCAGTGAGGGAACGTGTCCAGGCCGTGTCCCAGTGAGGGAACGTGTCCAGGCCGAGTCCCAGTGAGGGAACGTGTCCAGGTTGTGTCCCAGTGAGGGAACGTGTCCAGGCCGTGTCCCAGTGAGGGAACGTGTCCAGGCCGTGTCCCAGTGAGGGAACGTGTCCAGGTTGTGTCCCAGTGAGGGAACGTGTCCAGGTTGTGTCCCAGTGAGGGAACGTGTCCAGGCCGTGTCCCAGTGAGGGAACGTGTCCAGGTTGTGTCCCAGTGAGGGAACGTGTCCAGGCCGTGTCCCAGTGAGGGAACGTGTCCAGGCCGTGTCCCAGTGAGGGAACGTGTCCAGGTTGTGTCCCAGTGAGGGAACGTGTCCAGGCCGTGTCCCAGTGAGGGAACGTGTCCAGGCCGTGTCCCAGTGAGGGAACGTGTCCAGGTTGTGTCCCAGTGAGGGAACGTGTCCAGGCCGTGTCCCAGTGAGGGAACGTGTCCAGGCCGTGTCCCAGTGAGGGAACGTGTCCAGGTTGTGTCCCAGTGAGGGAACGTGTCCAGGTTGTGTCCCAGTGAGGGAACGTGTCCAGGCCGTGTCCCAGTGAGGGAACGTGTCCAGGTTGTGTCCCAGTGAGGGAACGTGTCCAGGCCGTGTCCCAGTGAGGGAACGTGTCCAGGCCGTGTCCCAGTGAGGGAACGTGTCCAGGTTGTGTCCCAGTGAGGGAACGTGTCCAGGTTGTGTCCCAGTGAGGGAACGTGTCCAGGCCGTGTCCCAGTGAGGGAACGTGTCCAGGTTGTGTCCCAGTGAGGGAACGTGTCCAGGCCGTGTCCCAGTGAGGGAACGTGTCCAGGCCGTGTCCCAGTGAGGGAACGTGTCCAGGTTGTGTCCCAGTGAGGGAACGTGTCCAGGCCGTGTCCCAGTGAGGGAACGTGTCCAGGCCGTGTCCCAGTGAGGGAACGTGTCCAGGCCGAGTCCCAGTGAGGGAACGTGTCCAGGTTGTGTCCCAGTGAGGGAACGTGTCCAGGCCGTGTCCCAGTGAGGGAACGTGTCCAGGTTGTGTCCCAGTGAGGGAACGTGTCCAGGCCGTGTCCCAGTGAGGGAACGTGTCCAGGTTGTGTCCCAGTGAGGGAACGTGTCCAGGTTGTGTCCCAGTGAGGGAACGTGTCCAGGCCGAGTCCCAGTGAGGGAACGTGTCCAGGTTGTGTCCCAGTGAGGGAACGTGTCCAGGCCGTGTCCCAGTGAGGGAACGTGTCCAGGCCGTGTCCCAGTGAGGGAACGTGTCCAGGTTGTGTCCCAGTGAGGGAACGTGTCCAGGTTGTGTCCCAGTGAGGGAACGTGTCCAGGCCGTGTCCCAGTGAGGGAACGTGTCCAGGTTGTGTCCCAGTGAGGGAACGTGTCCAGGCCGTGTCCCAGTGAGGGAACGTGTCCAGGCCGTGTCCCAGTGAGGGAACGTGTCCAGGTTGTGTCCCAGTGAGGGAACGTGTCCAGGCCGTGTCCCAGTGAGGGAACGTGTCCAGGCCGTGTCCCAGTGAGGGAACGTGTCCAGGTTGTGTCCCAGTGAGGGAACGTGTCCAGGCCGTGTCCCAGTGAGGGAACGTGTCCAGGTTGTGTCCCAGTGAGGGAACGTGTCCAGGCCGTGTCCCAGTGAGGGAACGTGTCCAGGTTGTGTCCCAGTGAGGGAACGTGTCCAGGCCGTGTCCCAGTGAGGGAACGTGTGCAGGCCGAGTCCCAGTGAGGGAACGTGTCCAGGTTGTGTCCCAGTGAGGGAACGTGTCCAGGTTGTGTCCCAGTGAGGGAACGTGTCCAGGCCGTGTCCCAGTGAGGGAACGTGTCCAGGCCGTGTCCCAGTGAGGGAACGTGTCCAGGCCGTGTCCCAGTGAGGGAACGTGTCCAGGCCGTGTCCCAGTGAGGGAACGTGTCCAGGCCGTGTCCCAGTGAGGGAACGTGTCCAGGTTGTGTCCCAGTGAGGGAACGTGTCCAGGTTGTGTCCCAGTGAGGGAACGTGTCCAGGCCGTGTCCCAGTGAGGGAACGTGTCCAGGTTGTGTCCCAGTGAGGGAACGTGTCCAGGCCGTGTCCCAGTGAGGGAACGTGTCCAGGTTGTGTCCCAGTGAGGGAACGTGTCCAGGCCGTGTCCCAGTGAGGGAACGTGTCCAGGTTGTGTCCCAGTGAGGGAACGTGTCCAGGCCGTGTCCCAGTGAGGGAACGTGTCCAGGTTGTGTCCCAGTGAGGGAACGTGTCCAGGCCGTGTCCCAGTGAGGGAACGTGTCCAGGTTGTGTCCCAGTGAGGGAACGTGTCCAGGCCGTGTCCCAGTGAGGGAACGTGTCCAGGCCGAGTCCCAGTGAGGGAACGTGTCCAGGTTGTGTCCCAGTGAGGGAACGTGTCCAGGCCGTGTCCCAGTGAGGGAACGTGTCCAGGCCGTGTCCCAGTGAGGGAACGTGTCCAGGTTGTGTCCCAGTGAGGGAACGTGTCCAGGTTGTGTCCCAGTGAGGGAACGTGTCCAGGCCGTGTCCCAGTGAGGGAACGTGTCCAGGCCGAGTCCCAGTGAGGGAACGTGTCCAGGTTGTGTCCCAGTGAGGGAACGTGTCCAGGCCGTGTCCCAGTGAGGGAACGTGTCCAGGCCGTGTCCCAGTGAGGGAACGTGTCCAGGCCGTGTCCCAGTGAGGGAACGTGTCCAGGCCGTGTCCCAGTGAGGGAACGTGTCCAGGCCGTGTCCCAGTGAGGGAACGTGTCCAGGTTGTGTCCCAGTGAGGGAACGTGTCCAGGCCGTGTCCCAGTGAGGGAACGTGTCCAGGTTGTGTCCCAGTGAGGGAACGTGTCCAGGCCGTGTCCCAGTGAGGGAACGTGTCCAGGCCGAGTCCCAGTGAGGGAACGTGTCCAGGTTGTGTCCCAGTGAGGGAACGTGTCCAGGTTGTGTCCCAGTGAGGGAACGTGTCCAGGCCGTGTCCCAGTGAGGGAACGTGTCCAGGCCGTGTCCCAGTGAGGGAACGTGTCCAGGTTGTGTCCCAGTGAGGGAACGTGTCCAGGCCGTGTCCCAGTGAGGGAACGTGTCCAGGCCGTGTCCCAGTGAGGGAACGTGTCCAGGTTGTGTCCCAGTGAGGGAACGTGTCCAGGTTGTGTCCCAGTGAGGGAACGTGTCCAGGCCGTGTCCCAGTGAGGGAACGTGTCCAGGTTGTGTCCCAGTGAGGGAACGTGTCCAGGCCGTGTCCCAGTGAGGGAACGTGTCCAGGTTGTGTCCCAGTGAGGGAACGTGTCCAGGCCGTGTCCCAGTGAGGGAACGTGTCCAGGTTGTGTCCCAGTGAGGGAACGTGTCCAGGCCGTGTCCCAGTGAGGGAACGTGTCCAGGTTGTGTCCCAGTGAGGGAACGTGTCCAGGCCGTGTCCCAGTGAGGGAACGTGTCCAGGTTGTGTCCCAGTGAGGGAACGTGTCCAGGCCGTGTCCCAGTGAGGGAACGTGTCCAGGCCGAGTCCCAGTGAGGGAACGTGTCCAGGTTGTGTCCCAGTGAGGGAACGTGTCCAGGTTGTGTCCCAGTGAGGGAACGTGTCCAGGCCGTGTCCCAGTGAGGGAACGTGTCCAGGCCGTGTCCCAGTGAGGGAACGTGTCCAGGTTGTGTCCCAGTGAGGGAACGTGTCCAGGCCGTGTCCCAGTGAGGGAACGTGTCCAGGCCGTGTCCCAGTGAGGGAACGTGTCCAGGTTGTGTCCCAGTGAGGGAACGTGTCCAGGTTGTGTCCCAGTGAGGGAACGTGTCCAGGCCGTGTCCCAGTGAGGGAACGTGTCCAGGCCGTGTCCCAGTGAGGGAACGTGTCCAGGTTGTGTCCCAGTGAGGGAACGTGTCCAGGCCGTGTCCCAGTGAGGGAACGTGTCCAGGTTGTGTCCCAGTGAGGGAACGTGTCCAGGCCGTGTCCCAGTGAGGGAACGTGTCCAGGCCGTGTCCCAGTGAGGGAACGTGTCCAGGTTGTGTCCCAGTGAGGGAACGTGTCACAGACCTCATTGTTCTCAGAGAGACTGTGGCCATGAGGCGTTTGAGTGCGGCGTGTTGACGGCAGCGTTCCCTGTGCCGGGACGCTGTGAGGGAACCTGAGCCCAGAGCATCACACACCACCTGGAAACTACCTCAGTGCATGTGTGTGTGTGTCTCGTCCTCACCCCTCTCACCCCTCCCTCTCACTTCCTGTCTGTCTCAGGGCGCCGCCGGCCACTTGGCCTCATGGGAAACCCAATGTCTGCTCTCAGCCAATCAGACTGATCAGAGCTGACATGTCTCCCTGAGAACAGCGTGTTCCCTGTGTGTGTGTGTGTGTGTGTGTGTGTGCAGCTGTCAGCACAGCGCCCTGACAGACGGCGCTGATGGGTCAGTGTTTGATGTGGCCACCAGGGGGCGACGGCCCCGCCTCGAACCTCGGGTCAAAACATCGACAGCGAGAAAAGTTCAGAGAATTTATGAGTGAGAATGGAGAGGAAGACCTGTCCAACACGGTGTGTGTGTGTGTGTGTGTGTGTGTGTGTCTGCTTTAGTCATCACTGCAGGCTGAGGTGACGCGTTAGCAGGAAGGACGCAGGAAGCGCCATCACAACGTCTCACACACTCGTCCCACTGCACTTTACCTTCTGCTGTTTGAAGCTTCGTTGTGGTTTGTTTCTCAGCTTTGATTTATGACGAAGGTCAAAGAATAGACTTCATCCAGGTTTATGTGCTTTCCCTGCTGTGTTTGTGTGTGTGTGTGTGTGTGTGTGTGTGTGTGTGTGTTTACACCAGGTCAGGGACATGCTCAGATGTGTCCTTGTTTTCTTCCTTTTCTTCATCTTTTTCAATGGTTTCATCGCTTCTTTGATCATCTTGGTCTTCAGACCTGTGACTGTCTTCTCCTGGCTCAGCAGCAGGTGATGGGACTGGAGGGGCTGGTTTCACTGGTTTCACTGTGGGGGTCTATGGGGATGGCTCCCTGAGGAGCAGCCTCTGGTGGCCATCACAGGAACTGCAGGAGGAGGCTCCAGGACTTAGCGTCTCCTCTTCGTCTCCTCTTCATGCTCCGGCTGGACGATCCTGTCATCCTGCCGTCTGCCAGGTCGATTTATGGTGGGAACGTTTCTCCTTCCTCCTCTCCCTCCTCTTCCTCCCTCCTTCCTCATCTGTCTGTCCCGCACAGACATTTTTCACTGTCTTACTCCTTTTAAATGTCACCGTGCAGAGCCATATAACATCTGCCCAGGCTCACACACACACACAGCCCCATCCTGTTAATCCTTATATAAGGCTCTGGGGGGCTGAGCTGAAGGTTCTCTGCGTCTCTGTAGGAAATTCAGGTGAAATTTACAACCGTTGTTACCTCTCAGAGGGAAACGATCTCCTGTCCTGGAGGGGAAGCCCTGCAGAGTGTGTGTGTGTGTGTGTGTGTGGGGGGGGGGGGGCAAAAGCAGAAAGAGTAAAGTTGACACACACACACCTGTCAAGTTCTCTGGTGTGTGCGACCTCTGACCTCTGTGTTGGCCCCATGTAATCAGATTACTCAATAAACATTATCGAGATCGAGTCAATGCAGTGACTACAACAAACTGCTGAGCTGAGCTGCCGATCACAGCCTGGGGGGGGTGGGGGTGGGGGGGTAGTGGGGGTGTGGGGGGGGTGTGGGGGGGGTGTGGGGGTAGGGGGGGTAGGGAGGGGGGGTAGGGAGGGGGGGTGCAGGAGGAGGAATGAGTGAAGAGAAACGAACGGAAGCTGCTTAATGAAGCGCCTTGACGTCAGTGTCTGCACACATATTCACACACACACACACTCACACACACACACACTCACACACACACACACTCACACACACTCACACATACACACACTCACACATACACACACTCACACACACACACTCACACACACACACATACACACACTCACACACACACACACTCTCTCACACACACACACAAACTCACACACTCACACAGACACACACACACTCACACACTCACACACTCACACACACACACACACGCACACACTCACACACTCACACACTCACACACTCACACACTCACACGCACACACACACACACACACACTCACACACACACACGCGCACACACACACACACACACACACACACACACACTCACACACACACACGCACACACACACACACACACACACCTATTGTCTCAGGACTGTGTCGATCACCGGCTTCCTGCCAGTCGCCGTGGTAATAACTGTCCTCACACTCTGTGGTTCAATGAGCTGATCTTCATCTTCATCTTCATCCTCCTGGTGGTCGGAGCTGTGACTCATCACCCCCCCCCACACACACACACACTGATAGCTGAGCACACACACATCCATGAGCCTGCTCACACACACACACTGAGAGCCACAGACCAGTGATCTGCTGGAGAACCAGACAGGAAGTCAGTGGTCATCTGGTCAACACCGGAACATCACGCTGACCCTGGTGCCTCCAGGTGTCTCCTCCAGGACGCTTCCTGGCCTGATGTCACATCACATTAGCCGTCTTCTGATTGGTCCAGACCTGCAGCTCCACCTGCGTCAGCCGCTTCAACGCCGCTGCTGACATTTACAAGTTAATTATCCATCATTACACACACGCCTGTCCTGTTCCTATGGACACACATACACACACACCTGATGGTTTTCACATCCAACACACACACACCTTGTTATCTCAGGATTGCGTCAATCACTGGCTTCCTGTCCACTAATGACTATCCTCACACTCTGACTCTGTGGTGCAATGAGCTGATCTCCATCTCCTTCTCCATCTCCATCTCCATCTCCATCTCCATCTCCACCTCCACCTCCACCTCCACCTCCACCTCCATCTCCATCTCCATCTCCATCTCCATCTCCATCTCCACTAGGTGAAACATCTTTCTCACTCCATCCCAGATGACTGCAGCGGCTGTTTGCCTCAAGAAAGCATCTGTGTGTGTGTGTCTGCGTGTGTGTGTGTGTGTGTATGCGTGTGTGTGTGTGTGTGTGTGTGTGTGTGTGTGTGTGTGTGTTGGATGTGAAAACATCAGGTTATGTAAGTGTTCAGGTGTTTGTTAATCCAGTGGAAACTGAGAAGCTGAGCAGATGATCACAGTGAAGACACATGAGGTGTTATAGCCAAAGTGTGTGTGTGTGTGTGTGTGCGTGTGTGTGTGTGTGTGCGCGTGTGTGTGTGTTGCCTGCAGTCATTTCCTCATGGTGGGAATCATCCTTTATTAAACACTCTAATCCTATTTTGACGACTCTGCAGAGTAAAATGAGGAGGCCAGGAAATTAAACAGACGACTTGAGTGTGTGTGTGTGTGTGTGTGTGTGTGTGTGTGTGTGTGTGTGTGTGTGTGTGTGTGTGTGTGTGTGTCCAGGAATGCTTTGGCTGCTCCAGGATGATGAATGAACGGTCCTGCTGTGTTGTCCTGAAGGTGGCACCACCTGCTGTTCAGACAGGGTGACCTAATGGGACCAGATCCTGATGAGACCAGGTCCTGATGGGGACCAGGTCCTGATGGGACCAGGTCCTGATGATGGGACCAGACCCTGATGGGACCAGGTCCTGATGATGGGACCAGGTCCTGATGATGGGACCAGACCCTGATGGGACCAGGTCCTGATGGGGACCAGGTCCTGATGGGACCAGGTCCTGATGATGGGACCAGACCCTGATGGGACCAGGTCCTGATGATGGGACCAGACCCTGATGGGGACCAGATCCTGAGGGGACCAGGTCCTGATGGGACCAGGTCCTGAGGGGACCAGGTCCTGAGGGGACCAGGTCCTGAGGGGACCAGACCCTGGTGGGGACCAGGTCCTGGTGGGGACCAGGTCCTGAGGGGACCAGGTCCTGAGGGGACCAGGTCCTGAGGGGACCAGACCCTGATGGGGACCAGACCCTGATGGGGACCAGGTCCTGATTGGACCAGGTCCTGAGGGGACCAGGTCCTGATGATGAGACCAGACCCTGAGGCGCCGGTGCCCCCTGTGGTGGCTGGTGGTAACAGCAGGTTTGACTAAAATGATGAAAATGATGAAGTCCATGAGACTTGAAGATGATAAAAAAGATTTCTGATTTTTACAACCACATTTTATTCTCATATTTTCCAGTACATATTCACATCTTAGATGTGAGAAGTGCTCTAGTGCTGAGAGGTCGTAACTGAATAAATGAATCCTCTGAAGATGCAGATGCACACCAGCTCTGTGGACCACAGCACAAACCTGAACTCTGGACGAGGCCCTGATGAAGACGATGATGAAGGTGATGAAGACGATGAAGATGATGAAGATAAAGGCCATGAAGATGATGAAGATGAAGGCGATGAAGACGATGAAGACGTCTCACTCTCAGCTCAGTGAACACACCCAGATCTAGCAGGATGTTCCCTCAGTATCTGAACCCCTCAGCAGCTGTTCCCATTCACGTTTATTAGATTCAAAATACACACTCACACACACACACACACACACACACACACACACATACACACACACACACACACTGGGGCCAGGGTCTGGCTGCTGTTATCATCAGTACTGTTGAATCTTGAGTGTTGATCTGGAGGATGGAGCTGAAGATATGGGCTGTGTGTGTTTGTGTTTGTGTGTGTGTGTGTGTGTGTGTGTGTGTGTGTGTGTGTGTGTGTGTGTGTGTGTGTGTGTGTGTGTGTGTGCGTGTTTGTGTGTGTATGTGTGTGTGTATGTGTGTGTGTGTGTGTGTGTGCGTTCCTACTGCTTATTTGTCAATTAAATAACATCATGGTCCCTTCAGATTCCTTCACTGATTTCCCCTCCAGCTTCTCCAGCTCCTAGTCTTCCTCCTGCTCTTCCTCCTGCTCCT
>CM055208.1:406038-408538 GCA_029224185.1 Karalla daura | reverse complement strand
ACATTTTGTGTCCGTTGATGCACAGGTCGACAACAAGTTTGTCCCAAAGAGTCCAGAAGGAGAAGAAGAAGCTCCGCCCTCCTCCTCACGACCACAAAGAACAGAACAAATACACAAACGTGAAAACACGCGACTTCATCAAGAGGAACCAACACTGACAGAAACGCAGCCGACTGGGAGCGTCTGAGAGCAGAGCATGATGGGAAACTAAGGAACCAGGACGTCACGACTCAACTGAACTAACTGAAACCAGGAGGAGCAGCAGGAGGAGCAGGAGGAGGAGGAGCAGCAGGAGGAGGAAGAGCAGGAGGAGGAGGAGCAGCAGGAGCAGCATGAAGCTGAGGCTCCTCTCAGGTGGACATGGAGCTGTGGAGCTCTGGACTCTTTGGTGTTCAACAAACTGGATCCCAGTGGAGCCGTCAGACCTTCACGCTGCTCTGTGAACGTGGGAGACCGAGGAGGAGCTCGTGGTCTCTGGTTGAACATCTCCATCATGTGTTTCCATGACGAGCTTCAACCACAACGAGCAGAAACGTCACTACTCGCTCTGATCCTGATCAGACCCTGACCAGACCTGCTTCACTTCTCACTTTAAGTGCTTTTATTTTCGGAACGTCTGGATGCGGCGCAGGCGAGGACACAGCGCCAGGCTCAGCTCCTGTTCTGAACCACTTCATTCAGACTTTGAGATGAAACCGTCGCTCAGTTCCAGCCAATCATTTATCTCCCCGTCTACCACACAAATGGATCTGAACACCAAGAAAAGGTTAGTTCTCACTCCTGTGTGACTGCTCCTCTGGATGCTCAGCTTGTTTCTGCTGCTCACACTTTTGTTTTACTTCTACCTTCATGTCGCGAGTCAAATCTGCTTGGCAGTCAGATTCAACAGGTTCAGAAAAATCATGAAAATCCAAATGATTCCACCGTGAACTTCAGTGGTGGAGGTGGAGGCTGACCAGTCTGAGCTGAGCGTCGATTTAGTGCAAAAATAAAAACGTTTGTAACGTTTCTTTAAAGAATAAACACAAAACGTAAAACACAGAAATATCATCAACACCAACAATATCAATACACTTACAGACAATAATAATTATAACATCAACACGGTAACCATGGTAACGTAAAGAAGTGTTTGGTTCCAGCAGCTGGGCCAACTTGTTTCTTTCAAGTATCTCTCAACATACACACACACACACACACACACACGCACACGCACACGCACACGCACACACGCACGCACACGCACATGCACATCACAGATTAATACTTCCAAAGAAATAATACAAAAGAGTCGTCATCTCTTCCTCACACATTTCCACAGAGTAAACAGTCAGGAAACAGAAACAGGAGCAAAGTCAAATACAATAAGAAACAAGTTGCATAGTTTGAGATTGTTCTGTTAGTAGTTTTCAGGCACCGCGTCTCCGGTTTCCCACAGGCCGGGTGGTGCTTGAATGTCTCAGACACATAAATAAGCCGCTCCTTGTCGTAGCAAAAATATATTAATATTCTTTTTTTTGTTCTGTTTTCTTCTCTTAACTTCTGAAAGGGCCACAAAGACTCTTTCTGAGTTCTGTAGGACCAGCACCTGGACCAGGACTAGAACCAGGCCCAGGACCAGAACCAGGCCCAGAATAAGACCCAGAATCAGACCCAGGACCAGGCAGACCAGGTGGGCGGAGCGTTCAGATACACCTGGAACACTCTTGAAACAGTGGTGCAACACCTTGAACACCTGTCACTCCCACTGGCCCCGCCCCCTGGCGTGTCCCGGGCCCTAGGAGCAGCCGCACTCCTCCACGATCATGTTCTGGATGTCCTTCTTGATGATCTTCTGCTCCTCGTTGTAGTAGAGCATGGACATGGCGCGGAGCCGCGTGGGGACGCAGCAGGAGCGCAGGTTCTGGAAGGGGCTGTAGCCGCGCAGGCGGTAGTGGCTGATCACCGTGGAGTGGAAAGACAGCGTGGAGCCCGTCACGCTGGCGGCGTGGCCCGGACACTCGCCCTCGCAGTAGTTGGCGTGGTACCCGGAGGGGGCGATGATCCAGTCGTTCCAGCCGATGTCTTTGAAGTTGACGTAGAACTGCCGCTTGCAGCAGACGCGCACCTTCCCGTCGCACTCCAGGCCGCGCTTCCGGCGGCGCGGCGCGTCCCCGCCGTCCTCCGGCCGCAGCACCGACATCAGGAAGGGTCGGTGCGACTGCTCCCGCTGCGCGCCGCCGCTGCGCGCTCCCGCCTCCGACACCAGCACCGGGGTCGCGCCCGCCTCAGCGCAGGCCGGGCAGGAGACGCGCAGGCGCAGCGTGGACGCGCCCGCTTGCAGCTGCGCCTGCACGGCCGCGGACACCGGGAACGTGTGCCAGCCGCTACGGCGCGTGTCCGCGGTGCGCTCGGCCACGAGCAGCTCGTCTCGTGGCCCCCCCGGCCCCCCCCCCCAGCAGCAGCAGCCGCAGGGACACCTTGGCCCGGCTGCGGTTGGACTTGGACAGACGCAGGAAGA
>CM055208.1:376038-388538 GCA_029224185.1 Karalla daura | reverse complement strand
CTGCCCTCGCTCAGCTCTGCAGGAACTCGACCCACTAAAGCTTCCATCTGATTGGTTCCGTGGGCGAGCGAACCCTATTAACCCCCCCCACCCTCACCCCCACCCCCACCCTCACCCCCACCCCCACCCCCACCCCCACCCCCACCCTCACCCCCACCCCCACCCATCCTCCCTGAGGAGTGAGGCCAAGGGATGAGGATGGAGTCAGCTCAGGACAGACAAACCTCAACTTTGTTCTTTCTCTTTACTTTGTCTCATCCTTCTCTCTTGTCTTTCTATTTCTTTCTATCTCCATTTCTCTTTCTGTCTCTGTGTCTGTCTCTGTTTCTTTCTGTCTCTCTCTTTCTGTCTTTCTTTCTGTCTGTCTCTCTCTCGGTCTCTCTCTGTCTGTCTCTCTCCTCTCTCCGGCCCCTGTCTCTCCTTCAGTCTCTATCTCTCTGACTTTGTCTGTCTCTCTCTCTTTCTGTCTTTTTGTCTGTCTCTCTTTCTTTCTCTCTTTGTCTCTGTCTTTCTGTCTCTCTCTTGGTCTCCCTCTCTCTCTCTTTCTGTCTCTCTCTGTCTTTGTCTCTTTCTCTCTCTCTCCTGCCTCTGTCTCTCCTGTTTATCTCTCTGACTTTGTCTGTCTTTGTCTCTCTTTGTCTCTGTCTGTCTTTCTGTCTCTCTCTTGGTCTACCCCTCTTTCTCTGTCTCTCTCTCTTTCTGTCTCTCTCTCTCTGTCTCTCTTTCTGCCTCTCTCTGTTTCTGTCTCCGTCTTTCTCTTTGTCTGTCTCTCTTTGTCTGTCTCTCTTTGTCTCTCTCTTTCTCTTGGTCTCCCCCTCTCTGTCTCTATTTCTGTCTCTGTTTCTCTGTCTCTCTCTTTCTGTCTTTCTGTGTCTGTCTTGGTCTCCCTGTCTTTCTGACTGTCTCGCTCTCTTTCTGTCTCTGTCTTTCAGTTTCTTTCTTACAGAAACTTTTTCTCTCGATGGAACAAGCAGGACGTAGGTGTGGAGGTGTCACAGTGATGGTGACCTCTGACCTCCTCCCTCCAGCAGCTGGAGGAGGAGGAACCAAACTCCTCTCCTGTCAATCACTCCTCCTGTCCTGGTGTCTCCTGTGGACAGGTGGAGGTTCAGACGCGTGAGACCAGAATTGTTGGTCCGCTCTCAGGTGACAGATGATTGGCCGATGATGCTGACACTGATTGATGATTGGTCCCTGCAGGGAGCGCTGTGATTGGCTGCTCGACAGTTTGAGGGAAATCTCTGTGTCTGCTCAAACAAGGTTCAGTTACACACAAACCACAGGAGACACACACACACACACACACACACACACACACACAGCAGAGGCTGCAGAAGCTGTCCTCTCGGAGGTGCCCCCAGAGGCGCACCGCGGTACTGCAGGACTGAACTGTGACTGAGGAATCTCGTGTTTCATTTCGGCTCCGTGTCCATGTTTACCTCACTGAACAGTCAGAGTCTGTCATTAAACTATAGACACAACCAGACAACAGACCTCAGATCAGCTGATAGAGCTGAGCTCCACAGAATCAATGAAACCAAAGGAAAAGTTTATTAAAATGAACCTTTGATCTCAACTCCCTATGATTATAACACACAAGTAAAATTCAAGACCTTGTAAGATCGCAATCGAGACTTTTGAAAAGTATTTTTGGTCTTTTTGAGGCCTTTTATGGTTATGAACAGCTGTACAGAGACGGGATCACACTCAGCCAAGGGCCGCCAGCCCAGCGGGAAGACTTCAAGGCTTTCATTCTCAGACTAACATACTATTTATTAGTTGTATTTCCTTATATTTTTTAAAGATCCCATTCACACTTTACACTGAACTTCTCATTTGTCACACTTTAATATCAGCGACTAATCTAACCTGAGACTGTGACTAAGAAGAGAGGAGGAGGAGGAGGAGGAGAAACCTGACAGGGTCAAGGATGAAGAGAAGGAAGGGGGGTAAAAGTGCTGACAGAGCTGATGTTTTAGACACCTGTCTAGAGTTACAACACACACCTGTCCAAACAGCATCAGACTTCCTTGTGATGCCTTCAGGGTCCATGTTTCAGCTCCAGGGCTCTGAGTGTTTCCTCTCTGTGGACCTGGACGATGGAGGAAGTCCAGACTGGGCAGGTCCAGGTCCAGGTGTTGCTGCACCTGCCATCACTGAACCTGGAGAACGGTCCCTTGATCTGACAGACAGTCCTTGAATGTCTCATTGAACCTGCTCCTCTTGATTCCTGAATTCCTTGAATTTCCCAGTACGATCAATACCAACCAGCTCTGTGTGGTGATGCTGCCCTCTGCTGGACCAGCTGGTCACTGCAGCACATTCATCAACTCCTTCAGTTCTTCCATCCAACATGATGATTAGTGGAACAATGGAAGAAGGTGGGAAATTGAACATTAGGAGTTCTGTCTTTTATTGAACTTTTATCAGATGTACAAAGTGTTTAAGGCATCTTCATCAACTCTGAGTCTTCCTTTATCCAATCAGAGCAGAGAGCTGCTGTGATGTCAGACCTACATCCTGTCTCTGCTTTCCACTCCACAGCAGCTCCCCCGCCACCTCCTCTCATGAACTGTTTCTGTAACTAAGCTCTCAAAGTCAGTTATACCTTGACTAATCTCCAGGAGAGCTGAGAGCGTATTACTACAGTTGTTATCATCATTATTCACTGTGAGTCCATAGCTCTCTCACAATAAAATATCTACATCTGTGTGTTGGGTCCCAATGAACCTGTCACACCGAGGCCTCCAGTGATGGTTCCATGCTAATGTACACACACACACACACACACACACACACACACACACGCACACACACACACACACACGCACACGCATACACACACACACACACACACTTAGAGCTTGGCCTTGGCCTGGAAGAAGCTCATGACTGCGTTGAAACACTCGTCTGAGGTCCAGCGCTCCACCAGCCGCTCCACCTCAGCATCGTTCACCGCATGGAGACGAGCCCGGTCCACAGACCGGATCAGCTGCTTAGAGAGAGACAGAGACTGGAGACAGACATAGAGACAGGGAGAGACGGTCAGAGAGAGACAGACAGAAAGAGACAGAGAGAGACAGAGATAGAGACAGACAGACAGACAGAGACAGAGACAGACAGAGAGAGACAGACGAAGATAGACAGTCAGACAGTCCTTTCACTGCCTCTTCTCACCAAGAAGAAGAGAAGACACCCAAGGCTGAGTGTGCGTGTGTGTGTGCGTGTGCGTGTGCGCGTGTGCGTGTGCGTGTGCGTGTGTGTGTGTGTGTGTGTACCTGGGCTGGTAGCCTAGCGTAGCTCCTCAGCCTGCTCCAGACCTCCTGCTGGAAGCTGCTGTCAGGAAACACCTCAGTGACCAGGCCTCGCTCACAGGCCTGGGCCGCCGACAGCTTCTGGTTGAACAGCAGCATCTCTGAGGCCTGGGGGGGTGGGGGGGTGAAAGGTCACAGGGGCTCTCTGAGAGGCCATGGGTGTATGGGTGGGTGGGTGGGTGTGTGTGTACCTTGGCCGTGCCCATGATCCTGGGGAAGGTATAGGAGGAGCAGCCCTCAGGGCTCTGGCCCAGCTGACTGAAGGGGGTGTGGAAGGAGGCCTGGAGAGACACACACACACACACACACACACACACACACACACACACACACACACACACACACACACACACACACTCTACATGAGCAGGAACAATAATAGCTGCAGCAGCATCAGAGCAGCGCTGACAAACCTTCAGCTTGTGTGTGTTGTGTGTGTGTGTGTGCGTGTGCGTGTGCGTGTGCGTGTGTGTGTGTGTGTGTGTGTGTGTGTGTGTGTGTACCCTCTCTGTCGCGTAGACCAGGTCAAACAGTCCCAGCACCGTCACTGAGATCCCTACAGCCGGCCCGTTGACCACAGCCACCAGCGGCTTGGGGAAGTCGATGTAGGCCTTCACGTACTTCCTGTGGACACACACACACACACACACACACACACACACACACACACACACACACACACACACACACACACACACACACACACACACACACACACACACACACACACACACACACACACACACAGGTGAGCTGAGGCAGGTGGGGGCTCTGGCTCCAGGTGTGTGAGAAGGTTGCTGACCTCAGCAGCTCCCCCCCGCTCCGGGCCATGGCCTCCACCCCTCCCTCTGGGATCTTAGTGAAGTTGGTCAGGTCGTTCCCACTGCAGTAGAAGTCCCCAGCTCCTGTGTGTGTGTGTGTGTGTGTGTGTGTGTGTGTGTGTGTGTGTGTGTGTGTGTGTGTGTGTGTGTGTGTGTGTGTGTGTGAGACAGAGGACAGCAGTCACACAGGTGTGTTGGGGGCTGAACTTCCTGTCTCTCCAGGTGATGTCTGTACCTGTGAACACGGTGATGACGGACTCGTCCTGGGCTGCCTGCTCCAGCGCTGAGATGATCTCACTGTACATCTGGAGACAGAACACACTGCTGCAGCTGTGCTGTGAGTGTGTGAGACACACACACACACACACACACACACACACACACACACACACACACACACACACACACACACACACACACACACACACACACACAGCTGTACCTCGGTGGTGATGGCGTTCTTCTTGCTGGGTCGGTTCAGCTTGATGGTGCTGATTCCGTCCTCTAAAGTCACCTGCAGCGTGGTGTATGAGGCTCCGCCCCCAGTCGCTGCTGCCTCCACCTGGGCAGAGGCTCCACCCTCTGCTGCCACCAGGGAGCCAATCAGGTCGCAGTACATCTGGCGTGCCTCCTCCTGGGTACAGAGCAGCATTGCATCTTTGTTGATGTGTTGGCCAGGTGAGTGTGTTCTCAGACATTTTACTGAATAAACAAACATTAAGTAAATAAGATGAACTAAATAAACAGTTGACACACCTGAGATGTGGAGCCCAGAGACTTCCAGGCATCCCACTTCACCTTGTTCACAAAGTCCAGCATCCCAGGTTTGGGGGTGTTACATGGTCCCTGGGTGGCCTGTAGGGGGCAGCACACAAGGTCAGACAACACACTGAGGGACCTGGAGCCTGGAGCTACAGAACTAGACCTGGAACTATAGAAACAGACCTGGAACACCTGGAGTGTGTCCCACCTGTTTGAAGAGGGCATAGATCTTCAGTTTGACCTCGTTCCCGGGGTCGTTTTTCAGTGTTGACAGTTTGTTCTTAGCCTGTTCAAACTGCTCCACTGTGGCACCTACACACACACACACACACACACACACACACACACACACACACACACACACACACACACACAAGATTGTGACACACATGTCCAGACAGCAGGGCCAGGATCAACTTCACCCCTGAACTGATTTGCTGTGTGTATGTGTGTGTGTGCGTGTGCGTGTGCGCGTCACCCATGGCTGTGGACGCTGTGGTGTGGAGCTTCAGACTGGGAGCAGTGGAGACACTGAACAACCTGGAGACAGAGGACACACACACACACACACACACACACACACACACACACACACACACACACACACACACACACACACACACACACACTGTGGATGTGGAGCAAAGGTCGCAGGCTAGCAGGCTAGCAGGCTAACAAGCTAAACTAAATCCCTACAGCGTCCTTCAGATAATGGGGAGTAGAGAGTAAACACTATCACTGTTTACTCTGTCCGTCAACACTGTAAACAGAGTAAACACACAGTGCTGACTGTGTTTACACTCAGCCTCTGTTAGCCTGTTAGCCTGTTAGCTCAGCTCTGCTGGCTACCAGACCGGGGACCGCAGCCGACAGACCGGCTACCTGCCCACACCTCACCCCGCTGGCCCTGCCCATCACCGGGCACTTACCTCCTGAAGCTCCGGGCTCCGGAGAGACGGAGAACCGCAGCCGCCATGGAGCAGAGGAAGAGGAGGAGCAGGAAGAGGAAGAGGAGGAGGAGGAGGAGGAGGAGGAAGGAGGAGGGTCTGAAGGGGAGAGAGGGTGTGCCTGCCCGATCTGTGATGCCTGCCTGATCTCATTGATGTATAGACCCTGTTACTGTTTGTATACAATGATGTATGCGCGCGCATTGTGGCAACGGAAGTGCCGTTGTTCCCCATTCATTTTTAATGAGAGAGACAAAAACATTGAGAAATAAGTTGAGATAGCAAAATGTTCCCAGCATGAAAATGTCTGGCTGTTGAATTTACGGTTGTTAGAATCGATATTCTACCGACAGAATAAAGTTTTACAGGATTCAGGATCGCGACCATTTCAGAGCGACCCACAGCGGCTGTGGCCGGTCCATGGAGACGTGCTGGGATTCCAGTGGGTTATCTCTGTTCCTGAGACCAGGTCTAATGGTCAGAATGGGAATCTCTGATCTCGGCCAGTGGCCAAATTGCCCAATATTTATACTCATTAAATTCAGAAACCGAAAGTTACGAGCCTATAGGGTACTGGATACGTACGAATACGTCTGTGGTCATGTCATGTACAGAAGATCAGGTTCCATGACAGAGATTCAGCATTCTGTCTTTAAAGTTCTCCCAACTCAAGAGTTGTGGAGCTAAGATGAACTATGCAGCGCAGCATGAGGGAGGTGAGACAGTCAGAGGCTGCAGCTGCTGCAGGGAGCAGAGACTCTGAGCCAGGGACACAGAGACTCTGGACCATGGACACAGAGACACTCTGGACCATGGACACAGAGAGACTAGATCATGGACACAGAGACACTCTGGACCATGGACACAGAGACACTCTGGACCATGGACACAGAGAGACTAGATCATGGACACAGAGACACTCTGGACCATGGACACAGAGACAGTCTGGACCATGCACACAGAGACACTCTGGACCATGGACACAGAGAGACTAGATCATGGACACAGAGACACTCTGGACCATGGACACAGAGAGACTGGACCATGGATGCAGACAGTCTGGACCATGGACGCAGAGAGACTGGACCATGGACACAGAGAGACTAGATCATGGACACAGAGACACTCTGGACCATGGACACAGAGAGACTGGACCATGGATGCAGACAGTCTGGACCATGGACGCAGAGAGACTGGACCATGGACACAGAGAGACTAGATCATGGACACAGAGACACTCTGGACCATGGACACAGAGAGACTGGACCATGGATGCAGACAGTCTGGACCATGGATGCAGACAGTCTGGACCATGGACGCAGAGAGACTGGACCATGGACACAGAGAGACTAGATCATGGACACAGAGACACTCTGGACCATGGACACAGAGAGACTGGACCATGGACACAGAGACACTCTGGGCCATGGACACAGAGAGACTGGACCATGGACACAGAGACAGTCTGGACCATGGACACAGAGACAGTCTGGACCATGGACACAGAGAGACTGGACCATGGACACAGAGACACTCTGGGCCATGGACACAGAGAGACTGGACCATGGACACAGAGACAGTCTGGACCATGGACACAGAGACACTCTGGGCCATGGACACTGATTCCACATGGACACTGATTCCGTCCTGATTCCAGTCAACACGTTTGATCGCCTGCAGCAGCAGACGCCTTCAGAACGGCGTGATCCTTTCAGAATGCTACAAGACTTTGCTCTGCTGGTGGAGTGTCAGTCCTGACACCTGTAGACACAGCAACCAGACGTTTAATGGAGGAAACGGTTTGCTATCTCAACCGCTCCCTCAAAGTTTTTGTCTCTCTCATCCAAGATGAATGGGAAGATCCACACTTCTGTTGCCCCTTTGATGACGTCGGTTGTAAAAGGGTCTATATCGTATAAACCTCCGTACCTGATCTGCGTTGGACCACTCTGCGCATGTGCACACGGACCTCCATATTGGTAAGAAAACTACGGCAACTCCATTTGGACAAACATTCTATGACTACTCAACATGATGTACGGATGTACTACAAGAGCTGGATCCAGACATGGCGGCCCATCCCTCCCCATGGAGCAGCTGCCTGGCTCAGCCTCTCCTCCTCTCTCCTCCTCTCTCCTCCTCCTCCTCAGTAGTGATCTGTGTGTGCAGCTGAGGACGTCCTGTCAGCAGGTCCACAGCCAGGTCAGGGTCTGATGAACCCCTGACCCCTGACCCCTGACCAATAATTCAACCACAAAGTCTGACGCACCTTTATCACTTTGCTGTAGTTTGTTTATAAAACATCCATACTTATTATTGACGTATTATTAGCATCTTATTGACACATTATTACACTGACATACTGTGGCATAATACAATTATAGGATGACTTTTGAAGTTTATAAAGCACTGCTGGAATATATTTCCTCAGGAGAAAGATCTACTGTGGTGTCTGAGAAGCTGAGACGGCGAGAGACAATTTTACAGTAAAAGAATAATAATAATAATTATAAAGCTAGACACTGTGCCTCCACAGGTACGAGTCGGCCAAACCGTCCTTCCTGAAACAGAGCAAACGTCATTGTGCGCATGTGCAGTATACACAGAGCACAGATCGGGTTCTTCTGCCCAGACAAGCACCACAGATTGGGCAGCCACTGAGAGGAGGAGAGAAGGAGGAGAAAAGGAGGAGAGAAGGAGGAGAGAAGGAGGAGGAGAACACTGATTGATAGTTAACGTCGATCACTGGACCGTGTTGTATCTCTGCTCCCATTGGCTGAGGAGACACAGCTGTCAATCAATCCTGGCGAATGAATGAAGAGCTTGAGGAGGAGCTGGCCAATCAGAGCGGTTCTCATCACAAACGTTAACATGGTTTTATCGTTGATTTCTGCCACCGTTTTCATTATCTGTGCTGTTTTTATCTGTAAGTCGACTTTGGGTGTTTAGAAAGATGCCATCAAATAACAGTTACTATGAACATTATTATGAGTATTATTAGTATTATGAGTAGTAGTAGTAGTAGAAGTATTAGTAATAACAGCTGGAACTGTGGTTACACCAGCCTCTATCGTTGTCTCCAGGTCTTTAAACTAACATAGACTTCCTCCACATCACGGTCCTTGACGAAGTTTCCAGTCAGAGGAGGAAACGTTTGACTTGTTTAAAACCAGATGTTTGTTACAACTCCCTGAGTGTGTGTGTGTGTGTGTGTGTGTGTGTGTGTGTGTGTGTGTGTGTGGAGACTCTGACTGTATCCCAGTACTGTGCACGTCCTTTCTCTGCCTCTATAGAAGCGTGGCATGTGCAATATCATTGATCTGCAAAACCAAGGCCAAGCACATTCTATTGACGTGCGCACACATACACACACACATACACACACACACACACACACACACACACACACACACACACACACACACACACACACACACCCAGAGCAGAATCAGCAGACAGGTCTGCATGAAGGGAAAGTGCTGAGGTTGCAGGGTGTGTTAAAGCCCAGTCCTTTGTGTGTGTGTGGCTGGGACCTCCCCACCCCCTCCCCTCCCCCCTCCCCTCCCTCACCCCCTGCCATATATATTGGGGGGTCCAACTTTTTCTCTGTTACACTGTGTGTGTGGTTGCCGGCCAGGTTTGGACAGTATCCAGTGGGCAAAATGTCGCAGTACTCTGGAAAGGTGAGTGGCAGCAGCACCGGGCTCAGCCCAGGCACCTCTGAGGGGAGGGGGGGGGCAGGCACCTCTGGATGGGTGGGTGGGGGGGGGGGGGGGCAGACACCTCTGGAGGGGCAGCCCAGGCCCAGGAGTACTCTGAGTCTCTGAGTCTGACCCTCTGCTTTCTGGTCTGAGCAGGATGAAGGTCGTGCTCCCCTCGCAGCCCTGAGAGGAACAGCACTGGTCCTTATCTAGCTCTAGTCTCCATGACCAGACTGAGGCCGGTCACATTCATCCATCATGTAGGCTGCACTGGCCCTCACAGCCTCACAGCCTCTCAGCCTCAGCCTCACAGCCTCTCAGTCTCAGCCTCAGCCTCACAGACTCAGAGCCTCACAGCCTCAGCCTCAGAGCCTCTGAGACTCAGAGCTCAACCACAGCTATAAATGGTCACTCTGGTTATTGGCTGGTTATTGGCTGGTTATTGGCTGGTTATTGGCTGGTTATTGGCTGGTTATTGGCTGGTTATTGGGTGTTGACTGACGGCTACTCCTCTCCTGCAGATCACCTTCTACGAGGGTCGGTGCTTCACTGGCAGGAAGCTTGAGGTCAGAGGAGACTGTGACAACTTCCAGGACCGTGGCTTCATGAACAGGTGAGGCCTCACACACCTGAGCCCCCCCGCCTCCTCTCCGGGGGGGGGGGGGGGGGGGGCAGTGACACCCTAACCTGTGTGTGACATCACTGACCTGCATCTGAGTCTCTGCTGGGACGTAACCCCAGGGGGAAACTTGAGATCTGACTCCTGTGTGTTTGTGTGTGTGTGTGTGTGTGTGTGTGTGTGCGTGTGTGTGTGTGTGTGTGTGTGTCAGGGTGAACTCCATCCGTGTGGAGAGTGGCGCCTGGATCTGCTACGACCACCCTGACTTCAAGGGCCAGCAGTACATCCTGGAGCACGGAGAGTACCCCGAGTTCCAGAGGTGGAACTCCCACAACGACCACATGGGCTCCTGCAAGCCCATCCGCATGGTACACACACACACACACACACACACACACACACACACGCTCTGACCCATCCGCATGGTACACACTCACACACTCACACAGAGGCCCAGGTCTGCTAGCTCTAACCCCCCCCCCCCCCCCCAGCATGGAGAGCACTACCGCATCGAGCTGTTCGAGGCCTGTAACTTCTCCGGTCAGTGTGTGGAGATCTGCGACGACTGCCCCTTCCTGCAGAGCCGCGGCTTCTCCAAGAACTGCATCAACTCCGTCAAGGTCTACGGAGACGGAGCGTGAGTACACACACACACACACACACACACACACACACACACACACACACACACACACACACACACACACGAGCACCTGCCTTGGACTAGATGAGCTCAGTCTTTCACCTGTCATCTCTCCCCCAGCTGGGTGATGTACGAGGAGCCTAACTTCCGTGGTCGTATGTACATCGTGGAGCGTGGAGACTACTGCAGCCACAACGAGTGGCAGGCCCAGAACCCCAACATCCAGTCCATCCGCAGGGTCGTCAACTACTTCTAAACTGACCTCTGACCCCTGTAACCATGTACAATAAATAAACCAGACTGAGAGAAGAGAACAGCTTTTTTATCAAACACTGTGTGTGTGTGTGTGTTGTTTTGTGTGGCATCACAACACCTCGTACACACACACACACACATACACATACACCTCACTGAACCCTCAACAACTAAATAGTAAACTAAGAAACTAGAGACACTACCCCCCCCCACCTCAGACCTGCAGCTGGAGACCAGACAATCACTGAACAATCACTATCAATGATTAATTGATCAACAATCAGTTTATTGTTGGTTTCAGCCTTCACAAGCATTGTTCAGCTGGTGAGCAGGTCAGTGTGTCAGGGTTCTTCAGCCTTTCTGTCTTCAGACTTCATCCTGGTCTTTGTGGAACACAGATCAACATTGGCTCCAGGAGCTTCACATCAACCAACGCTCAACATGACGAAAACAGCAAAACAACAACAAGTTAAAATCAGCAAAACAAACAAACAAACCAACAGCTCCACATCCAACTGACACCAACAGCGTCAGAAAAATAAAGAAGCAAACCAAAAGGGAGCTCCGTGTGTGTGTGTGTGTGTGTGTGTGTGTGTGTGTGTGTGTGTGTGTGTGTGTGGTGACTCAGCTTTGGCACTTTATTGTGAATAGTTGAATAGTCCGTCTTCTTGGCTTTAAGTAGCAACAGAGGAATGTGTGCTACACAGGGTGTGTGTGTGTGTGTGTGTGTGTGTGTGTGTGTGTCTGTCACAGTGTGTGTGTGTGTGTGTGTGTCTGTCACAGGGTGTGTGTGGACCCTCGGCTCAGGTAGGTCTTGATGGTGGCGATGAGCTGGCTCTCCTCCTCCAGGGTCAGGTCCAGATAATCCTCCTCATGGTGGGGGAGGTCCTCCAGCAGCTCACTGACCAGCTCACTGTCCTCTGAACACACACACACACACACACACACACACACACACACACACACACACACACACACACACACACACACACACACACACACACACACACACACACACACACACACACACACACACACTGGCTGTAGGTCATCACCACTGTCTCTCCAGCTGCTTTATCTTTGAAGGCCTCAGAAAGCCCAACAACTTAAAACAATAAATGAATAAAATCAACCTGTTTACAAGAGGAGTGTGTGTGTGCGTGTGTCACCTGCAGAGCTGCTGGAGGTGCTGGGCTCCTCTGAGCTGGGGGAGGAGGTGCAGGAGGAGGTGGAGGGAGGAGTCAGCAGGTCTGGAGACAGGACGCCCTGGTTGTCCAGCAGCAGCTGAGTGGCTGACTGGACGTCTCCACCTGTCAATCTCAGAGCTGCCTCAGAGGCCGCCTCCTCGAAGCCCAGGTACAGCAGCTGGGGGGGGGCGTCTGTCACTGTCACGGTCTGTGCCTGTGTGTGTGTGTGTGTGTGTGTGTGTGTGTGTGTG